>LOEQ01001614.1:71266-98999 GCA_001685075.1 Bramus lutescens
GATAGATAGATAGATAGATAGATAGATAGATAGATAGATAGATATTATATCCATTGAGGAGCTAGAAAAGAATTCTGAGCAAGGGGTAAGTAACCTGAGAAATAAAGATGTTAGGAAGGCCCCACTGGGTGAGAGCATTGAAAGGACTTGACTTAAGTCATTTTTAAATCCTCCACAGAATCTAGAACAGTAATTCCAATGGACGTGTGGAAGTCAGTAATGAATTCCGTGAGAGGGAAGTCAATGAGAGACACTTCGTGGAGAGCAATGAATGGCTATGTTGTGTGTGAAGCACAATTCAGAGCTGTCAGACTTGAAAGCAGACATATTGGGCTATTGAAAGTTGAAACTAGCCTTGCGAGCCCCACTCTTCTCTTTTGAAGGCTGGTGGTTGTCATGGTTACGGCTACATGGTTAGGCTTATTTATAGCTAGACACTATCTTTAGTGAACTCCACAACAGATGAGAGAAAAATGGAACTGCTAAGCTATCTAAGAGCATTGTAAGCTCTCGGGATGAGCAACGGAATCAAATGTACACCAGAGAATCTCAAAACACCAAAGCAGGCCCTATTTAAACAACTGTTGTGTGAGCAGTGTTCTGAGAAAAATTGAAAAAAATAAAAGGAGTAGATACTGCCAAAGCCCAGGATTCTGGCAGGACAACCAGACAGGAAGTAGAGGCGGGGCAATGAGAACAGGAATATTCTGGGAAGAAAGAAGCTTCCTCCACAGTCCTGTTCAGACACCGAAGAAGCAGGATGTGGCCTGCACTGCTGAAAAAGGTACTGAGCCATGTGGCTAACATATACTAGAATAATGGGCTAATATAAGTTATAAGAGTTAATAAGAAGCTGAGCTAATGGGCCAATCAGTTTATAACTTATGTAGACTTCTGTGTGATTCTTTGGGGCTTACTGGCTGTGGGAACTGGGCAGGACAGAAACCCCAACAAGCAGGCCTACATGTTACAAAGTTCATCCAAATTTACACAGGCTTTGGCTAGTGTATCTCATCCCTGAGTTTACAGACCTGCCAAGCAATTCTCCGTCTTTGGCTTGATTTCATATACAGATTATTTCAAAGAAATCAAAAGGATCATCAGTGTCTCGGCCAAATATAAGCAGATCTCGTATTCTTGTTTGTAGGCTTCCACATGTCTAGACTATTGTAGTGTGGAGAATAACTAGCATCTACACTAGTTTGCCCCTGGTCCTACTGTGACTAATGCTTGCCCTCTTCTCACTTCACTGATCCTGCTACTACTTTCAAACATGTATATTGAAACACTGAGGTACCCAATAATAGAGACTTGGAAGATTTTTAAATAATATGCTAAAATGACTTCATTCATGGAAGTACCTGAAATTTGTCATAAACACAAAAATGACCTATTCTGGTGACATCCAAGCATTCAATTAAAATAAAATATTAATTTTATAATCACTCTGTCCCTAGAAATCTTCTAACCAATATAGCTAACACAAAAGGATTCAATGCAAATAAATTGGCAAAACTAAAAATTTTTGCCAAGAAATTTTTAGGAAGGAAGGAGGCAAGAGCTGTAAAATAAGCATGAGACAAAATAAGATCCAAGTCTTGACATGGGCAAAATGGCATATTTAAATTGAGAAGAATGTCCAAACCATGTTATACACATTAAATAACATAGCCTGGAAAAAAGAAGTTGATATTTATTGTGTGCCCTGCTTTTGCTCTCACTCAAAAGAAAGTAGTGAGGCAAATAATGCTAGAGAGTGAGGCCATAATTCAGTAGTTCAAACAATAAATGAATAAGAAAGAGAACTATACCAGTCAGTCACGGTCCCTCCAATCCACTTTTAGAAAGAGAAAATCTCTACAACAAAACATCATGTGCCAAATAAAATTGCTTAACATTATATTTTAAAGAACATCTGTTGGAAATGTTTTGAAAATTAACAATTAAAATTAGACAACAGTGGAAGAGCTCTAGAGAGAAAGCAAATAAAATATTAAGGCAGGATACAGAGGAAATATTACAATTCACACATTCTATTCAGATGTCCTGGGCCATTGTGTCTGTATTCTACACCACCTTTAACAGAAGCAATCATTCCCTAGATAAATTGAACTGAACTCTGATTCTAATTGTGGGCCTTGTGGTCAAAAAAGAATGAGCCTATGGGCACATTGATGGGTACATTGATCTACAAGGTATAGGTCTCGTGCTGTCTTTAAGCTGAGTTTAGTCACCATTTAACAGGCAGGAGTGGACCACTCCTTTGGGCCCAGAGGGTTCAATGCTGTCTGAGGTTTCAAATGTACAGAGTACAATGATTCAAGTGTCTTCATTCTAGACTTCAGAATTTAAAATCCTTCCAATCAATTCCCTAAACTCAGCATCAAAGACTTGTTAGATGGGATATGCAAACTTGTCTGGTCAGCTACTTTAAATCTGGGACCTGACTCTGAGGCTTTCCTACCCTCTCAGCTGTAAAAGATGCATTCAATGATATGCCTCCAATATCTGATTTTCTTCTTTTGCCTTCAGCTGGCGATTAATCAACCTTAAGGGTGTTTTTACTTTTCTTCTCCAGTGCATCACAACTGCCCAGCAAGAACTGTGTGTCTTGTAACACATAATTTCTACTTCCTCCATGACTCTCAAGAGTCTGAAATATTGCATTGGTTAAAATATACCGCTTCCATTATTTTTCCATCCCAGTTTACCACTAGTGAAAACTGTAGTGACTGAAAAATTAAAGCACGCCAGGAGAAAGCCTGATTTCCTTTCAATACTCCACCCCTGCCATATGCTTTTAAAGAACTGTTTTCCCAGGAAACATTGAAACACACCATACAGACACAACTGAATACCTGGATTATTTGGACATGTCAGTTTTATCCAATAGCAGATAGTCTTCTCTGACTTTCATTAAGTAACTTCTTATGATTAAAAAATAAAAAGTGCCAGGAGGTGGTAGCACACACCTTTAATCACAGCACTTGAGAGATGGAGACAAGCTGATCCCTGAGTTCAAAGCCAGCCTGGTCTACACAGTGAGTTACAGGACAGCTAGGGCTACACAGAGAACCCCTGTCTCAAAAAAGAAGAAAGGGAAAGGGGGAGCACAAAATAAAAATATTGATTTTTACAATATTATCTATTGTCTTGAAAGAGACAGAATTAATGCCATGAAGTATTTAATTTATTATATGTATATGTCTTATATTTATATACATATATGTAATGTATTAGTTGCTACCTCTCCCCAGAAATGAGACTCACAAGTGGTAGTTCAACAAATATATTTGAAGTTAAAGCAATGTACACTCTTATTCACCCTCTATGATGCTATTCATCTTTTCTTCAAATTTACTTATTCCCTTTAAATTTTTAACTAACACTTGAATGTTGGATGTGGCACAGTGCTATGTCATGATAGAAATATCCATTGTAGTATTAGCAAATCAGACTAATTATCATATCAGTCCTTTTTACTATTTTTTTATATTTGAGATAATAAAATTATATTATTTCTCACTCCTGTCCCTCAATCCAAACTCTCCACCTTGCTCTCTTTCAAATTTAAGACCTCTTTTCTCATTTATTGTTGCTGCTACATATATATTCTTTCCTAAATGTACACGTACAATCTGCTTGATAAGTACAATGGCGTGTGTGTGTGTGTTCAGGGATGATCACTGGTGTTGGATAATGAACTGGTGTGCTCTGCCCTGGGGAAGACATTCTCTCTTGCTCTCAGAAAATCCTTATCCACCTTCTGCATCTTTAAGGCATCAGTTCAGATGTACAACATGATTCTAGAAAACTGAAAACTAAATCCTTTAGTAGCTGACAAGATGACTAGCTCAACCAAAGAACTGGTTCTGTCTCTTGTCTGGCTGTATTGTTGTTCTTCAATAAAAATATAAAGGAACTAGATACACTCACTGGATATATTAATACTGAATGACATTAGAAAAGAGAGAGATAAATCCAAACTTCCCAGTTCCATATGCATTCTTTGACCAGTTGGCAGAAATAAAATTAAAATGAATAGAGAAATATTAAGAAAACAGTAGTAGTGTTATATTATGCAAGCTCTCTAGCCTAGAATATTTATAAATACTGAATTTGAGAGACAATTATGTCAATTTTTCGTGAGTCAGAAAAGTGACTAAGCTGCCAAGATAGAAGAGGTAAAACAAATATAATTCAAATATTAAGCAAAGAGTATTACAGTAAAACCTGATCTCTGTGGTTACCTGTGATAATTCATAGACAACTAAGACTCAGCTACAGTTCACTGAGAGCAAGAAGCTTCCTGCCCAGTCAGTGGATTATGTATTGCACTATCAGGCTTCTCCAGAAAAACAAAATCAATAGGATGAATATATATATATTTTTAACAATATATATTATTAAATCATCTTATTTTGACACAGCAACAACAGCTGAATCACACCTGAGAGGCTGAGAACACTTGAGGCTTGGTGTCTTAGCAATCAGAGTAGTCCCAGTAGCTGTTTCACACCAGAAATGCTGAGAACACGGTAGTTGCCCAGGCCAAGGCAGGAAACTAGGTTCCTCAGCCATCCCAATAAAGTGCCAAATCCTTCCTTCGAGTTCCTGTAAAGTTACTAGTTTCTCAGTCAATGTCAGAAGACTAGAAACACTTGTTCTGATATCAGCAAAGGGACAAGGGCTCCCTCAGCCCTTATCAGAGATGTTTCTTACAGTGCATCTGTCCTGCTGCCTGGAAGACATGATTTCCTTGGTGTCTTCTATCACTTTGTAATCTTCCTGCCTCTTCTTCCATGCAGATTCCACTCTTGAGGGGAGAGCTTTATGAAGACATTTCTTTTGGGACTGAGTGCTCCAAAGTCATTCACTAGGTGTACATTGTTCATTTCTAGGTTTCTATGTCAGTTCAGTTTACTGAAAGAAGTTTCTCTGATGAGGACTGAGCTGTGATATAGCTGGGTATAGCAGTATGTCATGCAGAGTCGTGTTATTGCTATATTTTATATCAGAGTAATAGTGGATGTTGTTTTTTTTCCATAGGCCTATGATCTATCCAGTCTTAGGCTGTTGGACACTTTAGCAGGATCAGATAAGGGCTGCATTTCTTGGAGTAGGCCTTGAATCTTAGCAGGAAGTGTTTGGTTTTCTCCTATAACATTTGTGCCTCTATTGCATCAGCGCAACACGTAGGCAGATCACTGCTGTCAGTCAGAGGGATTGTATCTGGGAGATGTTGATGATTACTTTTCTTTGGTAGTGGACAGGAGTTTCTTCTGGTACCATGAACACTAGTCTATAGGAGTAAAACTTCTCATTAGCATGTGTGCCTGAAATTACACAGCATTTGATATATCTTATCTGGAATAACCTCCTCTAATAATACCTGTACAATTTAGCTTTTAAAAACAGCTAAGATCCAGTTCTACTGTTATCCTGTCTAGCTGAGCAGCTCCATCCTTGGTCTGATGACTGTAACATGGCTTCAGGGGAGATCTTTATCATATCTGTTCCACTAAACTAATCCTTTACAATAGTTTGAGCAGTGCTAACTAGACCTTCCTTTCAGATCCTATACAGAGTCTCCGCAGGACAAATATTCTCAGACAAGAAAACTTTTTGATGTGAGCATTCTCTCCTTCCTTGGCCCCTTCAATTGGTAACAGATCTGAATTCCTCTTTTCTTAACTCTTAGCTTCTAGTGTCTCTATATTTTGCTCTTGAGCTCTGCCTTTGACCAGTCTTGGGATAGCTTTAAACTGAAAGTAACAAATGCCTATGGACTGTAAGTGAATTAGAAGGCAGATTATATCAAGGACAGCTCCTGTGGTACTACAGAGCATTGAGAAGAATGAAAAGAGCTGAGGCAGAAGCCAGAGTTCTGCTATTAAACGCAGGGGCTTGTGAATGAGCTCAAAAAGACACACACACACACACACACTGTGTGTGTGTGTGTGTGTGTGTGTGTGTGCACTCACGCACATGTATAAGCACATGCATGTCTATGTGGAAATGTTAGTGACTAGGTTAACACAGGGAAAAGTTCTGAGATTTTCTAGGGATTTTTCTATATATATTTATGATGACAGCCTAGAGGTAAAGTGGATAAACTGCCATTGTCAGCCCTTAAGAGTATATGAGTAACAGTCAGGGAGAGCTGCTTGAGAAGCACAGTGTGATCCCCTCTCCTGGAAGGAGTACCCCCTTAGCATCTCACTTGACCCTGAGTATCACAGTGTGATCCCATCTCCTGGAAGGAGTGCCCCCTTAGCATCTCACTTGACCCTGAGGATACCACACCTTACACACTAGAATCTTCCTCTCACAACATAAATCGTATAATTCCAAAGAATATTTAAAATAACCGAAAGTAATGTGGTGGAAAATCTCGGCTAGTGTGTCCATTTAATAAGGCAGAAAGTAGACATCATATCATTCTAAACAGTGTATAATATCATAGATGTAGTTTGAAACTCTAGTTATTTTCTTTAATGACAATTATGCATTCGGGGTAGTGAATATTGCTTGAATTTAACCTGATAATTTAATAGCATGTGACATGAATTCTCTTTTCCAGTACATGCCTCTGATTCCAGAAGTCAGATCCCATATTAAACATCCTTTGTAGGGCATGTTGGTTCATCCTCGCACTCAGGAGACTAATGCAAAAGGATTGTCCTGAGTTCCAGGCCCCAGTCTGAATTGCAGAGTGAGACTGCTGTCTCAAAAACAAAAAAAGAAGGAAATCTGTCAAAGCTTTATACCCATCAGCTGGAAGAGCTATGATACAGAGCAAAACTTCAGTGACTCCTATAGTCACATCAAATTTCATAATCCAAGTATTATTAGCATATACATTTATAGATTTAATTTTTAGAATTCTGAAAAATTAGGGTATTATATTGTGGCATCAAAAGTTACACATCTAGATCACTGATCTATAGTTAAATTTTATCATTAAAGTGAATACTTAATTATATCTACCAAGAACTAAAATATCTAATTTTCAGCTCATAAGTTCAAGAACACAAAGTTCCATAAGGGTCAAATAAATTGATTCAAATAATGTTGTCTAGTAATCATTGGTTTAATTATATTTTATGCTGATGAACAACTGTAATGTTGTAGAAAATAAATCAAATTATTCTAAGAATATGAAAATTAATTTAAAAATTGAGTTTGCTTGTATACTCAACTAAAAGTAACAAATATTGAAATCTGCTAATCAAAGGGTTTATAATAACAAAATTAATATTGTATCATATTTAATATTAGGGTATAAAATTAATAATTTTCTTTAAAGTTTGTTAACATACATGAGTTTGTTAAGGTTTTACTTCTCAGTAGCAACTCCAGATCAATTGCTTGTATCAGTAACTGAGATGGAATGTAACAAAATAGAAGCTGATAGCAAAGTTATGGGTCATATTTGGAACAGGTCTGGCTAGAGTATGACTATGTTTGGAACGGGTCACTGATAGAGTATGACTAGGTTTCTGTCTTAACACATACATGAATGTACACACATTTGTTTCCGGACCCTCAGTTTTCATTTTTCAAGCTGCCTCTCACCTGTCACCAGCTCTCAGACTGTGCAATTGGGATGGGACATCTTCTACCTTTTCTGTCCAGGGGTGGGCACAGAGCAAATCCTGGATAGACACAGTGCCTATTTTTCTGGTTACAGATGAACAAATGACCAAAAGCCAACCAATATAAGCCTTTCTTTGGGGAAAAATATTTCTTTTCAGAGATTATAGAGGCTAAGGACCATTTAAGATGGGGTCATTAAGAAGGTTCAATGACTTTGTGAAGAGAGACTTCCTGGAGCTGAATTCAGGTTTGCAGATCTTGGAAACAAAAGATTCTTAATGAAATCAATGTAACCTCAGAATCTAGCCACACTTAAAGTGAACTTGACTCCTCAAAAATCCAATAGAGAAGCCAATAGATTTCTATTTGTGTTTCTTTCATTGCACTGGTTTGAACTAAGTTTTTCATATTTGCATCTGAAACAAAGCTAAGCAAATATGACTGTATCTCCTATGGCCCATTATTGGTATGGGAAGTCCTTCAGTATATTTGTTGCTTTTATTGGTTAATGAATAAAGAAGCTGTTTTGGTCAGTGGCTTAGCAGAATAGAGCTAGGTGGGTAAAACTAAACTGAATGCTGGGAGAAAGAAGGCAGAGTCAATGAGATGCCATGGAGCCACCAGAAGAGAAAGATGAGAATAGCTAGCCAGAATCTTGCCAGTAAGCCACAGCCACGTGGTGATACACATATTAATAGAAATGGGTTAAATTAAGATGTAAGAGATAGCCAATAAGAAGCTAGAGCTAATAGGTCAAGCAGTGATTTAATTAATACAGTTTCTGTGTGGTTATTTCAGGAGTCTGGGAAGCTGGGAAAAAGAACAATTGGCCTCCTACATCACATTATCATGTTTGTGAGATTTTTTATGGTCTCTCACACAAACACACATACACATTGTGCCACAGAAGCCTAATGTCTGTCTTACAGATGACAAGAAGACCCTGACAATATTGTTTTCATCTCTGTTTTATTGCCAACATGATTTTGCTGAAACTCAGCAACTATCCATCTGATTGATGTGCAGCAACATGCTCTGGCTGCTTGCAGAAACTTTTTTTTTGCCATCAACACAAACATGACAATACTTCAAATTGCAAATCTGTCCTCCATCTATGTAGCGCTATTTCTGCCTGAGCTCTGAGACTCAAAACCTTATGCTTACGTTTGTCACAAAGTTAGAGTCACATCAATTACCCACTCTCCAACCTGTTGGGCCAGAATGATGCAAACACCTGGAGGTGCCCACGCATGACTACATGGACAGCTGTTTGAGCACTGCAGTTTTGTTCCACATCCATGCCAACCAGACACTGACGTGATTGGGAGTTTACAGATCTTTGGCTGACAGCATATTTTCAGAGTCTGCTCCGTTGTAGCAGAAGCTCATAATTGTTTTCAGCTGCAGACATTGGCGGGCTGACTCAGGAGAGGTGTAACATGACTTTTTGTTGCAGGAATTAGTAGTTTCATCTTCTCCCATTAAGATGGTGTCTATACAAAGCATGCCAAAGTTAATTCCAGTTGGTGAAATGCATATTGTTGGGCTCTTTCACATATCAGGAGCCAAGTAAAGATATTAAGACTTCCTGAAGCTCAAACCCCAGCTCTTTGAGCAGCTTACCTACTAACCCCAAGACTCAGTTTTTTCATCTGTCAAAAGGCAACATTTATAAGTACATTCTAGTCATAGATTTCCAAATTCACTAAGGTACTAATCAGTACACCCACTAATTGTGCGCCCGCCAGGCCTTGACCCCCTCCCCGGAGGAGTGTCAAGACAAGCCTGTAAAAATCTTGACCACTCCCCCAGTCTACTTAAACTGCTTCCAGGGAAGGTCCCCTCGTGGTCTCTTTTCCTTCCTCCTGGTGGTCCCATTAGCGTCCTCCCTGTTCTCCCTCAGGGCCACCCGAGAGCTCAGGAATCCCATTAAACCTAGATATTTCTTAATTTGGCTTGTTGTGATTTGGCTTGATTAGGATTTTTGTGTCGGCAGAGATCTCGCATTAGGAAAAAATTCCTCGCACTAATAAGTAAACTTTAGAACATCAATGGTCAAAAAATAATGGGTTAATATTATTAGAATTAGATCCAGAAAAGTCTGTTCATGCCCTTGAAGTTTAGACTTCCAAACTTCAAGTGGAAATAATAATCCTTGACAACTTCCCGAAATGTTTGAGACTCAAAGAAGATTATTGAAATGAAAGCACTTTATGTTATATAGACAGTCGGAAGATTGTTGACGCTAAAGCACTGTATGTTATATAGACAATCAAAAGCAATGCTATTGCTGTTGCCTGCACTATTGGAGTTGGGAAACAGGAAAAATAAGCATGTTTGTGTTGATTTAGTGCAGCAAGGACAAGGCTCTGCTCAGGTAAAGACCCTGTGCTCAAGTACTTATTATACTCAAGGAAAACACGTGCGCAAGAACAAAATCAAAGCCCCTTCTCTTAATATCTTATCAGGCAAGCCCTTTTCAACAATGTAGATCAGCAACTGGTGGAATTTTGGTGCCAATACAAACTGTCCAGCCACATGCTACTGAGACACATAAATGTGAATGGTGCAACTTGGGAGCTATAGCTTTTATTTATTTTATTTGACTTAGTTTAAACTTTACTAGCTAATGACCACCATATTGAATAGCAGAAATACGGAATGGCTACAGAAAGTCTCCTAGCCCTCAGACACTTGCTGATGGGTCCATAATTTACTGTTTTGTAATGGTTGAATTTAGGGTAAAAATAAACTGTCTTAAGATCCCATTTAAATTCAGTCTTCAACAAATCATATGTTTCCAGGTGATATATACCCATAATACATAAAATAAGTTTAGATAATTTTTCAGCTAACAGGGCTACATGCTATTTCATTTAAATCAATTATGTAAGAAAAAGCATAATTCAAGATGTGTATTGCATTGGTATTTGAGTCAAGCATGTAATAAACATCAATTTTAACTATGCAGAGATGGTTTAGTAGATACAGAAACAAAGCTGGATATGAAGGATAAGTTCAGTTACACAGAGGGACGATTATGGCTAAAATAATGCATGATCCAGTCTAGACAGAAGAGAATTTGAATATCCTCGCCACAAAGAAATATTATATGAGATGAACTATAGCCTAAATATCCCCAACTGATAAACATATCATGCATAACTACACTGAAACATTGCACTATACCCCATAAAATGCACATTATTATCGTTAATTGAAAGTATAGTAAATGTAGATCTATAGCATAACAAGCAGTATGTTAAGCTATTTTATTGTGAGTGTCTCAAATTCTTTTGCTTCCCACGCAAAAGAAATGCCACTAGTATTTCATATGTCATTCACTTGGTTGTGAACATTTCTTTAACAGTAACACACATGGCTAAAAGCTATCTTTTGTTAGTGAGAACACACTATTGCTTCGTGCTTCCAGAGTTCCCACTTGTGGCCCTCCAAGTTGAAATAGCATGTGACCCTCTCCCAGTGCAGCTGCGGGACTCAGGATTCCATCTTTCAGATTCATGAGCTAATTAATATCATTTTTAAAAAAGAAATACTCTTAACTAAAACATCAATTAAACTCCACCATTATATTCTCCACTAAAAATTAGTTCTTTGAATTATTCTAAAGCTTCCCTGAAAAGTTCCACGAGAACTTGGATCATATGAATACAGCCAGTGTGATGCCCATGTTGGAACAAATTTGAGAATTAACATTTTATGCCCATCATCAATGTATATCTGCTCTAATATTCTTTATGTATACTATTTAGAATCATTTTACTCATAAAAATAATCACTTCTCAGCCTTTTAACTAAGGCCAATTGTAAAAACAAAAACATTGTGCTGACAAGGTAAATAATATAGAAGATGCTTGTTGCCATGACTGATAACTTGAGTTTGATCCTGAGGCCCTACATGTTGGGAGGAGAGAACCAACTACCATGCTTTGTCCTCTGGCCTTCACATGCATGTCATGGCACACACACACGCAGAGAGAGAGAGAGAAAACACATGTAAAATAAATTAGTGTAACTGCATGATGGCAAAGTGTTGACCATCATGACCAGGTTACAAATTCATAAAATACAACACTGACTTCTTTATAATTTTTTTCAAAAATAATTACTTTTACTTTTTCAATTCTTGTTTTACTTATCACTTGAGTTTGTTTTTGTTTTTGTTTTAACTAGGGTCTAATGTAACCCAATTAACTCCAAACCCTGTAGGTAGCTGAGGCTGGTCTTGAACTCTCAATCCTCTTGCCTCCACCTACAAAGTGATGGGATTATAGGAATGTGCTGTGACATGCAATTTAAATTCGCTTTTAGTAGCACATATGTGCATTGATACATTGTGGTAATTTGATACACTTTGATCACATAAATGTGATGAGTATTTTCATCCTTACTATGTGTCACATCTGTATTTATAGTCTATCAGTGACCAATATTTATGGTTTTTATAAGGTATTTAGTAAGCCTCATACATGTAGTTGCTCCATTATGTTGTCAAACCCTAGAAATGACGAGTCCCACCTAATTGGATTTTGGTGTCAGGTCTCTACCTCCCCCTTCCTCTCCTCCCTTCCCTTCCTTGTCCCCAGGAATCACTATTGTACTTCTTTTATCCATGGGCTCAATTGATATTAATCTGCTTCTCTTTGATATAAATTTTATCAGTCAGTACCATTCCTCTTGATAATACATGTCCCTTGAACATGTCATTCTCCAAAATTTCTAAATCCATGTTTAAAGAAGGGCTCTCAGGGATATTGAGGATCTAGTAAATACTGACACTCTAGTCACCCCAAAAGGTCACTCATTCTGCCTTGGAGCCATAGGAAAGTCCTGGAACCTGTACCAACAATTTTGAATAGGCTTCCAAGTTTCTACTTAGAAAATGTTTTACTATTCTTATGTCTGCTATAGTCCCTTAATGCTTTAAAACCTGATTGCCAATTTCAACAGAAAGGGGCTTGGAAGAGACTGTCCTGGGTCATGGGGGAATTACGATTGGCATTTTATAATAGTAGGTCTTTCAGTCCAAGAACACAGATCTTGTTCAATTTGCTTGAGGTGACTTGCACTTCTGTAGCTATATTTTTCAATATCCATACAGTATATGTGCATATTTTAGTGTATTACTAATTATTATATGTTTGTGACTGCACTGTGCTTGATGAGTTTTATCAAAACTCTAATGTTGAATCTTCCCAGCTACTGTCTGTGCATCTCTGGTAATGACTGTATTAATTTTCTTGCTTAATCCATTTGCATTAAATGCAAGAGTTAAACTAACTTTATATTCCAGTTATAAAACACCTCTTAGTTATCCTTAACTCCTTTCAAAATACAATTATGTTTTGTTTCCTTTTTTCTCAAATTGAAATTACAGAAGCAATTTTTGCACTGTCTATTTTTGGCATTAATCCAGATACAAAGAGGGGAGAGGTAAGTAAAAGTGCTGAGCAAGCCCCTACCCTTTTCAAACTTACGGTTCATGGGAAAGGAAGACTAAATATTGAAAAGTTTAAAACAACTTTAAAACTGTGTAATAGAGAATCAGATAATATAATTTTCAGTACACTTAATGTAATCTAAAATCTGGATAAACATCAGGGTAATCACTATCTCATGAAACTTCAAGTTTAGAGGTGGGACGTACTCAGAATACACATTAATTATAAGTTCAGTAAAACCCTCAAAACCCTGAATGCCTTTCCTGTCTATTCTGTGTTCTATGGTGCCATCTTTAGCTAAAAATGGATGTCCCCTGCTGTCACTATTAGACTGACGGTAAGCTCATGCCTATGGGTTTCTTGATTCAGTTTGGAGATTTTGGAATGCTAAACTCACCATATGTCCTTACAGTGGCAGTTACATTCCCTGGCTTTGGTTTTGGAAGGCAGGAGCAAGGCAGAGTATATAATCCCACCTATGACTTGGCTCTTTCTTCTGATGAGTCCCAGGAAAATGAGTTTTCTGTAAAGCTGTGGATGTTTTCCAGCTCCCTGGTTTAGGTGTGGTGGGCAGCAACTCAAGTGGCAGCATTGACTTCATTTGTTTAATCCATAAACCCGGGCTGTGGTTTCCACAGCCTAATTCCCTGTGTTCTCAGACTGTCCCAAGTTCAGCGGTGACAGTGGGTTTTTAAAGCTGACACACCTCTAGAAGTGGCCTCTGGGGCACCAGCTATGCTCATGGGTTGATGCGCTATTTATCGGAGAGTTGCTTCTGAAAGCCTAGCCTAGAATCTTCTTTACATTAAATTTCATTCTTCACAAAGCATCCACGGTAGTTACCCTTGCTGAAAAGCAGCTTGTGTAAGATCTAGCTGTCCTCGCTGTGTGTCAGGTAAGATTACCAGCTCCACTAGAGATGCTTGTGCCCTGCTGAAATTCTTTGCAAAAGGGAAACACAAATTCTCAAAGGAACCATGAAGGTGTTTTGGGACTGAACTATGCTTACAAGGTTCTGTGGGATCGTAAGCAGTGCCAGTTATGTAAGAGTTTTATTGCTTCCCTTGCTCTCATTTCCCTCCTGGTGGCTCCCTTTCATTGCTCAAAACGCAAAGTTAGCAAAAGAGAAGAGGAGTAAGCATGAAGGGCAGGGCAAAGAGAGATAAAGCCCACAGGTCTGTTCCCTGCCCCAGTTGCAACTTGGCTATCTTAAAGAGGCAGGGTTGGAGAGGGAGGAGTGGCTCTCCTTTGGAATTAAATTCATCAGTGTTATAATGGATATACTTAATGTTGGAACTGAGCTGTTTGGCTTAAACTGATCTTTTGATCTTCTATTATGTAAGAATAAATAGCAATGTCACCAGTCCTGCTAGAGTCCAAGTGAGATGGTAGAGCAAGCCCCACGTGTTACAACTGAGGATAAAGAAGGTTTCATGTCATGTACTGCCCCTGCTCACTTTCATGACACTGTCTGTAACTTGCTGATAGTCACTGTAATGGTCTGTTCTGTCCCTTTAAGAGACAAGCCCCGNACCATGGCAGGTAGATCTTCCTTCTGCTTCCAGTCTGAGCCCTTTGCTATAGAGAGAGGACACTCTCCCAAAGAGGCTTCTGCCTCTCTCCCTTCTCCCCACTTCTCCCCTTCGCCCCGTTTCTCTCTCTCTCTCTCTCTGTCTGCTCTTCTCCCTTCTCCCCTTTCACCCTTTTCCTTTCCCCTACATAACCCACTAAATAAATATCCAACCTCACTCTGCATGGCGTGTGCCTATCCATCTTGGTCTCTCACCCACCATGCAGTGCCCTGCCTGGGACCCAGGTGCCTTTGTGGACAGTTGTGGTCTCGTGCCCACTTCCCACTGCAGCCACTTGGAGATCCATAGCATTTTACTTAAACCACAACAGTCACCCTATTAAAAGAAGCAAAATACAATGCTTTTGTGCAGTCTGCCATCTTTCCCCATATTTTTTCCTACATTCTCATGCTCTATATAAGATAAAGTTGTGGAATTCTCTAGCCTTTGAACAATCTCTTGTTTCAAGGGCTGCTGGTTGCCAGGTGATCAGCTCCGTCCCCTTAATATCTCTTGCTCATTTTGACAAACTACCAATGGATGCCAGCTTCGTGGCTCTTCAGTGAGAGGCTGCAGCTTGTCGCACATTGGAGAAGGAATGCGGTGATAAAATGATAATATATTCTGTTATCAAGGTCAATTGTTACCTTCAATTGTCAAGGTGCAATCAATAATCTCTTCTCATAAGACTGTTGTGTGTTCCATGTTGATTAATATTTGAGAAAGGACTTCTCAGAGATCAAGGTACATAGAAGCCTCTTGGTGAACTCTGAATCTGACTTGAACTTCACTTCACACAAATCTGTCTCTAAATCTCAGACTATAAATGCCAAAGGTCTCAAGGTGCAAAGCATAAACCATCGCCTAGCCATTGAGTGTCAAAACGCACATGGATTAACTGGACCCTATGTGGCAAAGAGAAAAATGGATGTTGGAAAGGAAATAAATGCTTGAAGAAAGTTGAGCCAGATTGGTAATCAATAGCACAGCTAATCATTTCCCAGGAAAGAAATTTACTTTTTACTGAAAATGAATACATTGCTGTTAATGGCAAGATGTATCACTGTATTAATATAACTTCAGTGAAATCCCATTAACTTTATCTTCCTCTCTTCCTCTATCTTTAAAATGGCAGTTATGGTTCTACTTGACGACTTTTATGACTGCCAAATTAAAAGTTATGTTCCCTGTGGGAGAGATGGACCTGTGGATTTTAATAGCATCTTTCTCTCCATGCAGCATTGCCAGCAATAGGAAATCCCTAGGACCTGCACATGGGTATGAATGCATGCGGGTGCAATGGAGATTATATTTATGAGTTTGGAAGATAGCATTAATAATGTCCCTTGTCTGCCATATTGCCCAAAAATGTTTTCCTCCTATAGTGTGTGAGAGGAAATCATTCATATAACTTTGCAAACAACTTTCAAAACTAATTTTAATAGGAGCAGGGAGGATTGCAATAATAGTAATGGGCATTTAGGGGGTAATTTAGAAAATCAAGTCTTAGGTTTCATGGTTATAGAAATGCAGAGAAGTCCCAGGTATGGCCAGATTGTGTGTGCAGAGAGACCATGCCCATATGAAGCAGAGTTGCATAAAGCCCCCAAGAATTTTTTTTTACTCAATGCCTGGTTTCAAAGCAAGAATTAAACTAATGAAACTGACCTTCAGTCTGGCAAGCGTGTCTACTCTTGAAGATGACATTTCTCCCAAACTCGGCTTTTGTCTGGTGCTTCCTTTGTTATGTTATCCAATGTAATTAACACTATGCCCAGAAAGAAAGATACTCTTCTGAAGTCAGGCACAATGATACTTGCAGTGCATTCTACTAAAAGTTGGATGTTCAGGGCTGAGAACAAATGATTGACACCCTCAAGACATCCTGACAGAGTGGTGTGCACAGATATAACCCTCTCAAAGATGCAGGCATGCTGGAGAAGGCTCCTAGAAGTGACACATTCAGGGATTCTCAAAGGGCTTCCCGGAAATGCAATGGGGAGAGCATTGCAAGCAATGGTGTGCAGCTAAGAGTCTAGAATACAAACTCTTAGTGGGAAACTACAATAGACAGAAACTGTAAGCACTCTCCAAACAAATGCTTTCTCTACAAGTTGCTTTTATCATTATCTCTTCACAGTAATAGAACAGTAACTAAAACACTCCTTCTCAATAGCTTTTGCTGTTTGAATTTTTATGAGGTATCCTTGCTATGTAGTTCATGCTGGCGGCCAACTCTCTAGGTGGCCAAGGCTGGACTTGAATTCTCATTCTCCCTGCTTCTACATCCCCAGTTCTGAAATTATAGGTATGTAGCACCATACACAGCATCAAGGCCTTAGGCAGAGATAAGACAGTGTCTAAACTCTTAGGAACTGCCAATGATACAAAAGAAGTTCATTGTGAAGGGATAGACATGCTTATGTTCACAATGACATTATTCATAAATAGCTAAAGTGTCAAGCAATTAGTGTGTCTATTCAGAAGTCACTGGATAAGAAAAACATAGTAAATATACATTATACAATAGCATCTTATACAGCTTTCACATAAAACAAAATTCTAACAATATTATAATAAATATGAAATTTGAGAATGTATAGTGAACTAGGCAAGTCATAAAAGATCAACTGCTGCATATGGAGGTTTGAATGAGAACGGTCTCCATGGGCACATATATTTGAATACTTGGTCTTCAGGCGGTGGAATTATTTGTAAAGGATTAGGAAATGTGGCCCTGTTGAAAGAGGTATATTACTGAGAGTGGGCTTTGAGATTTCAAAAGCCCGTACCATTCCTATCTATCTGTCTGTGATAGATAGATAGATAGATAGATAGATAGATAGATTCTATCTATCCATCTACTTATCTTTCTTTCTCAGTCTTGTGCTTGTGGAGCAGATGTAAGCTCTGAGCTACAGCTCCAGTGCCATGTCTGCCTGCTTGGTGTCATACCCTCTCCCACATTAGTCATGGGCTAACCCTCTGAAACCATGAGCCCCAGATTAAATGCTTTTTTTAATAAGTTGCTTTTGAGGTGTTTTGTCACAGCAGTAAAAAAACATAATGAAGGCATTTCATGATTCCATTTACGTGAAGTACTAGGGAGTCAGATTCACAACGTCAAGGGGTAAAAGGGTAGTTGCCAGGAAAAGGTGGGTGGGAAATTATTCTGTAGTGGGAGAAAGTTCCAGATTGCAAGAGGAAATAACTCTCTGGAGGAACAGTGGTGATGGTTGCACCGCAATGTGAGTATTTTTAGTACTAGTGAACTAAATACTCAAATCGAGTTAGTAAATTTTGTGTTATAAATATTTTTTGCCCCAATAAAAACAAATGGGGAGAGGGGAGCTATTTACAAAATATGGAATAATTGACTTGGAAAAAAATTCCTGGAGACCCTGGCTCAAGGAAACAGTTGTATTAATCTCAGACTCCAGAGTAGGCATGAAAGATAAGAGTTCAAAAGCTTGCAATCAATAGGCTTCCTGAATGCTGTCACAGAAGCAACAAAAGACCAACAGAGTGGAGGTCGAACACTAGCTACAGGACACATTTTTAAAACAAGTTTTCCATCATTTCTAGTGCTATAGACTGAATGTATGTGTACCCAAAATTTTTATGTGAAAATCTAATTCTCGGTGTCAGAGTGTGTGGGGGTGGGGATGAAGGCTTTTCCCTTATCAAAGAAGCTCAAGAGAGTTCCCTTGATGAAACCACCCCATGAAGGCCCAGACACTAGGAACAAGGAAAAGAACACTCGCCAGATTCCAAACCTTCTAGGCTCTGATCTTCTGCTGATACGTTCTAGAAGTGTGAGGCACAGTTTACAAGCCATCCAGTGCATTAGCCGTTTGGTAGTTTGTTAGGGCAGCATGAGGAGATTAAGACAAATAGCCAATGGGAATCTGTAAGTCACCCAGAGGTAGACTCTGAGGGACTCACTATCAAGGAAGCTCGGGGCATGATGCTATTACACCTTCTAGCAGAGACGGCTTGCATACAAATCACCCCCATTACAAAGGCAAGATGTGACGCAGACCCTATAGGATATACAAGCTGGATACTGTGAAATTACAGACTAGAAAGAGACTGCTTTCAGATGAAAAACTTGCAGCAGCTGGCACTATGTGAACAGAAGCGTGGAAATGGTGTTTTGCAGAGTATAATCACCCAGGGATTAGGAGGAGCCATGGTACACTTCATAAATGCCAAGGTGTATTGCTTAAAGCATTTATCAACTACCAGCTCACTCTGAAACTTGCTAGAGTGTTACACTTAAATGTCGCATGCAGGTGCTCAGCATTGCAAATATTTCCAAGATACACAGAGTGGGTTTTTTTTTTTTGTTTGGTTGGTTGGTTTTTTACATATTCACAGTAACACTCCTGTTTAGAATTTTCCAGTCTCTGTCTCTGATTGACTATGCCTACAGTTCTGAAGGAAAATTTTGGAAAGATCATATTTATTCTCTTATGTAATCTTCCTCTCTCATAAAAAAGCATAGAAATCTGTGGGTCTTAAAGAAAAGGACCAGTACCATTCTGGTGTTGCTCATTTACCATCATGAAATATGTCCTAACAAGCTATACAACCTTCCAGAAACCCAAAAGGGCAATAAAAATATCCCCAACAAAAGACTCATTTTTGCTGGACTTCATAGCACTCATATTGATCACTGTGGCCACTTTCTTATCACATTTTAATTCAGAACACAAATTCCCAAGCCCCTTACTGATCATAATCCATGAAAATGGTTAATTGTATTTAAAGACAAAAAGTTAAAAAAAAACTCATTAACTTAATTCTTCCCGATGGTTTGCTGGTTTCATCCTGCTGACTGGTACCACATTCTTCTCACAGTTCAGTAAAACCTCCAAGTCACATGTTTCTTACTTCCTCTCTGTACACACATCCAATTAATAACAGTATCCTGGCGCACCTGCCTTTCACCCCACCTTTTTCATATCTATTGCCTTATTTCTGGCATAACCACTGCTCAATGACAACTCCCAACACCTAAGTCACTCAGACCTGTAACTGGAATTTTAGGACAAAATCTCTGACTCTGGTGGGTCCAACAGATTTGGCTCAGTCATCTGTCCCAACATGCCAATTAAGGGGCTGATAACAGTGAAAAGCAGAGAAAGGAGATTTACTTAATGTGGCCACACTTGGAATAAACACATTTGGGTTCCTTTCTCCAACAAAGCTAAGTCAAGCAAGATGTAGTACTTGCTCTATTTTGCTAAGCCACTGTCTGGAAAAGCTTTATTCATTTACCAATAAAAGCAACACATTTACAAAAGGACTTTCCACACCACAAACGGCTCAGTGGTGTACCTGTGATCACCAGTCTGGCAACCTTGCTCTTAAAAAAAATCAGTGATGATTCTAATTTCCACTAAATTGGATGAATATTTTATTTTGTCCTCATTTCCCACCTTCGTCAGACCCTCATCCCTTCTTGATGCACATCACTCTCTCCTCTTCTCTAACGTTACTTTCTCTGGATTCCATCTTCCAATAAAGCTTTTCTTGCTCCTGCATTTTCTTTCTTGATTTTATCTATCCCCACAGCTTTAAATACCCTAGCACTAGAGTTACCTCATTTTCTTTCTCTACCCTGGAGTGCTCCGCCAAGCTTGAGCCTCATATAACCAACTACTTACTTAGCATCTTCATGTGAATATTTTTAAACCATCTCAATTTTTAAAGTACCCAAATTAGAACCTCTACCAATCTGCCCATCCTTTACTTTGCATCCATATGGTCAACACAGCGCCTAGGACACCACCTGGCTGTCTTCTAAATTCTTACACCAGTCACACTGTATCCCATGTGGACTATGCTTCCAATACACAGTGTGGATCCCTCCACTTCTTTCTGCACCCATTACAGAGACAGTGGTGAAATTTAGTTTTTAGGTAGAAGACTACAGCCATCACCTTGCTAGTCTCTCTGCTTCGTTTCTGCAGCCCTCATCTCCACACAAATGAACAATCATTAAAATTGGATTCTACATTTCCTCCATTAAAACATCTCATCATCTTCCTAGGATAGTTTAAGGCCTGTCACTCTCCTGATAAAAAATATTTGAGTGTCTCCCCTTGGCATTAAAATCAAATCCTGTAATGATCTGTGTCCTCTAGTCTGTGCACAACTCACCCATCTCATTGCAGAGTCTCTCTGCTTATGTTTGCTTTGTCACGTGGTATTCTGACATTTTCCTTTATCTAGTTCTCTCTACACTGGAACTGGAAGCCCTTAATCCTAGCTCTTCAAATGGCTGGATCTTGCATACTTTTCAGGTCACAGCCCCAAAATGTCACCATCAAGAAAGACCTTCCCTTTCCCATTCCATTTACTGCTCATCGCGCTGTTGTCACTAAGGGAAGTCTTTCTCCTGCAGACTTCACCATAATCAGCGCATATTGTTTGCTCATCTGTGTACCTGTTCCCTTCTCCGCAAGGTGTTCCCCTTGAGGACAGGTTTGTTGGCCTTTGCAATCCCAGAACCAACACTTCCAGATTCGTGACAGGCACTAAATAACAATTTCACAGGAGTTGGGGATGAGCGAAAGAAACACAGAGCTGCTGAATCTTGTTTCAATTTTGCTCCTAACAAGTTTGTTAGTTGAGGTCATTTAAAATATAAGATTATGTTTAAAGCCTAATCATATCTTTATTATGGTCAAAAACCAAATTTGCAGTTCTGAGGAATAAAGCCGATGTTGAATGGATCAGTTAAAGAAGATTTGTGTGTGACAGGAGCTGCCCAGAATAATACAGCACTACAGCAGTCTTTGCCAGCACCAAGCTGTATTGACTTTAGACGACAGCACAGGTGTTTTCATTGCGATGGTTTTTTTTTTTCAAACTTTTCGTACCAGTTCTCCTTACCTCTCCTTCCAAGTGTCTAACAGAATCAGGGAGACTAACCTGGGTTGACTGTTCCCTCAGTCTAGTTAGTAGTGCTTGATTATTTTTAAATTCTCCCTTGAGTTTAATTTTAGTATCTTATAAGAAGATCCAATTTGGTTGCTTGATGTGTGGCCCAGTTTTCACATTATTCAGTCACACTAACTCTGTGTGTTAAATGTGTGAACACTCTGAGAAGTTGCAGCTGACGCTCTCATTTCTAGAAAATTCTTTTTTATGGTACATCGCTTATCATCTTTTAGACAGATAGTAACATTTTTTTACTATTTTTTTTACTAATGGAAATATAGTCTCACCTAAAACTCGGCACTGTGATTTGTTACATCTTTCTTTTTATTTACATGGAAGCACACCCACCTCTCCATTCACCCTTTCAACAAAGAGTCTCCAGACTTCTATCCTACATCAAAAACATGTCTAGATGCTGCTGAACAAACAGACAGGCTCTGTTTATTCACAGAGCTTGCAGTGCAAGGGGCAGATTAAAAAAAATAAAAAATATGTCAGTTAATGATAGCAACTATGAAGAATGCAGAGCAAGCAACAGGAGAGTAAAATCCATAATTCGGGAGAGTGAGGACTGGCTACTTTGCAGCAGGTTAAGTTAGGAGACCTTTTTAAGGACAAAAGAAGGAGCGATCCTGAGAGGCTGTGAGGGTATTTCAGCGAGAAGGGGCAGCAAGGAATTTCCTCTGAGTGTGGAGCTGTAGGATAAAAATGAGTGTGCTGCTAACTCTGCACCTAACCAGCCTTCTATACACCTTTTATGACTTCTAATTGTGCTTCAGATAGGTTTTCCCCCTTTGTTAGTTCCTCCATGGTAAAGTTTTGTACATAGCCTTGAATAAGAACAAAACTCATCAATATCACTTTAAATACTTTTGTATGCCTTTATGTTCAAAGTTTATTAAAAATATTTGGCAAAGGAATTTAACTGACTTTTTCTATAAATGAATTATTTAATCTGAGCACATTCTTTTTCTCCACTAATTTTGATGGTACTATTATCATATATAGCTTTCCTCTGTATGAAGTGGTTTGATGCATAGAACCTGAGCACAAGCCCCCGAGAACCCTTTAAATAATTTGTAGATTGTTTATAGTAACTAGCTCAATGTAAATAATTCTTATGCTGGGTTGGTTAGGGAATAATGACAAGAAAAGTCTGCACATGCCCAGCATAGGTGATTGTTTTAAAAACTATTTTCCATGTGTCTAATTGAATGTGCAGATGTAGAGCCAGCAGCCATGAAAACCCAACTGTTCTTGGATGTAAAGAGAACAGTAATCTGACAGAGTGAGATAAACAGTCTGTCAGGACATTTATTTTGGCAACAGTTTGAAGGAAGAATTAGCTGCTCAGAAGCTGGGAAAGTAGAAGGCCAGTTGGAAGGCTCTCGTGGTCATCTACGCAAAGGGCTTGGATCAGGACCACGACCCTGAGAATGGAAAGGAAGCCACGGGGAAAACAGGGCGGACACCATGGAAGCTGAACTCACCGAAAACTGGACAGGAAGCCAAGGCAGTGGGGTTGGAGAAATGTAATCAGCAGTGAGTGTGACCCTATGTGAAAAGCTTTTATATTTGATTTGTGGTTCTGGTTCAAACTAAATGCCCACTATTATTCATGTTACCTCAAACTAAATACCAAGACGAGGAAAAATCACCTAGCCTACCTTTTTAACACACCGGCAGCAAGAATGACAGATCCCAATTATAGATTGTTCCATGCTTACTTTTAGGTCTCCAACTTTGAAGTTACCCATCTACCCCCACCAAAGCCTTCCATATCATAGCTTACCGCAGGGACTGAGCTAGGTTTATTTCGTTGCCAGCTTTGCCAGTCTTCCCTCCAGTTTCGTTTTCCTACAGAGTAAGTAATGTGGCTTCTCTCTCCCTGCCCTGGATTTACCTCAGCATGTAAGAAGTCAGCCAACCCTTAGCACTGAGATAAATTCTAAGATGCTCCAGGAACCGTCTGCTGTCCATCACTCTCCAACAGGATTGATCCAAGCTTTCGTGAGCCTCCAAACCAACATATGAGCTCCTTGGTATATACCCTTTGAAGAAATCCCAGCTCGTTCACTTAGATTAGACACCCCTCCCCAAGATGTCCCTCCTGGCACTTTCAGGAATGAAAGAGGCCACATCAGTTCTCTTCTGAATAATCATTCTTTCTAGACAAACAAAATATTTGAATATAAGTATAAAATAGGGTACTACTAAACTACCTTGTTCTGTCTGTTGCATTATAATACAAAAGATTGTTGGTGTGAGAGGTCCTTCTGTCTATGTGTTGCTTTTATTGGTTAATGAATAAAGAAACTGCCTTGTCCTATAGCATGGGAGGAGGAAAGCGGAGTTAGATAGAAGCTATGGAGCTGACAGAGTCAGACATGCTGAAACGTTGCCTGTAAGCCCTGCCACGAGGCGATATACAAATTAATAGAAATGGGTTAAATTAATATAAGAGTTAGCCAATAAGAAGCTAGAGCTAATGGGCCAAGCGGTGATTTAATTAATAGAGTTTCTGTGTGATTACTTCAGGGCTAAGCAACCAGGAATAAACAAGCGGCATCTTCTGCAACAGATTGTGAAACTACAATGCTTGCTATGTTGAGGAAAATAGCAAATTGTGCTTGGCATGGAGGTTCACACAATAATCACTTGAGGCTGAAGATAAGTTTGGAGAATAATAAGTCTGAGGTCAACCTGGGCAGCATAATGAGCCTCTGAGGCTGCCAGGGAATTGGCTGTTTAAGGAGTATAGGATTTTCATTTCATTTCAGAAGAGATTCTGAAAGTTAGTAGTCATGAAGTGCGGGAATGTAAACACTTCTAATGATTTATGAGTTTAACATGGTTAAAATTTTATTGTATTTTTTCTCTGTGTGGTATGTGTGTGTGTGGTGTACATGTAAGCCTGTTCATGTGCATTTACATGCAAGCACTCATGTAGATGTATACATGTAAATGTATACATGTGTGTGTATACTTGTTGAGGCCCAAGGTTCATATCATGGCTCTTTCTTGATAGCTCTTCAACCTTACTCTTTTGAGGCAAAGTCTCTCAATCCCAGAGCCCACAGACGTAGTCTGGCTAGCCACCTTGCTCTGAACATCCTGCCTCCCTCCATCTTCCAAGATTGGCATTACAGGCAGTCTACTAAGGCTACTTGGCATTTATGTAGCCTCTGGGGATCTGAATCCCAGTCCGCCTGCTTTCCCAGAAAGTGCTTCATACTGAGCCATCTTCCCAACCCTGCTAGATGTGTCTTAACACAGTCTTTGAACACAGGATGTCATATTGCTGCCAGGAGTTCGGAATGACCTCCCTGTGAAAGCAATGTCTGACCACAACACCAACACCATGCTTACAGAGTGGATCATGGTTTCTTCCAACCCTGATCCACCGGAAATTCTATTCAACTTTCAACTCCTACTGACAACTGCCCAAAAATTTGACTTGTCTTTTTGCTGCTAAGGTGATTCCAGACTTCTTTGTATTTTCCAATATTTATCTTTCCTTTGGCCTCACTTTTCATTCCTGCTTTCAAACCGTTTTATATTAATACTGCATATGAACATTTGTACAATACCTCAAATCATTTAAAGACTCTGATAGTCTCTAAGTCACCTCAAAGTAAAAGGTGATCAAACAGACTGTTTGCTTGTTTTATTTCTCTAATGTGGGCATTTTTCTGGGCATAAACTTGACAGCAGCCCTTCCTTGAAAAAGAAATCCCATTAGAGGAGAGGCACATCTCTATAAGATGCTAACTTCCTCGGCATTCACACACTCGGAGGATGACTTGACTCATGCCTGCTTTTTTTCTGTTCTCAGCAGAATATGCTGCCTTCCAGTACCATTCTACAAACGCAGTGGTGATTCTTAACTCTGAGTCAGAATCTCTGCTGAGAAAACAAAGCACACACACTCCCAATCAGACTTTCACTGCTTTACACGAGTTACAAGGAAAACGAAGATCAACAATACCTTTTCTTCAGTGCTGCAAAAATCTGTTACATGCTAGTAAAATACAACGATAATGTATATTCTTCTTCGGGAAAATGTTAACAATTACCAAATCACTAATGCAAGCTGTGTTTGTGGGAGGGGAGATCAGATAATTCATTGTGTTTGGTTTTAAATGAAAAGTAAATACATGTACGCTCCTAATATGGCTTGGTGAATCAATGGATCATCAAAACTGTGCTGTTGGCTGATGTACTAGCAATATGAAATGAATTTTTATCTACCCACTTAACAAATATTTGAGCTCCATGTGTTAAGCCGTTTCATAGGCCCCAGTGGGAAGATGCACACATTAATCAAAGAGAGATAAACTAAAGGCAGCTAGTTTGTAAATAAAGGGTCAAGTTGAGATGAAGAAGCCTCGAGCTTTGGCATAAGCAGGTACAGAGAGAGTCTAGTGGTCAGTGGCTTACAGGTATGGCAAAGTTCCGTTACCTTCCTGGAAAAGTTGTAAGTCCTATATAATTTTCACCATAATTGAAAAGGGGAATGCTCTACTTGATAAATATCTAGCAACCTCCTTTCTCTTGGGAATTATATAATTAGAGATTCCATGAGGCAGAAAACTTGAGGCTATTCCTCATGAAGATACAATTTATCTCAAGAGACTTGACCTTCAGATTGGGTATGATGTTACCCCCATTAAAATTGACAGCTTGGTTGATCTAGAATGACCCAGGAGACAGGCCTCTGGACATGTCTGTCAGGGGGGTTCTAAAGTAGGGCGACTGAGATGGGAAGAGTCGGTATAACTGTGGATGGCACCACTTCATGGATTGGGGTACTAGACTGGATAAGCAGAACTCTAGCTAATCAGGAATATTCCTCCTCTGCTCCTTGGCCTTGGATAAATGTGATCACCCGTCTCAAGTTACAGCTGCCTATCCCCTACCCCCACCCCCCACACTGTGCTCTACATCCTCCAACTGTAAGTGATAAATAGATCCTTCTCTCCTTAAGTTGTTTGTCTCAGGGTTTTCCTCACAACAACAAAGGAAACAGCTAATACACATATCAATACACAAGAGCAAAGGTTAATGGTGAACAGCATTATGGAAAATACAGATCCCTAACTGACATTTCAGACAGTTTAACCACAACTTCAAAATGTTGTGCTCTGTGACAACTCATTCAGAGACTAGAATTTCTATTCTAATGTAAAGTTCTGGAGCCTCTGAGCTCCCAAATCATTTATTCTTCATTGATTGTATCTAGTGAGAATCTCTGCATATACAGAGAACCGATGCAGGGTTCGGCTAAAAACTTACCATGTCAGCCACTGAGACCACTATGGACAGTAAGGATTGTTTGAAGGAGAAGTCAGGAAAGATGCAAAGAAAGAACCAGAGCCAAGAAACAGGATGTCGGCTTTTCCCATGAGATATTTATTGGATATTTTCTAAATTCTCTCTTGAACCAGAAAGGTGACGATTAAAGTCAATATGTTACCAGGTTTATCTTATGTTCAAAATGCATTGAGATTTACAATTGTTAGAAGACAAGTTGTCACCTTGTTATAAGATGTTGACGGTATGACAAAGATACATTCTTCCTTCAAACTCATGCCAGACATATTCAAGAAAATGAAGCAGTTCAGCCTAGTCAGCACTTTCTCTTGAATTAGCATTTTATCTATTATCATTGTGTATGTGATATGGGTGTCTATCTGTGTGTGCATTATCTGCTTGTTTTTGTGTGTGCCCCTGTGTATGTCTGTGTGTGTCATGTGTATGTGTTGTGTATGTTTGTGCATCTCTATGTCTGTGTATGTGTGTCTTGTGTGTGTGTGTGTGTGTGTGTCTAAGTCTGTATCTACATACATGTGTGCCACAGTCCATTTGTTCTCCCACTGTAGGTTCCAGGGCACAAGGTCTGGTTGTCAAATTGGCACAGTAAACTCTGACTCAGTGAGACAGAGTCGTTTCTTGACAATCACACAGAGTAAATGGCAAGTCCAGGATTCAAGACAGGGAGAGTGTAGCACTGGACTTCCTCTCTTCCTCGCCTCTACTGCAGTCTTGTAAAAGGAGCTGTGGGCCGCTACCCGCCTCCCAGCTCCCGGCCACCTAGTTAATCCCCGAAATAACAACACACAAATTGTATTCATTTAAACACTGCCTGGC
>LOEQ01001614.1:103276-133160 GCA_001685075.1 Bramus lutescens
TGTGTGTTGTTATTTCGGGTGTAAAGCTAGCCATGCAGGAGCTGGGTGGGACAAAAAGCAGGCCGGCTCCCTCTTCACTACATTGCTTCTCTTATTTTCTTGCAGCACACAATGCCTGTCTGTGCTCTATGCGCTACCATACAGTTCGCGAGCTTTGGGTAAGGGGCTGGAGGTTGAAACACACAAACACAGAGACAGACAGCGAGACAGGGACATGGACCTCTAGTCACTGGTAAGAAACCCTTTACTCAATAGCATCATGGAGGCTTATATACCCAACAGTTAGGCGGGCCAACAGGTGAAAACCTTATCCTCTGATCCTTAAGGCCAAGGCAACACGTGTTCATGAAGCAGAGCTGATGAACAACTTTGACACAGCTTTCAGTAACTCAAATCAGAAGGAAAGTAAAGATCTCTAGCAGGGAAGAGCAGCTGGAGGCCAGGACTCCAAATGGTCCTAACACCTTCTGTCGCAAGACTGAGTGTGTCACAATGATATTCTTTAAGAACTGCCTTTTAACATGCATGCTTGCTCTTGGATGCTTCAGTGGGCTCTGACCATTTGCATGACACACTTGCAGATCCAGAGCTAGGTGTTACACTCCCTCCCTCCTCTGAAAGGAGGCTGTTTCTCGTCTGTTACTAGCCTTCTCCTCAGCTTCAGCAGAAAGAAGTCCACATGATGCTGGAAAACTATTCAATACCTCTTCAATAGTATAAAGATCTTCCTGACCATAACTTAAGTCACTAAAGTACCCATTCTTGGCCTGCTGCTAAAAGATCTAAGACCTTACTGGCTCCAGGTCCCTAAAGTTTTCCCATGTATCTGCTTTCAAGTTGAATTCCACCAACTAATTTTACCACAGGACCAACGTTGACCTCAACATGATAAATATTTTTTAATCTCAAAAGCTCTTGCAGGGAACTAAAGAGATAGCTCAACTTTGCAAACTGTTAGCTTTGCATTGCAAAGACCTGAGTTTGATCCACACCATCTCTGTTCAACAAAACAGACAGACAGACAGAGAGACAGACATGGTGTTTTGTCATCCCAGCGCTGAAGAATCAAGAGACAAGCAGAGCCTTAGAGCTTACTGGCCAGCTAACCTAATTGGTACACCCAGGCCAAGGAAACCCTTGTCTCAAAATACAAGATAGAGGGCTCATAAGAAGTAGCACCAGAAACTGTCTCCTGGCCTCAACAAACAGATGCACTCATGCTTGGCCACCCACCCACCCACTGAAAGAAACAAAAACAAAAACAAAACAAGGACCTCCAGCTGGTGAGAAGGAGTGTGCCTCTTGTCAATTGCTCCTAAATCTGGGCCACAGTAGGTAAGCATACAAGCATGTAGATGAGAACTAGATTGTCTCGGTGCTGCTGTTTGGAGGACTCAGAAACGTCTTGGAGCTAAAATGCTTGGGAAAAGGGTTCTGCTTTTCATAGCATTTTATGTTGTCCCTCACTCTTTCAACATATCCATACTTGGCACATGGGAATAAAGCTTTGACTTCATATTTAAGTCAAATGGGAAGAACATATGAAGAAAATTTTCACAAAATAACTTAGTTCCAATGCCTCAGCCCATTCTTGAATATGAAGTACATAGATATCAACCAAATGCTGAATTTCTGCAGTCATCAGTTGCCAAGTGACTTTGTACAGATTGGTAAAAGTATATCCATTCAGATCTCATTAATTTAGTAGTTGCCCTGAAGTGTTTTAGCTGTATCAGGTAGGGAAGCAAAGAGTGTGGGTCAACGTTACAGAAATGATATTCCAAGTAAAGTAGGGCAGAATAATGCAGCCTGCAGACTGCACTGCTCCTGGCTCTCTTCTGAGTGTCTCCTTCAAGGCCTAGAAGGAACTGTGCACACACATCTTACCATTCCCCATTCATCCAATCACTGCCAAGCATTTCATTTGTGCCGAGCAGCTGCCCTCAAGAAACTCACACACAGAACATAAAAGTCCTGTGTTAGAAACCATTCTTGTTAGTGAGTGTGTATTTGTCTGATACTGGATACATAGAAGTACGTGAAGCACTTAGCATGACCAAGCAAATCCCCCGTGACTCTTACCACTTAGTCTAACGTCTAAAACACTCCAACATCCTGTTTTCACCAGAGGTCTTTTTCATCTCTTCAGCTGCCAACTTTCTATGGCCCCACTAGAACTAACCATGGTCTTGAAGTCCGCGTTCCTTTCTTTTGCTTTCATTAAAGCATGATCCCATCTGTACAAACACTGCATTGAGAGTTGCTTGCTCAGAACTGTGTTTAAATGGTGCTGCATCTTTGGCAACCAGGTCTATTCAACCAGCATTCAGTTTTAATTCCACTCGTTCTATGTCTATGCACCTGTGATCTGTTCACTCTCATATAATCATTTTATTTGCCTATTCTCAGAATCATGGATATTTGAGTTATTATCAACATTTTTCTATTGCAAATTGCAATACCAGTGCCGCTGTGAACATGCACATACACAGGGTTTATATGCAAGAATGTCTCTGGGTTATACCTATGAACAGAAGTCCTGGTGTGTGAGATGTCTTCCAGTTCGCAAGCATTAAATAATCCCCCAAACACTGCACTGATCTATGCATCCCACAGGAAGGTAACACTCCCCTCTAGCAGTGAGTATGGGGAGACTTGAACCAGACATATCCCAATAAATAACATTAGAAGATTTATCCTTTTTAAAGATTTGTTTATCTTATATGTATGAGTGTTTTCCTCACATCTATGTCAACGGACCATGTGTGCCTTATACCAGTGGAAAGCACTGGATTCCCTGAAACTTGAGCTGCAGATGGTTGTGAGACACTGTATGAGCACGAGGCATTAACCCAGGCCCTCTGGAAAAACAAGTGCTCTTAATTTGAGCTATGTTTCCAACCACAGCAAATTTATCTTTTAAATTTTCCAATTACATTTCCTAGATTATCAAAAATAAAATGAGCATATTATATATTGTGTCCTGGTAATTTTTATTTTGAGAAATGATTGCATGAATCTTTTGAAGTTTTTTTTTTCATTTTTGTTTCTGTTTGGTGTGTGTGTGTGTGTGTTGTGTGTTGTACATATGGTATATGTGTATGTGGTCTGTGTGTTGTGTATGGTGTGTGTGGTAAGTGTGGTATGTGTATGTTTGTTGTGTGTAGTATGTGTTTGTGTGTAGTGTGCACGAAATGTGTGTGTGATATGTGTGGTGTGTATGTGTGCTGGGTGTGTATAGTGTGTGTACATACACATGCATGTAGGTACTCTTGCCTGTGCCTGTGTCCATGGGACCTGGAGCTCACCGATCAGATGGAGCCCCAGGGGATCCTCCTGTCTCCTTCTCCTCGGTACCAAGGTTACAAGTGTTGGCAGCATGTCTGACTTTTTATATGAGTGCTTGAATCTATGTTCTCAAGCTTGTACAGAAAGCATTTCATCTATCACACCATTTTCCCTGCCCCTTTACTTCATTTTGCTTTGTGTGTGTGTGTGTGTGTGTGTGTGTGTGTGTGTGTGTGTGTTTCTTGAGACAAGGTTTCACTCTAACCCTGACTAGAATTCACTACATAGTCCATATTGGACTCAAGCTGACTGCAGTTCTCTTGCCTTAGACTCCAAAGTGCTTGGACATGAGCTATTTATTACCCATGGCTTCCTTAGGAAAATTTTATAGCAAACTGTCTTTTACTTATTTGGCTTTTTTTTTTTGTTAAAATTTGTGTATTAAGGATATTAGTCCTGGAGATGGAGAGATGGTTCAGTGGTTGAGACAACTTGTTTCTCTAGCAAAGGACCCATCTCCCACATGGTGACTCAGAACTGTCTGGAACTCTAGTTCCAGGGAATCTGATGCCCTCTTCTGGCCTCCACAGGCACTGCACACATATAGCAAACATGCAAATAAAAGTAAATTTTAAAAAGTGGTATTAGTCTGTCATGTGTGCTACAGACTACTTCTAATTTGTTACTTGTTTTTCTTCCCTCTTTTTAGTCTATTTAATGAAAAAAGTCCTTTTACTATTTCTGAATTTAAAAATGTTTTCTTCTATGATCAATGCTTTTTATGTTTTACAGATTCATACCCAACTTTATGAACATCCATCTAATAAATCATTCTTCTTAGACATCATTTACCCTTGTAAATAGGCTAGATTCATTTCTTCTAAATTATTCTAAAATTTTGATCAGTATTTATTTATTAAATTATATTCTGAAGGCTACCTGATTTACAATCAATTAAAGTATTTTTATACATTATAATTTTCAGGCTTCATTTTTTTCCAGCAAATTTATATTAAGCTTTTATGGCAGGTATTAACCTGAGCCTAAGGGGATAGACATAAAGACAGGTAAAATTCCCTAGCAAAGATTGCTCCATAAGGAGAAAAGGGAAATGATAAATGGGGAAGAGTCACAATATGGATTCCTCCTCTTTGTTTCCCCACCTCCGCATCTCTGCCCTAGGATACCTCACTTTTTGACTGAGGTTTTTGAAGATTTCTGCGATGGCCTTGACATTTCTGCAGATATAATCAGAAAATTGCAGACATAACAGAGATTTATCCTTAGGGATGTTATCCCAGGGAAAGCCACCAGCTAGAGTAATAAACAGAGCGACAATGAGCCGTAAACTTGAATAGCTTCTAACAACAGGCACAAGGTTCTTCCATCAAAACTGCCCACACTTAGCTGAAGCCCACCTTCTTAGCTGAGGATTGGGAGCCTCGTTGGATTAATATTACAGATACAGCCATCCTATTTGCATTTATTTCAAACTCTTGGGTCTTGTCTTTTCTCAAAAAGTAATTAACTTTCTTTTTTATTTAAAAAGCCATTGTTTCTATAAACCTTATACTTTGAACTTATAATAGAAATATTAAATCAAAATCACTTTATTTAATTATGGAAACTACACTTAGGGGAAATCCAAGGCAGAAAAATTATACTGTGTCTCACGCCACACAGCGGTTCTGTGCTGTAGAAATTTCACAGGGTTTCTGCAACTTTCTGATTCTTTAAGTGCTGGTGGTAGATCAGATCAATGGCTTCTGGTGACTTCCGACATCCCCTGTACCTGCGATGTTTTTCTGTTGTCCCGTATTGAATTGTTTCTCACCTAAAATGCTTAGAGTGATTTCTGTTATACCAAGCCCTGAATAACACAGTGTTCGGCATCCATCAGTCTGACATGGCTATGGTAAGATACCTGACCTAACAATTCACAGGCAGCATTTTTCATTGAGGCTGGTAGGCTGAGAGTTTCTATCAATGGCTGCTTATCTTCCATTTCTAGGTCTGTGGGGATCACAAAAGCTCATCATGGCAATCGGAGTGGATGTTCACCTTAGGATGGAGAGGAAGCCATGAGAAAGAAGGAATAAGAGACTAGGAACCAGGCACAACTTTTATAGGTCCATCCACAGTGACTTGTCACCTTTATAGGTCTATCCACAGTGACCTGTTTCCTCCAGTTAGGAAACACTGATAGAGATTCCAAAAACTCCCTGTATTTCACCACCAGCTGAGGATCAAGTATTGACATATGAACCTATGCAAGAAATTTCGTACTCAAACTTTTAATTCTATTCCACTACACTCCGCACCCTTTTTGGTTCCTAAGTTGTCACATTAGAATTAATTTTATTAACAACCCTTGAAGCATGAATCTAATTAGTCCTATTAAATAAAAACCTGGAGTCAGATATTAAGGTGAGAGCTGAAAGATCAGAAACAGAGCAGCCAGCCGCTAGAGACTTCTTACCTTTACAAATTCTCAGACCGGATAGGACCTACTGAATGGGGCCTTCTGTCTCCACGAATTCTCAGACTGAATGGTGGGTGGGCGGCATCTATTGACATCCTGTCTCCACCAGCCTTATATTCATTCCTGTCTTCACCTCTCACCTCCCAAGTGAGGGGATTAAAGACATGAGATCTCAAATGCTGAGATCAAAGGTGTGAGCCACCACCGCCCAGCTCTGTTTCTCTCTCTTAGACTGGTTCGATCTCACCTAGAACTCCTGATATTCCAGCTGCCTCCTCCCAAGGGCTGGAATTAAAGGTGTGTGCCACCACTGCCTGGCCTCTATTGTTAACTAGTGACTAGCTCCACCCTCTGATCCCCAGGCAAGCTTTATTTGTCAGAACACAAAACACCGTACAACAAAACCTGAAATACATTAAAGAAGGCTCCTCCCCCTGTTTCCCAAACTGGAGACCTGAAACCCTTCAAATTTTCATTTAAAGTAAAATTACTCAGAGTTCACTAACATTTTTATGCTATAGTTGAGGGAGAGGGGACGTAAAAATCTATATATGGAGGCAAGAATTGCATGAGTTCAAGCCTAGTCTGTGTAGCAAGACTTTGTCTCAACAAGATAAAAACAAAAGAATTTATAATTCATTTCATTATTTCATTAGCTAAAATTTTTTTAAATATATAGGAATCTTGGCTCATAAATATGTATATGTGTTTGCACCAAGAAAGATGGCCTTTTAGAGAACCGTGTTAAGAGTCATGTGTTTTGCCAAGTAAGATAGCACATTCCTTTAGTCCCAGCACTTGAGAGGAAGAGGCAGGTAGATAAATCTATGTGAGTTCAAAGCCAACCTGGTCTACCTAGCAAGTTCCAGGACAGCCAGGACTACCAAGAGAAAGCCTGTCTTGAAAAAAAATTTTTTTTTAATTTTAAAAATAAAAGTAAATAAATCATGTGTTTTTAACATCTGACTCAGGTAGTTAAAAATAGCTAAACTGTAAAGGTCATATTTCTACAAAAGACTAATTTGCTGAACAACAGATACATCTTTTCAATCTACTATTTATATTAGCTTTCTGTGGCTGTTGTAACAGGTGACAACAATTCAGCCTGCCTAGATGACTCAGAGATGAAGTTTCTTACTGCCAAACCTGAGGACTTGAGCTCAGTCCTCAGGACCCAAGTGGTAGGAGAGACCTTCCGACCTCCACACCTAGCATATGCATGCAAAAATAAATAGATGAAAGGATGGATGAATGTTTAAAAGACACTATTGTTTCAGCTCTGGATGCTATGAGCCCAAGATGGACAGCAGCAGCCACTGCCAAGGTCGCTACTGAGCGGTCTGTTCCCATCCTTCTCCTGCTTCTGTGGCTTTTAGGGCACTTTGGCGTTCCTGAGTACATAGATTCATCATTCAGAGCCTTTCTTTGGGGTCACAGTACCTTTTCCCTGTAAGATTGTGTATGTGTGTGTCTGTGTGTGTGTGCACGTCTGTGCGTGTGTGTGTGTGTGTGTGTGTGTGTGTGTGCATGTTTATGTGTTCCCAAATGTCTCCTCTCTTATAAGGACATCAATCATGTTGGCACATCTTAATGAGCTTATCTAAACTGATTACATCTGCGATGGCAACCTACATTATTGGGAAACACAAGTCAAACAATAAGCAGCAGAGAGACTCTCAATCGAGGCAAGAAACAGATACTACCAATAGTCTATAAGCCACATGTTCATCTGATAAAACTGTAATGATAAAATGGTAAAGCTTTCTCCCCAGATGTCACTGATCTGGAAAAATCAACAAGTCTAGATTTCTCATGTAGACCAGTGGCTTGGGGATGATGGCAGAGAAATGGGCCATGAGACACCAAGGTCTGGAGTTAGCTCTGGGCCAGGTTCTAAGTGCAACGACTGCTTTTACAAGAGCTGACTCCTCAAGCCATAGTTTCCCCATCTGTGCAGCAGAGGAAAAAGTCCCTCTGCAAAGCAGCGGATCCGAAATCTCTATGCAGGGGAAACAATCAGAGTGGAAAAAGAGATAAATGCAGACTTGGTATAGCACTTCACTGAGGGGACTTTCTATTTCAAATGATAGAGAAGCCGTTGTGAGATGCCGGGTGGGAATGCACTTTACAACAATATGAGGCTGCACAGCTCACTACTGTATACTGCGATAGGTCGGTTCTCAACTTATTTTAAGTGTTAATAGTAACAGTAACATCCATCATTACAGCTCCCATTTACTTACTATTTTTAAATTATTGTCTTGATTCTGAATCAAGACAATAATGTATTGTACATTTGTTATGCTATATATATATATATGCTACCAGAAATATATTTTCTTCTTTTTGCTTTTATATCTTGTCAAAAATTGATGTTGTTGCCATTGTTGTTTATACAAAAGAGGTAAGGGAAGGGCTTCACATTGTGGTCAAACTTGATACTGTGTTGTGTAATTTTTAACTCTAACACTATATAATGAAAATTTCTCTGACTCAGTAAATATTTCTCTCTAATTTTATGGACCCACATAGAATTCTACAGTATGGATGAACCATCATTTGTGTAAAAATTGCAGGCTATTTTCATCCTTTGTTATGACATGTAACAACATAATCTCTGCCAAGGAAGGTAAATTTTGACATATCTATGATAACATCCTTTTAAGACCTATAAGTAAAACTGTCATTCAAAATATTAGGACATCTTCATGCGAGAAATGTAGCATAAAACCCCCTTTGTCTCTTTTCATGTTCACCAAAATGACTTTTTTCTTTCATCTTTGAAAATTAGCTAGGAAAAACAGGGTATATCATAGTCATTTAAAAATGAAGCTCTTTGATTACAAGAAAAATTGCATTTTCTGTAATGTATCTGCCACCCATTTGTAAGTTTTATTTGTTCATGAAATGTCCCCTGCATTATGCACCATTAGAATGTTATTTTAACTGTGTATGAACTAAGGAACCTAATGCTTTACAGAGAAGATATGTTACAGAGAACTCCGCAGTGGTTGTATGGACTATGGTCATGATCATTTTTTTATATCCAGAAACTTTACATTTTTATGCCAGCAAATGAAAATATCTTTAGAATTCTTCAGGTTTAAAAGACACTAGCTGGTTGAGAAAAGCATGCAAAATATATTCATTTTCAGGGGTGGAGGTCGAGACAGAGCTATAGGTTTGGATTTTACCTTAGCACTCACTCTGTAGACCAGGCAGGCCTCGAACTCATAGAGATCTGCCTGCCTCTGCCTTCTGAGTGCCAGGATTAAATACCACCACCGCCCAGCTAGGAAAGCATGCAAAATATCTTCTTAATGTTGCTTATTCCTATGTCACATCCTGATCCTTTCTTTAATAATAAAATCTGTAGATGACCTTGAAAACTCAACCATGCAGATGTGAATGTGGATGAACGTCTTACTTAAGAGCCTCTCTCCTCAACCTCAAGCCTGATGTCACAGTGAAGTTCCACTCAGTATACATCTTTAAATGTGTATACGCATAAAACGGTGCCCTCATCCCTGCCTATCTAATTTTCTAAATTGCCCAAATGAACACATAATGCTTTTTTAAAAGAAGTAAAAATAAGGTTTTAAAAATGAAATAGAAATTTAGTTCCAGCACATTCTAGGTACCTCTCTAGAATTTATGAAGAAAGCAAGACAGAGGCCCTTACTGGGGAGAAAAATCAACTTATTTGTTTGGATATAATAATAGAAATATCCATCACTTTCTTTACCAATTAGGTTACTATTCCATTGGAAAAGGACCAGCTAGTTCAGTTCTTGGCACACAATAGCTGCTCAACGAACATTAATTAATTAATTAATTAATTAGGCAATTGAGCAGTCTCCAGGAAACATTACTGGGGACTCGAAAGCCTTGACAAGGAATCTGAAGGACACAGGTGGTGATGTCATTTCACTGTCCAACTAACAGTTGGGCATTTCAAAGAGAAAGGAGGCCACAGGAGGTGGAAAGCTGGCGGTGCAGATGGTGTCAAAGAATGAAATTTAGATTTTTGGATCATGGTCTAAATAACACCAAAATGATAAGCTCTGGGCTAGAGAAGCAGCACATGCTAGCAGCACCAGGAACCATATGCTTGTCCAAAAATGAGCTATTCTGGTTAAAAGGTCCTGAAAAGGGAGGGTGTGATCTGGACACTGTTTGGCGCTTTTCCCTTCTCGGTTAAGCAGAATTAATCCACATCAACAAATTGTTTCAATTTCGTCATTTCTAAAACAAGAGAACAATGGTTCAGAGCCTTCTACACTAAACAGTCAATGTATCATTAAAAGAGAAATAGAAGCTGGGTTATATATTCACTTATTGTGGAGACCCAGCAGGTGAGACCTGTGAGGAATTATGAAATCAAGATGCCCAGGGCTGTCAACAGAATTATACTGGAGAATAACCGGTGAAGTAATGACCATGGCTTCAGATGACTATACACAGTTATGTGGGGGACTGTAGAGAACAAAGAAGTCTTGATGTTATCAAAATCAAAATGTAGCATATACAGCATCATGGCAGTTGTCTTCAAACTCAGGAGGAAGCAACGCAGAAGTGGAAGAGTCTGAGTAGCGTGAAGGAAATAGAAGCAGGGTGTGCAAGGACAAGATACACACCTGCTCAGAGAGTCTTAGCTGTCAGGGTGAAAGCATTCGATGGGATACATGGATGGTGGTAAGGGAAAGGACCAACCATAAGGACTCATTAACAGGTCATTCATTCAGGCCGTATGAGATTCCAATTACCAATTAGCATGGTACAACCAATCTGCTAACACGGAGAGACACTGCCTGTGAATAACTCATGGGGCACCCCAAGCGCGTGTGCATCTTTCATTCCTGGGTTTAGCAACTGAATAGTTAAACTGGTATATGCTCATATTTGTGCATGCAGAAATAACACAGAATGTGCTTTAACACATATGTTCCACTTGGCATGATTTCTTTAGTCCAAATTTCTGCTAATAAAATTCTAAAAGTGCATGCTCTATCTTTTGAAAATTGTAATTTGCATTTAATTTAAAACTCACTGTACTGGAAACGTTTGTCTTAATTCTGTGTCTTCCTAGCTTATATATATATTTTGCTTGTTGTTGGCCTGTGGGAATTAAACACCTAAGAGTTCACAGCTTTTCTCCATTCATTGTGTATGAGAAAGTGTCTCTTGCCTTTACACATGAAATATAATTTAAATAGGTGTTAAATTAGTAAAGTCTCATAGAAATTTGAAATAAGTGGCTTACTCTTCCTCAGTATTTATCCTAAGAAGAATTCTAAGCCAACCAGAATTCTTCATTTTTGTTTGTTTGTTTGTTCATTGGGAAGGTGTTCAAGACAGGATTCCCCTGTGTAGTCTTGGCTGTCTCATTAAGTAGACCAGGTTGGCCTCGAACTCACAGAGATCCACCTGCCTCTGCCTGAGTGCTGGGATTAAAGGTGTGCACCACCACCACCCAGCTTCCTTCTATTTCTTTGCACATGGATATTATGTGTGGTCACATTTTTCTTCATCTGAGTAAGTTTGGCCAGTAATTATATAGCTAAGATCTTTTTTATTTTATTGATTCTATTCTGTTTTACAGATTTCTTTAAGAGAATTTTCTGTGGCTCATGGATCTAGGTCACCCTGTCTTAGGACACCTAAGCCTCTATCCTTTGTTTCATTAGAGAGAGAGAGAGAGAGAGAGAGAGTCTCTCTCTCTCTCTCTCTCTCGTGCCTCTGAATTTTTGTCTCCACAGCACTAGGCATGAAATCCTTGGTTTTTTCAACAAAACCTATGGTTACTATTATTTTCTAAAATAAATAGGCATTTTTCATAATAAACACGCCTCAGTCTCCGAGTTAGGCTTCGGGTCCTGGCCCCCATGGGGATTTCTCATCGGCCCCCTGCTGTTGTGGTCGGTCTTTGGTGACGCTGCTGTTTCCATCATCAAATGACAAGTAGTTTCACCACACACCATGTTTATCAATAAGCAAGCGTTTGGTCATTGCTGTTTTCTTTAGTTCCTTGTCTTTGGTTCAGTACACACATAGATATGTTCTATAGCAGGATATAACATGATGGGCAGTGGAGGTGAATATGATCACAGTGTATGAGCTACATGTATAAAAATGTCATTATGAAACCCATTATATTGTACAATGAATACTCACCAATAAAATAAACTTAAACAGCTGATTAATGTATTCAATTATTTGATGAATACAAGATTTGGGACAAGAATAATCACCTTCTCCTGAGTGTGAGAGAGGTACCCATGGTGTGTCATGCAGTGGTGTGGGCAAGGGAGGGATACCCCCTTACTCCTTGCCTCCTACTGCAGATGGGACAATGGAAGAGCTCATCCAGCCCCTCCCGAGAGTGGGCCCCGCCCCTCTCCCTGGCAGCACGGTAGAGCTGATGCCATGGACAGGGCACAGGTGATCTGATGCCACGGATGCACATGGGAGATGCGTCCCCACCCTTCATCTGCCATATGGTAGAGTGGGAGAAGGAGAGATGACCTCCTCCTTCCCCTGCCCCTCGCCGCCTGTAGTAGGTGGGAGAGCTGGCCCTGCACCTTACCTGGGCAACAGCTAGAGCTGACCTGTTGGTGGGGATGTGAGTGAGCCAAGCTGTGGGCATGAGAGTAGGAGAAAGTCCCTGAACCCTCCCTCCCTCATATGCCGTGGGTGGGAATGGAAAGGAAAAGATGCTCCCCACCCGCGCCACCTGCTACAGGCGGGAAGGTAGCCTTCGGGGCATGAGAATGGAAGCGCTGGCCCTGCCTCTCATCAAGTACAGCAATCCAGAGAGCAGGCCCTGCCCCTCGGCTGGGCAAAACAGTAGAGCTGACCCTGGTAGGGTGAGTGCGAGTGAGTTGGACCTAAAGGTGAGGGAGCAGAAGAACTGACCCTCCACTCCTTGCTGTCTGCTATGCTGAGTGAGCTATCTGGGGCCCTGCGGGAGAGTTCACCTGGGTGGTGACCTTTAGGGAAAGCTGGCAGGCTGACCAAGCCAGCTACCACCCAGACCCAGAACCAGGACTACAAGGTAGCCCACTCCAACATTTGTCTCACCTATGAACTACTGAAGCGATGTGAAGGGACCAGACCTGCAAATCCGAAGCTACGGAATCTCCACGGCACAAGACAGCAACAGGATATCTAAGACGAGTCCCAGTGGGGGCCCAGTATCAATTGTATAGCAGAAGCCAGAGGCCTTGAACCAAACCAATGACTCATTGCCATGAACAGTTAAAAGTAGATATACCAAAGGGTACACTGTGAGACTCACTGAGTCACACTACAGATTCTACACCAAGATTTTTTTGTTTGTTTTTGCTTTATTCTGTTTTGTTTGGGGTTTTGGTTGTTTGGGGAGAGGTGTTTGATTTTACTTTTAAATTTTGTGGGGCAGGGTGTTGCAAGGGCAGTGGGGAGCAAGGGGTCAGAGAGATGAGTGGGATTGGAATACATGATGTGAAACCCTCAAAGAATCAATAAAAAGATTCTTTTTAAATCATCTTCTTTTATGACATACTTTTTCTGGATGCTGCATTATTTAAGAACTCAGATATAGGCTGACAAGAGGGCTCAGTAGATTAAGCTGCTGCCTCCAAGACTCAGGATCTGAGTTCATTTCCAGGAACCCACAAGGCAGAAAGAAAAACTGACTCTCACAAGTGGTCCTCTGCCCTCTGCACATGCACTGTGGCATACAATAAATAAATAAATAAACACATATGATAAATAAATAAAAAGTTTAAAAAATGACCAAATGCACCCAAACATTGGATTGTAACAAAGGAGACATCTGTATCTATGTCTAACTCACAATGGTGGCTATTCTATGCCTAATATTCTATAACAGAGGTAGTTTCACAGTAAAACTAAAACCAAAAACCATTCACTTAAAAAAAACATTACTGTTGGGAGTATGGAGGGCTTGTGCAGAAAGTGTTATACAATGGGAAAAATTGAAGGATTTCTTTCATTTTCGTGACAAATGTCTAATGTTCTCCTCCCTTTGGTGTTCTCATTTTCCCTGAGTAAAAGCCTGTGGAGTTAGTTTAGTCACTGCAAGTGGAGTGCAGAATGAAATGTGGTCTTATGTCCTATGCCAGGCACGGATGAAGTGGCCCCGTTTTCAGCACTGTCAACATCATTAAGAAACGTCAGAGATTAAACATGGGGTAAAAACAGGTGAGCTAGGCAAATGAATAAATTGTTTTGACAATGCCCAAATACTTGAAAATAGAATTTTGTACTTAAGTTAGAAGCTAATTCCCCTATAAATAATGGTGACATGAATAATGCACAGTGCACTGTGCTGAATCTCTGTTGCATTCATTCTAATTGGTTTTAATAATAAAAACCCCAAGTCAGTTATAGTGATAAATGCTGAAAGATCAGAGAAGCAGAGCAGCCAGTCACTGGTTCTTAACCCCACGAAATCCTGGGGCCGAATGTGATATCCTGTCTCTACAAGTCCTCAGACTGAATACCATCTCTAGGAAGCCTGAGACTGAATGCTGAGCTCCTGTCTCCTTCTATTCTTCTTCCATTAAGCCTCCCATTCCTCTCTTGTTCATTCCTATCACTTCCTGTCTCCACCTCCCTAGTGCTGGGATTAAAGGTGTGACCCGCCACCGCCTGGCTCTGTTTCTCTTTTAGACTGATTCAGCCTCCTGTAGCCCAGGATTGCCTTGAACTCACAGAGATCCTTCTGCCTCTGTCTCCTGAGTGCTGGCATTAAAGGTGTGTGCCACCACTGTCTGGCCTCTATGGCTCGCTCCACGCTCTGATCCTCAGGCAAGCTTTATTTGTTACAGCACAGCAAAATATCACCACACATCTCCTTTGCACCTTCTCTGATCCTGAGGTGGTAACGAGTGAGCCCTTCATGTTTGTTATTCAGAGTCAGGACTCTGAGTGCACACGAGCATCTTCAACTCCGTGGAGAAAAGTCTGGAAGCATTTTACAAGCTACCATTACCCTGCTCTCTACTGTCTTGTCAGTAAAAGAACTATCCAACTGTCTAAAACCCATTAGCCTGACCTCCCAGACTCTTCAGGATTTACTATGAGATTTTCTGATTTCTGCTTCTTTTCTTTTCCATTTTAACACTTTTTTGCAGTATTGGGTATTGAACCCAAGGACTCCAAGGTGCTGGACAAGAGCCCTACCACTGAGCTAAAGCCCCAGGATATTTTCTGATTTCTAACTGCAAACAGACTGAATTTGCATTACATTCTGTCAACTGACAACTGATTAAACATTGGTATACCCAATTAAAATTATTTACTATACATCTTTTAATTTAAACAAAAACCAAGTAATTTAGAGAAGTCACTCCTGCTGTGGAATAATCCTGCTGTACATTGTGAATATGTGTTGCTCTCATTGATTGGTAGATAATAAAGGTGAGTTGTCCTATCGCCAAGCAGAATAAGGCTAGGTGGGAAAGCCAAACTGACAATACAGAGAGGAAGAAGACAGGGTTGGAGAGAGAGATGTGAGCCAGCTGCAGGGGAAACAAGATGCTAGAGGACAGGTAAAGCCACAAGCCTCGTGGGTTAATAGAAATCGGTTAATTACGTTGTAAGAGCTAATTAATGAAAAGCCTGAGCTATAGACCAAACATTTTGTAATTAATAAAAAATAATGTGTTTATTTGAGACTGGGTGATCAGGACAAAAAGAAAAAGCTCTGCCACTGTTTACATACTCCAAAATTAGATTTTAATATCTTAGTTTTTATTTTTCAAAATATAAATTATGAGTTTAATAATGTTGTTAAGTAAATTGAGAACATGAAGATTTATGTATACAATCGTGGTTAATTTGGCATCTTAGTAATTCAAAATTTACTCTAACTTTGCCATATGCACAATATCGTGTTGAATTATATGAGTTCATTAGTAAGAATTCAACCACACCCTTATAAAAGACACTAAACAGCTTTATTCACAGCTCTAAAAGAGTATTCAGGATATTCTGAAAGAATTAAATACAAGGTTCACCTAAGGTATTGATGAGGCCCACAAAGGCAGAGATCTGCTCACAGACATTCTGCACTGAGTGGGTATGTGTAGATACTTACCTACACATCTGTGTGTGTTCCATGAAAAAGCAAGGATAGAAGCACAGAGAAATAAATGAGAAACAAGCAAAATACTAAATTAAGAATTTGAAATGTGTGTTGGCAAGATGGCTCAGTGGATAAGAGAACACACCTCCAACACAGATGAACTGAGTCAGATCACACAAACCTGCATGTTGGAAGGAAAAAACTGACTCCTGAAACTTGTCTCCTGAATACCGCTTGTCTCACACACACACACACACACACACACACACACACCACTTACATGCATGCACACACGTCACACAAACACCCCCACCCCTCACACCCCATACCACACACGCACATACCGCACATACTACACACACAGGCACACACATTCAGACTCACCACACACACACACATACTCCCCACACATACCATACACACACATACACACACAAACGCATACACCCACAAATAACACACACCACACATTCCACACACACCATACACACATGCACACACAAAGACAGAGAACACATACCATATACCTACAAAAAAATTCAAAACATTTTTAAAGAAATTAGAAATATAAGGGTACTAGGAAAACCACTAAAAGATTTTAGCAAGAAGTAGAAGATAACCATATTTACATATTTAAATCTTTTTCAAGTTATAGAATAGATAAAAATATGAAAGGTGACAGCAGTAAAACAATCCAGATGCTGTTTACATAATCAAGATGAGAGTGATTGATAGGGACTAGACTGTGATACTGGGGTTAACGATAAGGGAGGAAGAATGGGTAAAGAAAATGTGATACATTTACACAATGGAGTATTAGTTGGCTGTTAAAAACAATGACAACATAAATTTGCAGGCAAATGGATGAAACTAGAAAAGATCATCCTGAGTGAGGTAACCCAGACCCCAAAAGACAAAAATCGTATGTACTCACTTATAAGTGGATATTAGTTGTAGACCATGCTATAGTCCACCGATCCAGAGAAACTAAGTAATTAAGAGAAACTAGGGGGATGCATGCATAGAGGAAATAGGATGGACATTGCCAGTGGACTTGGTTGGGGGGTGAACTGGAAAAGGGGATGGGGATTAGAACAGGAGAGAATAGGTTGGGGTCTTGAGGGAAAGAGTACTGGGAGAGACAGTTGGAATCTGGGGACATCGCTGGGACAAGCTAGAAATCTTGAGCAATGGAAACTTCAGGAATCTATGAGGGTGACCTAGTTAAGACTCCTAGCAATAGAGGATAGAAAACCTGAACCAGAATCTCCTGTAACAGGCAAGACTTCCAGTGGAGGACCTGGGACACCAACCCAGACACAAAACTTATGACCTACAATTTATCCTGACTACAAGATGGATAGGGGTAGGTCCTCTGCATATATGTTACAGTGCATAGTTTGATCTTGTGGGACTCCTAACAGTGGGAGCAGGGGCTGTCTCTGACTCTGTTGGCTGCTTTTGGGACCATTTCCTCCTAAGGAATTGCCTCATCCAGCCTTGATAGAAGAGGAGGTGCCTCGTCTCACTGCAACTTGATGTATCACGGATGGCTGATATCCATTGGAGGCCTGTCTGTGGCTGAAGAGAAACTGAACCAGGAGTTGATGCAGGGAGGGGAGAGAAACTGGGAAGAGGTAAGGGAGAGGAAGCTTTGGTTGGGATGTAAAAAAAAAGGAAAAGAAATAAAGGAGAGGAGTGAGGAGACTGACAACTGGGGATAGAACTAGAACATACTAGAACATATAATTGCAGTTGGTTAAGTAAGAGAAGGGAGAAAGAGGGGACAGCACAGTTCACACTAATGTTCTGCCTGTTTTTATCTGTCCATTTTGCGTCTCATATCATTAGGGACCAATGATTTATACCTCCGTGCTATGAGCCTTCAACATGACCTATTGCTACAACTTGACATACATGTGTAAGCTGATAATGTCTTTCCCATCTTAAAAACATCCCACCTTGCCTTGAATTTCTCTGTGCAGATGTCTGCCACTTACAATAAAACTACTCAGATAAATGGGGCTTTTTTAGCTTAACAACTGGAATAACACTTGCTGAGAAGGGAATAGAGGTCAAACTTACAGGAGGCAATACAGGAATAAGAATTTGAATTTGAAGCAGATTTGTGAGTAGGCACTGGCTAAGAAGTTACACAGTAAACGTAGTATATTTGAGTCTGGTGCTTCTGGCAAGGCTGTCCATCATGCGATGGCACGCAGGTCAGGAATCCTGGGAGAAAGCCTAGCCTTGGAATAGGCTTGATAAACATTTGAAGGTGCATAGTGAGGGGTCATATACTTCAGAAAGGAAGGGAGGGAGGGAAGGAAGGAAGGAGAAAGGAAGGGAGGGAGGGAAGGAAGGAAGAAGGAAGGAAAGAAAAAAGAAGGAAGGAAGAAAAAGATTGACAAAGACTCTTATGCTGTTACAATATTTAGATCTGATTAAAATATATGGTCCTACTGAGAGGCATCAATGTAAAGTAAAGCCCCCAAAATGGGCTTCTGTCATAGAAACTAGAGGGAAATTTTTTTCCAAGAAAGATCAACAGAATTGAATCCTGAGAGGGCCAATGAAGAGAAGGATTGAAAGCTGATTGTAGGATTGAGAGAAGAGTTCATTGGCACAGGTTATGAGTGTAATAATGATGCCAAAAAAAGACGTATCAGAGAAAGCTGAGAAAAGAACAAAGTGGAAACCATGTGTAGGATTTATCTGAGTAGTTTTATTGTAAGTGGCAGACATCTGCACAGAGAAATTCAAGGCAAGGTGGGATGTTTTTAAGATGGGAAAGACATTATCAGCTTACACATGTATGTCAAGTTGTAGCAATAGGTCATGTTGAAGGCTCATAGCACGGAGGTATAAATCATTGGTCCCTAATGATATGAGACGCAAAATGGACAGATAAAAACAGGTGGACCATTAGGTGAAAGGAAATATCACTCCGAAGAGATGAGATGTTGGAAAATAGAAGGGAAAGTTGAGTGGACTTAACAAGGGCAGCAAAGATGCTTTTGCAGAAGCATATGGAGCATGTAGACTTGTCCTGGGATGGAAGAAGCTTGTGAAACCTCCGAGAGTTGGGGGTGGGGAGTAGGAAAATAAGAAAAGAGAATAGCAGGAACCAAGGAGAAGAAAGATAAAAAAGCAAATGTGGACTTAGTGTGTGATCTGCCAAGAAAACTGAGTGTAGACCAGCTGGGAATGACAGTCATGGATTTAGAGTGAGTGTGGCTGGATGAGGTTTTACTGACAGCAGATATCTGGGTGCAGGCAAAGCGAAGACAGACAGCCGGTCTATTCTAGGCTAATACCTATCACCACAATAAATCACACAATGAAGAAACAGGAGAGCATAATGTATTCAGGATCACCCATGCTGAGTATCATTCCATGCTCTATGGAAACTGTTTATCCATATACCAGCTGACAGATACTAAAATCTGGGGGCTCTTGGAACTGTTATCAATAATGTTACTATGAACATTTTCATGCAAATCTTTTCTTGGGTACCAAGGAGTAGAATTGCAATAACATCTGAAAAAGATACGCTTAAAACGTTTTAATAAATTGTGGAACCATTTCCTAGAATGGCTGTCCCACATCTTGACCCCAATAGTAACACATAAGGATTGTAGGGTCCCTCCTATGTACCAGAACAATGTTGTTGGTATGGTTGATGGCTTCCATCTTACTGTGTGTATAGTGTCATCTGTTGTAACTTTCATTTAATAACTTCTAGTAAGTATTAAGATGTGCTCTCATCATGATTCCTCAACTTGGTTAAGATTATTCATTTTCTTCTACGTATTCAAACAATTTTTACTTTAACTTCTGCTTTCTTTGATAATACAGTAGAAGTGCATTGCTGTTTCCTGCTGAAAAGTATTCTTTCTCTATATATTTGGGGGGGTTTCTAGTTTTTATTGTTTCATCCTCCCATCTATTACAACCCTACTTCAATTTCCCCTCCCTCCCCTCTCTGGGAGACTCACTCCCACCTTCTAGGGCCCTGTTCTCATGGTGTCCCTGAGCCCTCTGTTTCCTCCAATCCTTCCTCCCACTCCTCCACAGGGCTCCTCCAAGGCCTCCTAGGGTTTGGCTATGGAATTCTGCATATATTCCCATTAGTTGCTGGAAGAAGTCTCTCTGGTATATTTGATGAAGATTCTGCTAGCCTCCAGTCTCAGAACACTCTGCAGGCAGGACAAACTGAAGGTTGAAGGTTTTGTGGCTGGATTGTTGTACCAATCCTTCTATTTGAGGCCTTTCCTACTTACAGAAGATGGCTGGTTCAGGCTCTATGTCCCCCATTACTAGGAGCCTTTGCTAAGATCACCTTCATTGGTTCCAGGGCATGCCCATTGCACTGGGTTTTCACCTTGCCCCGCCCTCCTGCCAGTGTCCCCAATTTCAGTCTTTTCTCCCAGTATTTTCTCCCTTCCTCTGCCATCTCTCCTGTTCCCAACCCCAACCACCCTCAACCCACCCACTAAATCTCTTCTATTTCCCATTCCCAGGGAGATCCTTGTATCCACCGTTAAGCCCTCATTACTCAGCCACTCTGGATCCGTGGACCACAGCATGATTATCTTTTACTTTATAGCTAACATCACTTCTGAGTGAGTACATACCATGTTCATCTTTCTGGGTATGGGTTAACTGACTCAGGATGATTTTTTTCTAATTCCATCCATTTGCCTTCAAATTTCCTGATGTCATTGTTTTTAACAGTTGAGTAGTACTCTGTTGTGTAGATGTACCACATTTGCTTTATCCATTCTTTATTTGAGGGACACCTAGGTTGCTTCCAGTTCCTGACTGTTGTTAATAATGCTGCTACGAACATACTTAAGCACATGTCCTTGTGGTATGATTGAGCATCCTTTGGGTATATACCCAGGAGTGGTATAGCTAGATCTTGAGGTTGATCAAGTCCCAACTTTCTGAGAAACTGACATATTGATTTTCAAAGTGGCTATACAAGTTTGCACTCCCACCAGCAACTGAAGAGTGTTTCCCTTGCTCCACATCCCTACCAGCATGAGCTGTCACTTGTGCTTTTGGTCTTAGCCATTCTGACAGGTGTAAGACAGAATCTTAAAGGAGTTTTTATTTGAATTTTCTTTATGGCTAAGTATTTTTTGTCCATTTGAGATTCCTCTGTTGAGAATTCTGTTTCGATTTGTAACCTGTTGTAAGGAGGCCAATTGTTTGTTCCCGGCTGCCCAGAACTGAAATAATCACACAGAAACTATATTATTTAAAACACTATTTAGCCAATAACTCTAGTGTATTCCTTGCAAGCTCTTACATATTTAATTATCCCATTTCTATTATTTTATATTTACCACAAGGCTCATGGCCTATCTGCAAATATCAGGTACATCTGTCTCTGGCGATGCTACATGGTTTCTCCCTGACTCCGCCTTCTTTCTCCCAGCATTCAGTTTAGTTTTCCCCACCTAGCTGTACTCTACTCTGCCCTATCACAGGTCAATGCAGATTCTTTATTCATTAACCAATAAAAGCAACACATATACAGAAGGACTTCCCATACCAGTAACCCAGTTTTTATTGGATTATTTAGTTTGTTGATGTCTACTTTCTTGGGTTATTTATACATTTTAGCTATTAGCCCTCTGTCAGATGTGGAGCTGGTGAAACCATTTCCCATTCTGTGGGCTCCTGCTTCATCTTAAAATTGTTCTTAAAACTATGCTTTTCTGACTCTATTTTATTTTTATCTTCAGAATCACTTCATAACTTCTATGTTAAAATCCTTTTTTTTTCTGTTTCACCTTAGAAAAGGATGGATTTAACCTGGACTGCTAGCTATTCTGTGGTGATTTGGTTAGATTCCCGGACTCCTCCCTGATAGCCATACTGATGACAAATCTCTACTGAATTCTAACGAGAAGGAAATCTCCATAGCCTGCAGTCCACAGGGGCAGGTTTGGGCTGGTAAGCCTCAGCAATTACATTTTTGGATCTACCCTTTTGTTGAAAAGCCAAGTCACAGTTTGTTCCTCCCTTCACTGAGCTCAGCAAGACCAAGGGGGCTTCTGTTCCTGATGCTACTACCTCTGATCTGGGGCCTAAGCTCATCTCATTAGTGAGAAATCATGTCAAGCAAAGATCTCATATCTGTCAGCCTGCCCATTTAGCACAGCCTGGTCATTCTTGTAGCTCCATCACAGCCACACTCTACTGTTCTGTTACAAACAAACAGTTCTGGGGGCATTCCCTCACCGTCTGTTCCTCCTTTGCTCATGAAATGGATTCCTACCAGCAGGATTTTCATGTTGGGCAAGTGAGTCCTTTAGACCTCAGACTCAGGTGGATTTTCATTGCATAAAAAAAAAGTTTAATGAAACCTATTTTCCACTTGTCCTTATTTCAGCTTGTTTATTTGTGAAGGGCGTGTATGTGTGTGTATATCTGTGTGCACATAGAGATCAAACCTTGACCTTTGTCCGTACTGTGCTCCCAGGCTGGTCCTGATCTCTTTATCTTATATTTATTCATACTTTAGTATCATTTTTCTTTCAAGTTTCTCAGTTTCCCATCATCTTTGTGGCTTGTGTCCTTTTTTTTTTTCTTTCAGCATTCTATCTAACAAGGTACTGGAAATTGTCTTCTGCATCTCCCAGATGCTAATAAAAGCCTCCTTTGCTTTATGTTCTTCTAATTTTCTCTCCTCCCCTGTCCCATGTGCATGTTTGAGTGTTTCAATTTGGAACATTCTGTAGCCTAGGCTGGCCTGGAACTCACTATCACCCCCAACTATCCTCAAACTCACATCCATCTCTCTACCTCGACCTCCTAAGTGCTGAGATTACAGGCGTACATCTTGTCCAGCCTTGCATTTAGCAGGTAGACCTACTACACTCTATATTTTAACCACACCCATGGTTTTGCCTCCCTGCTCAATGCACTGATACTTCACTACACTGTGAGCTTCCTGTGATGATAGCAACTCCTTGTTTTCCTGACTTTAACTGAAATGTATTTAGCAGTGTGTCCTAATTCGGAATCCCCTACCCTCATTTTCTGCTTTCAAATTTAAAATTATGCTTTGAATTTAATTAAACACTAATCCAGGTCTTTATTTTTTATGCCTTGCAAGAATTTCCTTATTACCTTGATACAATCCGTCACTACATTATCTTTGACCTTTTAACACAGAGCTGCTGAAATGCTAAGAATTTAGTTAATCTCATTAAAAGATGCAGTCAAAATACCTGAAATCCCTCCAGCAAATCTTTACTAAAACCACTGTTGTACTTCTGTATCTCAAGACCCTTGTTTTGGCATCCTGGCTTTGAAAGCCCCACAGTGCACTCCACGCCTCACTGGAGTTAGTGGAGGTCTACCAAGGCCTAGGATTTCACTCGCCATCTGTCTGGGCATAGTATTACCCCCATCTTACCCAACAATAATGTGGCTTTATGCTCCTTTACATCACAGACCAGCGAAACGGCAGTCACAGGAGCATGGAAACTCCATGTGTTTGTCCCCATGTCCAGTCTCATGGCTGAGTCCAGCTTTCTCTTATCCCTAGCACAGCATCTACAATAGTAACATGCCTTGGGCCTTCCAGGCCTCTATCCTGAGTCATCTTCTGGATACACAAGCCTTACCGTGCTCCAAGCCTGTGCNTGATGTGGTGGCTGCCTGGTTCCTGGGGCTACTGTCTAGTGTTTGGTTCCCAAGACAGCAGAGGAAGTATGGGATGGCTTGCTCTCTGGCTGTATCCAAGCTCCCTCTTAAGTCTCTTCAAAATGGCAGGGAAGTGTGTTTTACCAGTTACTGTTAACCCAGAAACGATATGGCAAATGACCCAGTGACTTTTCTTCATCTTTAACCCATTCTTAGCCCCCTGAAAGCATATCAATTAATTGTTTTTATTTGGTACCATTCTCTCTTTACTGTGGGAATGATCTTATTTCGTCATCAAATCTTAAACTCTCAGAACTGCTTTTATGAAATATACAAAATCCTGAGGGAGGGAGGAGAGGGAAGGAGAGAGAGATTCATAACATACACAGCTAAACAAACTCTGTTAAAGTCAGAAAAGGGAAGAACTAACATCATCACATTAATTAATTAATTAATTAATTAATTAATTAATCCATTAATTCCTGGTGTGGGGGAAAGTGAGTGCAATGAGGCAGGGGAGAGAACCAGGGATGGCTGTGTCAGCAAGACATAGGAAAGTACTGGGTGGGTGGAGCTGTTTGAGAAAGGCATGGGAAGGGGCAGTGAAGCGACAGGAACTGTTGAAACAGTTAATTATGGGCGTGATTTATAGTAGAGAGGAATGCATTAGCACACTCTAGGAGTTTCTTCACCTTCTGATTGTGTGAAATATGTCTGTTGTCTCTCTCTGGCTCTGGCTCTGTCTGTCTCTCTGTCTGTCTGCCTGTCTGTCTGTCTCTCTCCGTGTGTGTGTGTGTGTGTGGTATGAGGCTATCAATGTCAATAGTGGTTATCACTTTGGTGATATAACACATGTCCCCCCTTTCCCCATCTGTAGTTTCCCAATTCTCTGTAGTGAGCACACATTGGTTCTGTGATGGAAGGATAAATCTTTCAATGGTGAAGTAATGAGGAGTCATGAAGCATCTGGCTAAGCTAGTTGCTAGTTACTTCTATAACTCATCTTAGTGAATATTCAGGGATGCATTCAGAAAACCTTTCTGAAAATAGTTTTTTATGAAAAAAAACACGCAGGTTACTTGTTTTGAAGATAGGCTCTCTCACAAAGCACAAAGCATATCTGAAAGATTAATCTAACCAAGAATAAAACAGCCAGAAGAATGGGAACAAGAGCAAAGGGCTGAAATCCTTCCCAAAAGCCTTGCAGGTTTGGCTTTAATAACAGCAGAACATTCAGTGCCAGGTGTGCACATGGGTGTGAAGCTGGGGTGAAGGACAAGGAAGCCCTGGGGTCTGCACCATGCCCTCTCCGCCTTGCTGAGTCCCAGGCTCACCTCTGCCTGAAAGCCTGGAGAAACGCAACGTGTCTGGAGACATGCTCAATGTCTATTCGACAATGTTCAAAAGCTATTTCTAAAACCAAATGGAAAATGATTGCCCAGGATCACTCAGCTGATTCCAGGATAAAGAGATCTAGTATCTGCCGTGGAACAATCTTTGTACCCTGTAAATACGTATCACTGTCAGTGTTAATAAAGAGCTGACTGGCCTAGAGCTGGGCAGGAGGCGTTGGGCAGGAGAGTCAGACTAGGAGAATTCTGAGAAGAGGGCAGAATCAGAGGAGTTGCCAGACAGACAGAGAGTAAGCAAGACATGCTGGAAGAGACTACATGTTTGAGGCACTTGATACAGAATGTAGCAAGTTTAACCCTGTAACCTCTTCAAAAGGTTAATTTTTCCCAGGACAGCTACAAGGACACCTAGGCTCTGTAAAGTGATAACTGTTAATCATGACGAAGAACCAGGTGGGAAATGTTGTGTGTCCCACAAAACAAAGGAACAAATCAAGGCTGATGGCAGAACTGGATGGTCACCAGGCGTTAAGACTGATGCTGTAGGTAAAGCCTGGTAACTGCTGGGTGTCAGCACTGCCTTCCTGGGGCAAATGGTCCAAACATTACATCAACATTTTCCTTAGATCTTAAATAGTAGAAAGAACTATAATGCAGAACAGCGTGAGTAAAGTGTGAGATGGCAGAGCATTTCTGAAGGTTCTGACCCAGGCAAAAGTCTTGAGGATCCAAGAAAAAGCACTGGTTTCAGCTGTTCCTCCCCCTCCTCCTCTTCTTCCTCCTTTGGTTATGTGATGGGAATGAAAGCTAGGGCCTCATACATGCTAACTAAGTGTTCTCCCATTTCACTATATTCCCAGTCCTCAACTTTTTAATTATTTTTTAAATTATGCATGTATGGGTATGTGCACATGAGTGTAGGTACCCTCAGAGACCAGAGGCATTGGACTCCCTGAAGCTGGAGTTATGGGTAGTTGTGAGCAGCCCAGCATTGGTGTTGGGAACTATATTCAGACTCCCTAAAAGAGCAGTCAATACAGTTAAACACCAATCATCTATCCAGCCGCTCAACTTTTTCTTTATTTTTCTTTTTTCTTAGTTTCTATGGCCAACATTGAGAAAAGCCTTAAAAAGAAGTCCAACATGAGTGTGGGACAGTAAGTGACTCATGTACCACCCTTGCATACCGTACACACTATCCTTTGAAGTCAAGATGTGACCAGGGTTGCGCCTCTTTAGGGCACGCGGCACGCGGACAGAATGCATCCCCTGCTTTGGGCCACATTTAGAGACTGCTCACATTTACTTGCCCTACTCATCCTTCAACTTGATACCAGCAGTAAATTGTCTATGGTCCTAGTACAGCTTCGCCTTTCTCTCGGATGACAGCAGGTAAAGAGATGCTACTTTTTAAGGGCTCTTGTGATTAGGCTGCCTCGTGCATAAGGTTCCGAGTTCATCCCTGGTACAGGAGAGAGGGTGGGAGGGGGAGGAGGAGAGGGAAGGGCAGGGGGAGGGAGAGGGAGGGAGAGAGCAAAAGGANAGGAAGGAAGGAAGGAAGGAAGGAAGGGAGGGAGGGAGGGAGGGAGGGAGGGAAAGGAGACTAGAGAAATGGTTCCATGTTTAGAGTAATTGCTATATGGAGATCTGGGTTCAGTCCCTAGTACCCACTCAGTCACTCACAACCATCTGTAACTCTGGTCCCAGGGGTTCAGATGCCCTACACTGGCCTCCAAGGGCACTTCATACACATAGTGCAAATATACCCGTGCTGACAAAAGATATTATACATAAAAAATAAATAACTTTGGGAGCACGGGGGTCATGGACGAGGGTAGAAGGGGAGAGGGGAGGAAGGAAGGGGAGCAGAAAAAAATGTATAGCTTGATAAAAACAATTTTTTAAAAAGAGGGAGTTGACAAGGTAGACCTGGTAGGAAAGGCCTGGGCCTGCCTGTTCAGGTCCCTGCTTCCATCTTGACTGAATCCCAAGAGATAGCTGAAATGCTTCCAGTGAATAGAGACCTGACCTCATGCTTGTTCGTGATTTCCACTTCTCTTATTTGTGTCTGGATTCATCTGGGCGTACTTTCTCCAGCTCCCCTTAAGGTCTGAGGCATTCACTGGCCACCACATACAATTAGTGATACCCACAGCACTATCTCTCCCAGGATGGTTCCTTAGCAGAAGTCCAGAGAACCAAAGTTACAGCCTTTCCCCAGAGTAAAATGACCACAGGCCCATGTGGAGGTTCACAGGCCCACATCCTTTCCTCGCCTAGAGCCGTTTCTGAAGGGTCCTTTCATGCCCAGAGCTCCTATGTGATTCCCACGGCAGCACCACAGCCAGCTCTGCTCAGTCTTGTCTTCCCACAGGTAATGTCTGCGGTCGCAGTCCCTTTTTTCCTCAGGAAGCCTGACCTGAGAGCATCTGGAAGTTACTCTTGAACTTACTAGAAGAAAGAATCCTGGTGAGCCTGTAACTGACTCGGTTACAAGGAGACAAGAGAAAATGGATCCTATCCAAACAAACAGAATCAGGAAACGAGATTTTTCAGCAAAATTTCAGCCTGGAGGGAGGATGAGCATCTGGGTGGGGTTGTCGTCTTTCTGGTCTGCCTAGTCCCCAGCCTGGTTTCCTAGACTGAAGGGAAGGCAGGGGAATACACTTCACAAGGGTGTTTTTGATCAGCCATAAATCGAGACAGTTTTACTTTTTCCTTTTGAAATTGTGCAAATGCTGCCACTATCATAGAGGACCCCAATTCTATTCCCAGTAATCACGAAACAGTTCACAAAATCTGCAACCCCAGTTCCAGGGGATCTGATGCCCTTTTCTGACCTCCCTGGACAGCAGGAACACATGTGATGTGCATTCAAATGTGCACACAAAACCCTCACACACACAAAATAAAATAATAAATATATTTTATAAAAGCAAAAAATAAACAAAATGAAGTAATAAAAATGTAGAAACGTTCATTGCTATGATTTTGCTAATACGTATTATATGAAAGTATTTAAATACCATGATATAATACACAAACATGCACAACTGCTACATATTTGCTATAAAAAACACTTTTTAACAGGATGAGTAACTATAGGCATAATTGTAAACATCCAATCTCCAGAAATCACACTGTGTCCCTGAAACTTTATTTCTACTTTAAATAGAAGTTCCTTATTTGTCCTTTCACCCAGCTTCTAGCAAGCTCTCTGTGACGCTGACTAAGTGGATTCTCCACATAGGTAGAGTGTTGCAGTTTATGCCCTTCTATTCCATTCCACTTCGCGTAGTGTTCTCATCAAATTGTACGTGACTATATGCAGTTGTCTATACGTGAGTTAGACTATGATGATGCTGGTTTTAAGATGAGATGCTGGCACACATAAAGCATTTAAAACAACACCCGGCACATAGAGCACACCGCATGAGCGTTAGCTATTCTTGCTATGGCTGCTATTACCACAGTTCTCAGTCTGGCCCAAGTCAGTTAGATAACAGAAATGTAGGACGGAAACAGAAGTAATTCTAGTTGCAAAATTAATTGCTGCTATTATTGCTGAATTTTTCTCCCAGCAAAAAACAGGTGAGGCTCATGGCTGTGATCCTTGCAGCAAGGAATCTGTGTTTCACTTGAAGCTGGTAATTCTCCAGACAAGCTGAGAGGCCAGTGATTCCTTGCCCAACCCAACACATAAAACTTGAGGTGCGATATCAACTTTTAAGAACCGAACTTGCACCCGATGGATAGCTTCTCGATGTTTGGTAATGTAGTGACTACTTGACCATCAAAGTCCTTCCCTGGGTTACACTGGAACAGAAACAAACATTACGGAGCATCCACCACATCCTGGAAGTTAGTGTTAAAAGTCTGTATCTTTGGTTTTATGTTAAAGTGAGGTTGAGAGAGAGAAAATAATTAATCCAACATAGCAAGGCTTAGTGAAAGGCCACACTGTCTTCTCAGAGCACATCGACCTGGCCTTCTGATACCAAACCACATCTTCCCGTAAAACCCCGGATGTGGCCAAAGTCTGCCAGGAAGAGAACTGTGAGTTGGAGGATGTGGAAGCTGCTACAAAGTCTCTTAGCACAAAGGTGGGAATCAAACCATTGACATCCAGATAAGGACGTCAATCTCAGTACAAGCTAAGACACTGGGCCTGCAACCCTTTGTTGGGAGCATTGTGGGAGCGGATCAGCATTCTTGGCTTCCCGCTACCCACCAGATGCCAGTGGCATCATGCCCACACCGGTTGCTACAAAGAAAAATGCCTGCGAGGGTAATGTTCACAAAGGAACAAAATCACTCCTCCTGGAGAAACCCTGCCTAAGGCCAACACTTCACAATTCTGCACACAGACAAGAATTAACTGACCAATAGAAACAGCCTGGGTCAACATTAGTCTGAAGACAATTAAGGACTGAATCAAGGATAAAAAGTGAGAAGATTTATTTCTGGGTCCTGTCTTCTGTGAGAGGCAATGAGCTGACTGGCCCAAAGTTAAGTAGTGAATACCAGAGAATTGTTGATCCACATGGCCAAGCTGTGCTTCATTTAGTTTTCTGGTGAAATTACTGATGGTTGAGCAGACAAGTTAATCAGAGAGCTACTCCTTACAATGGGGTTTTGCAGTACTGTTGTCCTATTTATAAAGGCTAAGGGCACAAATCTCCTTCAGTCTTGGCACAGACACAATTGTATTTATATAATCAACATTTCTAGATATACAGCATACATATATGGTACTTGTATAAATACACAAACTCTATAATAAACATAGACCTCCTCACTATCGGCTTCTGGAGGTCATCTCACACGTGTCAAAGCAGTGTCCATTGGGGGTCAACAGCTCAAGCTTTGGAGTTCTTTTCTTTCTTTTTTTTTTTGGTCTTTTTTTATTAAAAATTTCCATCTCCTCCACTCCTCCCATTTTTCTTCCTCTCCCCCCTCCCCCTCCCCTCCCTTTCCAGTCCAAAGAGCAGTCAGGGTTCCCTG
>LOEQ01001614.1:160086-170947 GCA_001685075.1 Bramus lutescens
AGGGAATTGGGAGGAGGGGAGGAGTTGGAAATTTTTAATAATAATAATAATAATAATAAAACTATCAGCTTTTATTGAAAACTATTTGCTTATCACATAACCCCAGATTCTTGTAGAGTTCCAGGAAGAGATTAATAGCTTCAGATAAAAACATGTTCAGTTAAACAGAGGAGTGTGTGTGTGTGTGTGTGTGTGTGTGTGTGTGTGTGTTCTGATGACAATTAGCATCTCCTTTCTATGGGAAGCAAAAACAGTTTTTTAAAAAGAATATGTTCACGGCAAAGAGTTGGGATGGTTGTCTATTTTTATTTTATTTTATTTTGAGATTATAATATAGTTGCAACAGTTCCCACTTCCCTTTCCTCTCTCCAACCCTTCCCATATACCTCTCTGTGCTTTCGTTCAAATTTATGACCTCTTTTCCATTAGCTGCTCTTACATACACATATGAATATACACAAACATTCCTAAATGCACAAATACATCCTGCTCTATATAATGTTTCTCTGTGTGTGTGTGTGTGTGTGTGTGTGTGCGTGCGTGCGTGTTCAGGACTGACTATTTGGTATTGGGTAACCAATTGGTGTGATCTTCCCTGGAAAAAGACTTTCTCCTACCTGCTGCATTCCTTAGTTGTCTATAGTTCGTTGTGTGGGGTTGAGGTCTCCTGGACTTTCCTCTACCCACTTTACCAGTGCCTGTTGTCCTTGTCCTTGTCCAGTTCACATTTGGGTGGTCACACTGATGAGACTTTAAGGGTGTAGTTTCTGGCATTACTAGGAAACACAATCCCACAGTCAACTCCCTAGTCCTCGTCCCTTACAGTATTTCCACCCCCTTCCATATCATTCCCTGAGTCTTAGGTGAGGAGTGTTTTGTAGATGTATCCACCGAGACTGGGCTATTCATCTCTGAATTTTGTTTGTTTATATAATGATCTCTGCCTATTGCAAAGACAAGTCTATTTGATGAGAGATAAAGACAACTCTTATCTGGGGATGTAAGGATAAATATTTAGAGTGCCATTAGGGACTGTATTGGTTTAATAAAGTAGTAGTGTGTATTCTCCTCCAAAGCCATGACTTATAAGCAGTGGGTGGTTGGCTGAGCTTGCAGTACAATGCACAATTTCACTCTTGTTCAGTGAGTCGAAGATCCATTTTATTGAAATTCTTTGTTTTTATTTCCAGACGAATCCTTCACTCTGAAAAACGCAACCAAAGCCATTGCTCTGGTTCCTGGTGAATGACTAAATTACACAAGCCGAAGTAAAACTAAACAATCCAATTGGCAATCAACAGTCAGCTTGGGTAATCTGATTTGATTTCATAGGAACCTTGGCAACTTCATTAAATTCTCATTAAATGGTTGAAGAGAAGATCACAAGTGTGAATGCTCTAAAGCATGTCTTCTTCCTCTTTCCAGACTTGTTTGCCTGAATCCTTATAGGTCACCTGATCCTCAAGGAAACATCTACATATCTGAACCCCAGAACCAAAGTAACCTAAAACTATTTGCAGATGGCCATTAATTTCTCTTCTGATAAAGAATTTTTCTTTTCTTTTCCAGAATCTCTTAAAATAGTTTTATCGATGCTTTGAGAATTTCATACATGTATTTTGATCATCGTCATCTCTTAATCTTCCCCCTATATCCACTCTTATTTCCCTCTGCCACCAACTTCATGTCTTCTTTTGTTAATACCCCCCTGAGTCCAATTATGCCTATTCGTATACTCCTGGATGAGGAGCCATTCACTGGAGCATGGCTAACCTGCCATGGTAGAAAGGTAGAAATTTTTCTGAAGTGAGGTTTATATATTACTACGCCCACTAACCAAAAGCTACACGGAAAACACCACACTAATCAACGTGTTGCTCTCTGATGAACTAGAAAATGGCCTTTGCTCACGCTAGCGTTCAATCCTTGTTTTTGCCAGCTGGGAATAAAATGACCAACTGATGCTTCACTTCACAAATGTGATTCCAGTTAACGCCCCAAGGGAAGCTATCATCATGTCTCCTCCAATTGCCTTCTAGGGAACAAGAGAGAAATATTTGGCCTATTAAAAACAATGACTGCATTCTCTTCTGTGCCAGCCTAATTGGGACCTGCGCTTCCATTCACAACTGCCCAATTCATTTAGTTCTTTGATTACTTTCTACCAGTGCGTTCAGAAACAATTCTGAGTTAAATCTGAGTGGGAACAAATTACATCTGGTGAACAAGAGCATCTTCTGTGGTCCTACCTACCTAGTGTCCCTCCATCATTTTCGTGTACATAGAATTAATAGTCTGCCACAAACTCAAACTTTCAGCAATACAGAGCTGGTGATAAAGGAATTTGCCTCAAAATGAACCAACACTAATTTTTGTTCCAAATGTTATACTTATTACTTTTTCAGTCTTTAGTTTGCTGCACTAAATCTCTCGAAGTCCTCCACCTAGCCATCAACAAAGATAATAATGCAAATTACATGAGTATAGACACAAAGCTGTGTGAATGTGTGTGTGTGTGTGTGTGTTGTATTCAGCCAACTTTAGTTACTTTATAAACATTCATTTAAAATGTTTAAATGAATATAATTTATACCAACTTGGACTTAAAGGGTAGAAATAGAAAACCCAAGCAACAATGAAATGAAAACTTATGAGGATTTTGTTTTACACAGATTTGCATTTCCCTTAAGTTCTATTGTAATTAGATACAAATTGGTTTCCCTTTGGTATAAATGTGGCCATATGAAACATCACAAAATTCTCTTTGTTTAGAAAATCTGCAGTAGAAGCAGAGAGTAAGGTAATGGTTGCCAGGACTATAAAAATGAGAAATGTAGAGTTTACTGGGCCCAGAATTTCATTTATATATTAAAAAAATGAACCTGATGATCTTGTGTACATAATATTCTTCCCACAGATAGAAATACTGTAATGTGCACTTGAAATAGTCATTGACAACACAGAGCTCATATTAGCATTCTTGCACTGAAAAAAAAATCACAGGAAAATTTTGGAAGTGATGGACATGTTTATCATCTTGACTGTGATGATGATTTCATTTGGTCCAGTCTCACCAAATGGCAAATATTAATATTTCCAGGTTTTTATATATCATCCAATAAAGATTTTTTAAGGGAAAGAATTAAAGATATGGTCATCATGGTCAAGCATGGACAAGTGATCAGGGCAAGATCTGGAGTTACCACTTGCTTCTTCATATGACGAACCCACTTACTGTTTCCCTGCCTGACTTAGCCAATTTTGCCTTTAACGATCAGCTTGGCCTTCTCCAAGTCTTCCACACTGATAGCCTCATACCTGCCAAGCCCAGTGTCTGACACAGAGCAAATTGCGAGCATCATCTCCCTAGATGGACAGTGGCTCAGAGTCAGATCCGTGAAGTAAAAGACCACCTCTACCACTTCCCCATGACATGCCTTTTCCAGTGTTCTGACTCCTCACTGCAGCTCTCATCATAGAACTCATGATGAAACAGAAAACCCAGAAAGCTCAAAGTTGATGTTGTATTGACCATCTCTGCCTGCTATTTTTCAATATAGACAGCAGCACAGGGGTGCCTTCATCTGGTCCATCAGACAGTCATTTGCATAATCTCTCTTATAAAGAAAAGCAAGCATCTTTGTTCTTACATAAGACCTTAGAAACATTTGTACATTTTTCTTCCACACCAGATGAAACCTCACAATACCTATTGGCAAAAGAGGTGTTTAGGGGTGGAGAGGAGAGGAACTAATCTTCACATTGAATATTCTGAGAGAGAAGAACCTGATTCTCCAAATCCTGCATCCTGATTCAAAGTCAAGAAGACCCATAGGACCTAGCAAAGGCCCAGAAATAAGAAATATGTGGCATAGAAGTATATGACATCTTCAGTCAAGAAACTCTAAGATATTCACAAAGCATCACACAAAGGGAGCCAGATGGTAACAGAGATAACTACTCCCTGAGTCCTCTCATGTACTGCACAATTTTATCTAAGAAGGTGGTGGGAAAGAAGCCAATATAATTCACTGAGAGACACAAGTGATTGAAGAAGTCAAGGGACTCTGTGAGGGACTCATATGTCATGGTTAACTTCCATCTAAGCTTTTGGGAAAACACAGCACTAGCAATCACACCTAGCAAAGATACTTACCCTCCTAACTCACATTTAGGGAAGGCTGCCAGGCTCAACTAAGTACAAGAGCATGGACATGACCCTGAGAGCATCTACATATCAGAGAAAGTGAAACTGCCCTTACTAAAGCCTCAGCTCATGTAGAAATAAGCATGGGAACTAGTCCTCAGGCCAAGATGCTGGAAACTGTGGAAAACTCCAGACTATCTAACGTGTTCCTTTTCTCTTTCTTCTTAAAATACGTCAGAAATGTTCAAACAAGAATCCACATTTCCTTCATCAGATCCATCTCGAATTCTAAGAAGAAAAAAAACAGCATTACTTTATAAGATAAGCAAACAAAGGATCAAAATCACCATGGAAATCAGCAAAGTCAACCAATTGAAGAGAACCTGAAGAGTCAGAATATGTTCCTCTTGACATGCTCAACCACCTTAACTAGAAGATTCCCTATGTCTCTCAACAAGCATTCTCCAAAAAAGAATGAGATCCTCCTACAGAACCAAGAAAGTGTGGTCCTCACTCCTCATCAAGGAAACTTCTCCTTGTCACAGACAAAGACCTCTACAGGAAACCACAACCACTCAAAATGCAGAGTAATGGAGGCACACCCCTCTCCCAAACCTGCCTATCCTCCTGCAACCTCGGTGGAACTCTGAGACACAGCTTGCTCCAGTACTGAGGGAACTTAAGAGTTGAGTGAACAACCACAGGGCAGGATGCCCCACTCTCTAGCACCTCCACAGTGGGACAAAACCCAGGGCTCCTCTCCCAACTCCCTTGGCTATTCTAGCCAGCCAGCAGGGAGTTTCCTGCGGTTCTGCTCCCCCCAAACCCAAACCCATCCACTAGACCTGCCAAACTACTAGCCACACCCTGCCTAAGAGCTGAGAGCTGGCTATAATACTGAGGGGACCAAGAGCATGCTACAACGCTGAGGGGTTAAGGGAGAGCACCAAGAGAGCAGGTGTATAGAGACCTCAGAGGCTTTCTGAGACAGACATTGACAGTACAGAGCAGACCAAGAAAAATTTCCAAACACTCAGACAGTCACTGCAAGGATTGGACCAAGACAAAAAGACATTGCAGGCCTCATTTGAAGGAAGAGATGGGTAAGTGCCAATGCAAGAATTCCTCCAACAGCCTAAAAAACAACATGGTAACACCATAACACAGCAGTCACACAACAGGAAGAATAGGAATGATCATCCTAACCCAGAAGAAGTAGAAAAAATGACTTTAAATGTAACTTTATGAAAATAATGGAGACCTTTACAGAGGAAATGGAAAATTCCCTTATATAAATGGAGGGGAAGACAAACAAAAAATATGGAAGAAATTGACAAATCCCTCAAAGAAACCCTAGAAAACCAAGAAAAAGCAATCAAACAGGTGAAGGAAACAGTTCAAGACTTTAAGACTAAAATAGAGGTAATAAAGAAAACACAAACTGAGGGGTGGCTGGATATGGAAAATTCGGGTAAATTAACAGAAGCTACAGAGACAAGTATAACCAACAGAATACAAGAGATAGAAAATATAATCTCAGGCGCTGAAGATATTATAGAGGAAATAGACTCACTGGTCAAAGAAAACATTAAATCCAACAAAATCTTAACACAAAACATCCAGGAAGTCTGGGACACCATGAAAAGACCAAACCTAAGAATAATAGGGGTAGAAGAGGAAGAAGAACTCCATCTCAAAAGCACAGAAAATATACTCAACAAAATCATAGAAAAAAAACTTTCCCAACCTAAAGAAGGATATCCCTATGAAGGTACAAAAAGCTTACAGAACACCAAATAGACTGGATCAAAAAAAATCCCCTTTCCATATAATAATCAAAACACAAAACATACAGAATAAAGATCTCACCAGCATGACTGCCTAAACATGAGCTGAACAAGGGGAACAACCATGGGCATGGCAAGGTGAACAGGGGAAATCCCACAAGACCTCAGCTCTGCACAGAGAACCACAGGCAGTTTAGGAATGCTGAGAGTGGGGAAAATAAAATTTCCCAGGGACGAGCACACCAGTTGGTTATATAACACCAAATAGTCAACTCTGAAAACATACACTCACGTAACATTATACAGACTAATCAGGAATTATTTAGGATAGATAGACTAGATAGACAACAGGTGATAGATAGATAGATAGATAGATAGATAGATAGATAGATAGATAGATAGATAGATATGTATGTCTGTATATGTGTGTGTGTGCAAGTAACAACAATAATGAAAAAAGAGGCCATGAATTTGGAGAAAAGAGGGGCATGTGGGAGGGTTTACAGGAAGGAAAGGGAAGTGAGAAATGGTAGACATGGTAGCTACCAAGAGTGCCCTAATTCAGGAGGCAGGCATGGGATCATAGGGCAAGCTGGGTAGCTAAACTAGCTGATTGGAGAACTCTAGGTCCAACTGAGACTCTGTCTCAATAAATAAAGTGGAGAGTGATTAAAACATCCAGTGTTAGCTTTGGGCTCCCACATGTGAGTACATCCAACACACCTGTGCCCACACACATTTACACACAAATTATAAGTAAATAAAAATATAGTAAACACATCAAATATTGGAATACGGTTTCAGCACATTAATAACTCATTGTGTCCTGACACATTACAGAGCTTGATTTCAGATGAGTGCCAATGCCAAGGAGATAGGTCTTCTCCTTTTTTCAAAATGAAAGTACAGCTTCACTGAGTGAAGCATTTAAAAAAAATGGGTTCTCATCTGAATTTCACTCTTTCTGAGAAAGAGAAAGGGGAAATTGAACTAGCATTATTGGCTGCTGTGTGAAATTCTGTCCACATAACATAAGCTGCTCTGGGAAGCTTTGACTAAACGCAGACCAACTGTCTGGTACACCTTGGAGGTTATACCAGAAGAGAAAATATCCCCCTAAAAGATGAAGTCTTCAGAATGAATGGATATGATCTTATTTAGAAATCAAGCATTTACAGATCAAGTTAAATGGGGTCTTTTGGATAGGCCCTAATCCAGTTTGACTTATGTCCTAATCAAAAAGGAGAAACCTGGGCCCAAAGCCAGACATGTACAGAGGAAGACCATAAAGAGGATGCCACATACGTAAGGAATGCCTGAGATACTAGACACCATGGAAAGTCCTGAAGCAGATCCATGATCAGAGCCTTCAAAAAGAAATGACCCTGTATGCTCCCTGAGTTCAGACTTCCAGATGCTAAAACTGGGAGACACTAAATTCTGGTGTCTAAACCTGTAATAAGGAGGATGCTTTTTTGTCCCAGCTGCTTAGCCCCGAAATAATCACACAGAAACTATATTATTTAAAACACTGCTTGGCCAAGCTCTAATTTCTTATTGGCTAATTCTTACATATTAATTTAACCGATTCCTATTAATCTGTGTATCGCCACATGGCTATGGCTTACTGGGTAAAGTTCCAATGTCCATCTCTGGCAGCTGCATGGCTTCTCTCTGACTCCGCCTTCTTCTTCCCAGCATTCAGTTTAGTTTTTCCTGCCTAGCTCTGTTTCCCTATAGCTATGCTATAGGCCCAAAACAGTTCCTTTATTAACCAATGATATTCACAGCATACAAAGGGGAATCCCACATCATAAACCAATCACCTTGTTGTGTGTTGTTATCATAGTCCTGGGAGACTAAGACACCATCCATAACAGTGCTGTACATTTATCTCAAAGGGCACATCCAGAGCAGGCACAGGGCCTGAAAGTAAAAGGAAAGTATTGGTTTAAAACTTGGTATACAGTTCAAAACAAGACTTGGGGTATAAGTAAAGGAAACTAGGAGCTATAATGTCAAAAAAGACACACCCAGACAGGTGTGAGCAGAGAATATTAAAGAACTGGAAGCCAAGGCTGCGGTGTCCAAGCAGAGATTGGGCCGACTTAAAAACACAGAGCCATAGGGTGTTTGCAAGCATGATGGTGTGACAGGTGCTCAAAGGAATCTAGGAGCTTAGGAAAGTCTTCCTGGAAAATGTGGCATCTGACATTGCAAAGACCGACAAACTGGCAAGATGTGGCAGGAGATAATTACTTTCTAAAAGAACCTGGCAGCTTCTCGTCACAAGACTGTGTCTCACAGGACACGCATTTAAAGGACTGCACCTAACATATCAAAAGTGCAGTACAAGGACTAAAGCGATTGCATGGGTGAAGACCCTATACTGCTCCTCAAAGGAGTCCTTTGGCTCCCAGCACCCATGTCAAGAAACTCACAACCTCCTATATAACCCTGACTGTAAGGGATCCAACACCCTCTTCTAACTTCTCAGGCATTTAAACTCATATGGACATACTCTCACACAGACACATGCATAATTAAGAAGAAAGTAAATCTTGTCTTGAAAGTGTGGCACCTTTACAGCTACAGAGCACACAAAGAAATCAGCAGCAGAGGCAGCAGTCAGAGAGCAGAACAAAAATGGTCTGGAGCAGGAAGGGCAGCACCTACGCCATGTAGAAACTGACTGTGTTTGTTGTCATTTGCGACGCCACACCTCTAGCACTACAGAAGATGAGCAGGAAAGGAGGACGTTGGAGGGGCTTGCCACAGCAAATGAAAGCAGAGCCAGAGAAACGAAAATTCAAACAAGGGTCTCAGGGGTTTTGCTGCAAGAAACCAAGAATGAACGAAACAAGAAAGCTATGTGGCCCCACCCTGTCTACCAGTATTTGCTCCAGTCTGCAGCTGCATCTATTTTATCATTTTGTGGCCGTTTGTCATCATTATCACTTACTAATATTCATTTCTTGAAAGCAACCTATTTGGGGAGCGATCACTTCCTCCCCCAAATGAGGCCACTTTAATGACTCCTGTGAGTGGCAATCTAATGGGGCTGACAGCGGCTGCCAGCAAGAGCAGACAGATGCATGCCGACCCCTTTTTTGCGGCAATGCTCTGCTAATTGGGTCTAATGGAGGAGTTGGAGGCATTCTCCTTCTGTTTTCCCAATGATATTAATGTCTTCATGAAGTTAATGAAATCACTAACACCAGCCAACCGTGAAGGGTTTTCTGTATAATATAATCCACCTATTTGTGATCTTATACAAACACAAGCTATTCTTGTCATGGTTTTGATTACAATGCGTAGTATTGGTATTCTTACTTCTTTTATTTCCTAAAGACCAGATTATTCCAAGGTTAAGACTGTCCCAAGATTTGACCATAGGCTTTATGGTCTCTACTGCCCCCTACTGGCCAGATGAAAGAGGTCTTCAAGACCCCCTTGGGAGTTGGAGTACCAGAAGAGAAAACAGAATTGCTATTATTTGTTTTGTCTTTTTTTATTTTGAGATTATAATATAATTAGATTTCTCACTCTTTTTTACTCCCTCCAAAAAATCCTATATACCTTTCTTCACTCTCAAATTCATGGCCTTTTCTTCATTAGTTGTTGTTACACACACACACACACACACACACACATTCTTATATACACAAATACTTCCTGACTAGTGTCTATAATGTCACCTGCATGTATGCTTTCACTCATGGCCGTTTGGTACTATATAACCAGTTGGGTTGCTCTTCCCCGGAGACTATTTCTCCCACTTTCAGCATTCCTTGGTGCCTGTAGTTCTTTGTGCGTGGCTGAGGCCTCCTGATCTTCCCCCCATCCACTTTAGAATGCCTATTGATATTGCCTTTGTTCACTTCATGAGTAGGCAGTCATGCTGGGGAAACTCTGTGGGAGATTCCTAGGGGTCAGTCCCACAGCAAGCTTCCTGATCCTCTGGCCCTTGCAATCTCTGTCTTCACTGATCCCTGAGTATTAGATGAGGTAGTTGTTTCATAGACTTTTTTCCTTGGGACCGGGATCCATAACTCTGTATTTTGATTGTAGTTTTCTGTAATGCTCTCCTTGTGAGGGGAGGAGACAACAATGACCTGTGGCATAAGGACAAATATCTTGAGGGCAGTTAGGGTTTATGTTGTTTTAATAAAGTCCTGGTTGCACATTCTCCAAGATCCATGACTTTGCTGGCACTAGATACTTGGCTAGGCTTCCAGCACCAACCATGATTTCCCTCTTGTTGAGGATCTTCAATTCAATTGGAGAGCTGTTGGTTCTACCAAGGAAAGCATGCCACCACTGCACCTTTTGGGTTTTCATGCCATACTGGCCATTGTTGTGGTTCGAAGGAATCATAGCTGGGTAGGTCTGGTGGTCACTTCCCTCTTTTGGCAGCTTGCATGCCATTATCTGGTACCATGAAAGCTAGTCCTAAGGGAAGAAGCATTCAGGTCAGATCTAACTCTGACCTCTGGGCCCTGTATCTAAATTACATGGTGTCTTCAGTAATAGTAACTTACTTTCTACCTCTGGGGGACAACTAAGGGCAATAGTAATAGTCTATAATGTTCTGAGAATCTATCAGACTGCCCTGACCAGCAGCTCAAAAGAGGGCTTCTCATGCCTGGTACAGCATTTTGTTTTGTTTTGTTTTGTTTTGTTTTGTTAGATGGTTTTAGGACTAAAAGCTACTGTGTATCATTTGCTTTCTGTACCTTCTTGACTAATAGTTACAGCATCATGCATTGGGGGCTCTTATTACTGCTGAAGAAAGTTATACAGTCAAGCTATTTAGGAACACTGGCCTGAGAGTGGCTGATGGGCGCCACTCTGTAGTAATGAGGGGAGTGGGCCTGCTTTTCGTACAGCCCAGCTCCCGCACGGCTAGCTTATACCCCGAAATAAC
>LOEQ01001614.1:171049-200976 GCA_001685075.1 Bramus lutescens
TATCAAAAGGGGCCAAGGCAGTTTCTTTATTAACCAATGAAAGTAACACAGACAGATGACCCTCCTACATCAAGTGGCAGATCCAAGACAGCACGAGTAAGCTGGCCTGACTCCTAACCACCATCACATTCCTATGGGAGGCGTGGCAGAGGGGAAAGCACATGTATTTTAAATAGCAGATCAAATGACTTTTAATTTTAATTCTTTCTATACCTTAAATGTAAGCTTATGCTAATCTCTCTGGTAAAATGTGAATCATACAGACTTTGGAGGATTATAGTAAGGGTTTTAACAATCATGAAAGCATAATAGAATACCAGGGCTGCCCGTAAGATGTCAGGTGCTATGTGGGACCAAAGACAGGAAATGAACAAGACTATTGCCTGCAATCATAGTCTCGGTTGTTGCTTCATTCAGGTCAGCAGGAGGCTTGTAATTGGAAATCCAGGCTGAAACACAGAATTAGAGTGCTCAAATAATAATCCCCCCAAACATCTGAATGTCTCTGTCATTTACAAACCATTTTATGTACCTTTTATTTGATGCTCACAGAAATGTACCTATCCATGCATCACATATAGGAACACACTAAACAAACAAAACGTGTGGCTGGTTTTCAACATCATGGCCAGCAAGTAAACTAGGACTCAGAAATGCTAAAGAACTTTCCCAGAACCACAATGCAACGGGCAGCGGAGCTAAGACTTGCACACTGACCCATCAGGCCCCAGTGATCATTTCTCTCAGGCATTACCTTCCACAAGCAGGCAGGAAAAGCGTGCTATTTTCACTGTGGACATTGGGGTTCTCGGACTCATCTAGTAGTAAGTGCACCTTGTACAAAGACTAACAAGTGGCATTTAACAATGTAATAAGTGGGGAAATGGAAGTAAAAATTTTGGAAAATAAGCATTTTATCTTCAGATCAATAGTGCCATGGGAAATACCCAGGTGATAACTGAAGGACTTTGAGAAATGATTGTTCAGAAGAAGTGAAACCCACAGATAAATGAGTAACAAGTGGAAAGGCCAGTTGCTCATTGTAACTGGAATCAATTCAAGCGGAAAACATTATCTCTGCAAATATGGATCAGAAGTGACATTATAAATTAAAGCCTATGCTAAATCACAAATACATGGGGTGAACATCCACAGTCAAAATTACATTGCCAAAGAAAAGCTGGACATTTTAGAGACCGTCACAAACATAGAAATACCCAAGAGAGATGATGCTCCTTTCAGAATGTTTAATAGGTTCACTTCTTATGTAAAATGTTTTAAGGAAGAATGAGTCTCCAGTACTCCCTTTATGGATGGTCAGTGCCAGAGTGCCCAAAACGCAAAGACATACCATGACATAATGTAATGCATCAATGTTGATTTCATAAGCTGAAAATCCAAGCCAAATGTGTGAGCGTCACAAAATAACAAATCTCGGTTTAGCCATTATTGTGAAAACCTTGAGATCAAAGTAGAAAGTAAGGTAGATATGACATGAACTGGAAGTGTCCCCCTTAGATAGTGCACTGCAGTTGCCACCAGCTGATTGGATCTGAGAAAGGGACTGGATCATGAGGACTCTGCCCACATCACCAGGCAAGTCCACTGACGGATTCGGGATCTGATAGCATTACTGGGAAGTGGCAGAACCAAGGATATAGGAGCTAGCTTAGAGGATGTGGGTCACCATGAGATGCCCTGCAAGAGAAACTGTTGTCCCCAGACCCTTCTCTTCTTCTGCTTCCTGGCCACCATGGACCCCTCTTCTCCATCACATCCTACCTGCCATGACTTTTTTCCTCATCGTGGTCCTGAAGCAATGGAGACAGTTGACCATGGCCAAAACTGAGCAAAAGTGAACTCTTTTCTCTACAGAAGCTCGAGTCAAACGTTTAATCACGATAGGCTGGCTCGAAGGTCTTCATAAGATGAACATTCTCGTCTTTGAGATTAGCTTAGGCCACTGTGTATCTCCTTGTGTGCTTGTATCCAAAATGAACTGTTAAGAGAGTATAGATGATGTGTATAACAATATCGTATTTCACAAAAGCTGCCTATTAACTTACTGGGGGTGTTATTTAAAATAAGCCTATAGGACAGGTGTTACGGCTCAGCAGATAAAGGCACTTGAGGCCAAGTCTAAGGGACCTGAGTTCAATCCCAGAACCTACACGGGGAAAGGAGAAAACCAACCTCAAATTGTCCTCTGGATTCACACACACACACACACACACACACACACTTGTAAACTTTTAAAATAAACGATCCTTCCCTTTACAAAGTAAGAAAAAGATACTATCTGTTTTTCCAGCATTGCTTCATCTTTTTTATTGTAGATACTTTTACATCTTCAATTTTTTTTCTTTCAAAATGAGAAAGTAACAATTACAGAGTTTGCCTTAAACTGAAGTTTGCCTGTTTTGCAAAGATTGCATTGTCTGTGACCAAAGCAGGAAAGGAGACATGCTTAGCCGCTCAGCAGCACTGGTCAGTAATATTGCCTGCATCTCAAAAAAAAAGTCCGTGGTCACCACATTTAAACCCCAAGATAGGAATGCATAGTGTCCAAGGCCTAAGTGGGAAAGCTCCCATCCAGGGTAAGCTGCTTTATTCCTAGGGACAGGACGAAGTCATTTCAACAAGCAGCAGAGTGCCCTCACCCCTAGCTCTGCTGGTGCCCAATTCAAGTGTATGAAGCCTTTCCACACACCACGGCGCCCCTTCTCCCCTCTCTTTTGTGTGAGCTCCTTCCTGTTCCTATTGATGGCTGCCCTGTGTGATTCTTTCTTCTATCTGCAACAGCAGGCACCTTGTTTAGGAAGTCAATAGAGCTATCTTTCCCCCTTGTTTGAGGTGTAGAGGAAACAGGAGTTGGCAGCACCTCTTTTCAGAGGAGTTCACAACAGAACCATGTGCCCTTCTGTACCTTAGGTTGGACCACATCTTCCAAAGAAGGCCAGTGGCCCAAGGAGGCCATGTGGCAGAATAAAACCCTCTTGAATATAACGAGGATGCTGTGGGAACCCAGCCAGTCCAGCCACTATCTACCGGGCCAGAGAAAATGGTCCCCTCTATCTCTGCCACATAGGAGGCTACTTTGAACATTGCAGTGTGTGTTTTTGATCTGAGTGAAAAAAACGCTTTCCTTCTGGAAAAGATGTTGGGATTTTAGAAATCCTTAAGGGACCAATTCCACACACTGGCAGAGAGATTCTATAAATCAGATGTTGAAGCTAAGGTTCCATTGCAAACTGGCTGAGAGCCAGGAGGAAAGTGTGTCAGGGATCCTGTTGCTCCTTCCTTGTCCCAGACAAGAACATCACTGGACCTGAGGATGTGTTCAGCAGAGACTGGGGCAGGAATGCCCCAAACAACCGTCTGATGGTTAGTTTCTGCCTCCACCATCTGCGAGTCTAGCAAGGGAAGCAAGTGTACTATCCGGTAGCCCTTTCCATTCTCTGAGTATCAAGAAGACTGAATGCTCCTTTTCTCTAATGTGGTAACACTGTGAAGATCTGACCATCATCTGGGGTGGATGCAATAAGATACATAGGGGAAATGAGCCAGACTGCATGCTGCGCTGTGAAGATGGGACCTGGTCTTCAAAGATCTGGGTTCCTACCTGTCTATATGCTCCCAAGCCCCCACCCACATACCCACCAGGTCTCTCTCTGGTTCCAGTTTATTTTGTTGTTGTTGTTGTTGTTGTTATAATGGATACACAAGAGTGGCAAGCCCTTGGCTGGATATTCAGTGCTCAAAAAATTGACTTGAATCACTTTTCGGTGGGGTATGTGTTCTCTACATGATCTGGATCTTTTCTCATATGTGGTTCCCTCTGCACATTTCTAGTGCCCATCCAGCTAGTCCTGAACATATTTTCATTTGAAATTACAGCGTCTCCATGAATCTTCTCAAGTATTTAAGGGCAGAAAAATCTAATATGCTTCGATACAGGGTGGCAACAGCTTACATAGCCATTTCCCCCTCTGTGTAGATATCTCAGCTCGAGCTGTATCTAGAAAATGAAGAAGGAAAAAAAAAACAGCCAGGAAGGAGGAGGGAAACGAAGTGTGGCACTGTGGCGTGACAAGCCATGATCTAGAAGTGCCAAGCCATTGCTATAACTCGAGGTACAGGAACAGCAGCTAGAGGTGAGATGCACGGCCAAAGGCACATAGAGAAAGGGTTTGTGATTTTACCAAAACCTGCACGCTTTGTCCTAAAAACTACAGGAAGAGGGGAGCAGAGATGCAGAAACTGTCAGCCTGTCAGAGTTCTAATTTAAGAAGGAGTCTAGAAGCTGTGCAAGTAGTTTTCCCTCTGCCAAAACTGTGCTTGCCTCCCTCATTGGATGGAAGAAATCAAAGGATGGGGTGTTGTTTGCATGTGCAAATCACCCCAGAAGCCTGGGAAGAGCTGGCAAACCTAGCCTTCCCGCACCAAGAGACTTGTTCAGTTAATTGGTAAGGAGAGCGGGCGGATACCTGCTACATCTTCTGGCTCTGAAATGGGAGGAAGATCCCGTCATCGAAAGTGAGGAAGACCAAAGAAGCAACAGCTTCCTTTGTGTTTTTTGAAACTAAAAACTAGCAAAGATGGAAAATTGCCCCCAAGTAGTTCGTAGCTCTCTTCCTTTACTATATTTTATCAAGCGTGCCCAGCTTCTCCCTGGAGTAGCGTGGGGTTCTCTCAGACTTTTGTTTAGAGTTTCACACCATCACATCTAGATATAGAAACTTAGTAACACCTTGAAAATAAAGGAGAAACCAGTGTACAATCAGTCAAGCCTATTCACTGAGCCCACTAAATGCTGTAGCAAAGGCAAAGAGGGAGGTAAATACCTGGGCGGGGGCGGGGGTGGTAAATTTGCTGTCCGCAGGGCGCCCTCTGCTGTCTGAGAAAATGCTGTCATGGTTAGGAGGAGACAGGAAGATTCACTTCCAATAGTGACAAAATCTAATCTTGAGATGAATTGGTCACTTATAAGCCAACAGCTGGGCTTAACAGTCCTAAAGAAAGGACTCCCGCTCCACAGATCAATCTGGAAAGAACTGCATTCCAAACCAGCCCAGAGACATCAATCTCAGTTTTCAGGATTGATTGCACCTGATTCAAGCCACAGGTTCATTACAGTGGCCCTGAAATTAGACTCCAACCACCAGCACTACCCACTACCCCCACCCTGCTAGGTGTTATGTTCCCCTGTTTGCCCTGGCCATATGATCTGGGGCTTTAGCCTTCATCTTCTTTCAAAAGTGAGAAAAAGGAAGCCCTCCTACCTCAGACATACTAAAGATTTGGAGCTTGCTGCTAAGTGTGCACAGCTCTGGATACTTGCTTGCTTGCTTGCTTTCCCCAGAAATCATAAAACATTTAGGGACTCATGGGGCAAGCTCATCATAAAATATTCAGCAACATCTGTGTCCTATTATTTACTGACATAGTAGACCCAGAAAATATGGCCCCTGAATCACAGACTGCCCTGCATCACGTGGACCGTATTAGGCTGTGACTGGAAGGCGCGTATTCTCTCCCCCCCTCCCTCCTTCCCTCTCTCTCTCCTCTCGTACGTGTGTGTGCAAACACAGAAACCACATAACACCTATCAGAGGGGGTGGAGTTTAATTTCAGGGCCACTGTAATGATCCTGTGGCTTGAATCAGGTGCAATCAATCCTGAAAACTGAGATTGATGTCTCTGGGCTGTTTTGGAACAAAGTCCTTTCCAGACTGATCTATGGAGTGGGAGTCCTTTCTTTATGACTGCTAAGTCCAGCTGTTCTCTTATAAGGGACCAATTCATCTCAAGATTAGATTTTGTCACTGTTGGAAGTGAATCTTCCTTCTCCCTGTCTATTCTTAACCATGTCTATTCTTTCTCTCACTCTCCCTCTCTCTGGGGTGTGTGTGTGTGTGTGTGTGTGTACAGAAAAATAACAATATAGCATCTAAGCAGAGGGAATGGAGACCAATTTCAAACTATATATGTTTATGTGTATGTTGATTATGTGTATGTAAAACACACACACACAAGGTTCCAACTGCTTTGTCCCCAAAACTGACAGACTCCCCCAGAAAGACATCCAGGCAGTCATTTAAGTAGTACCTAGTCATCACCTTGGTTGGCCTCTGCCAATGTGAGACTAGGTGGCCTCTTGGCACTCAGTAGAGAAATACACTAAATCCCTGGCTTATCATTCAGTTCCACAGCAGCCTATCCACGTGACTCTCAGTACCTACCTCAGAAGCTACATGCTTATTCTGAAACAGACCCTCCCAGGACGTGGCCTGTTCTCCCCAGAACCACCAACTTAGATTCTTGTTAAACAGAAGTGTCTGCATCTGGTTTGCTCAGGACGGTCCCAATTTGCACCCAATACCCTGGCTATTTAATTACTCCCCTCTTCTTTCCCTCTCAGAAGTGCCCTTGCTTGGGATGTAAGTCTTATGGTCACTCCATAGACAATCCCTCCCAGAGTCTCTCTAACTTCAACACATCCTCACTGAGGATTTCAGAGCTGCCAGATTCTTCCTAACAAAAACCCCCCAACTATTTTGAGATTCCCAGTTGTAATGTCACACAGTGTCAGCCAATCTTGGAAGCTGGTCTCCTGCTGATAATAGCACCAAAGTCTCTGTTGGAAGCCACCCCCATCTACCACCTGTGGTGCCACACTGAGGCCCAGCATAAGGCAGCCTCGGCAATTCCCCCTGTTCGGCATATAGAAGATCCCACACACCTCCTTGTGCCTTAGACAGAAGCAAAGCCAAACATCCCAAGAGACCTTCATTTCAAAAACTTCTCAGTTTTCTCATTGTCCCTATTTGGAGGACTACAAAATCACAGCCAAGCAACCAGACCCACACAGCAGGTATTTTTTAGGCTCACCATGTTAGGGGAGTATTGGGGTTTTGGTTGTTGTTGTTTTGTTTTGTTATTTTAAAGAAGTCTTTATTTGTTTATTATATATACAGTGCCTGAATGTATGCCTACAGGCCATAAGAGGGCACCAGATCTCATTACAGATGGCTGTGAGCAATCATGTGGTTATACTGGGAATTGAACTCAGGACCTTTGGAAGAGCAGTCAGTGCTCTTAACCTCTGAGCCATCTCTCCAGCCCCTATTGTTTCATTTTTTAACATCAATCCAACATTCTGAATTAGATCTCATATCAAATCACTGATGTGCTAATGAATTGATTCCAAAAGCCAGATGTCAAACTCTTCAAGAATTTTGTAAGTGGGTGAGAGATAAAGCTACTATTAAAGCTTGAATTGTATAAGTTCTGCTAAGCTGCATATCTTATATACTTCATATATTTTACACATATAAAGAATACATGAATTCTGTTAAAAACAGAGGCTATAATTAGATTCCAACAATAATAATACAACTGGGTAAATAAAATTCTTTGAACTATTCAATGAGAATGCATGAAGGGCAAAACTTACAACATATTAAATTGCATCTCAAGAAAACATTCACAATTTTGATGTATTTTTTAGTTATTTCTTTAGTATTTACTATGAAGTCATTTACTTCTATTGTGATCTGATGGTGTAAATACTGTCTAGCGCATTGGTTCTCAACCTCTGGCTCTCGACCTTCTTGGAGGTCACATATTAGATATCCTATGTGTGAGATATTTGCATTACAACTCATAACAGTAGCAAAATTATGGCTATAAAGTAGCAGTGAAATAATTGTATGGTTGGGGGTCACCACAACATGAGGAACTGTATTAAAGGGCCGCAGCATTAGAAAGGTTGAGAACCCCTGCTCTAGTAGAAGGTTGCTATATTTCTCTGTCCACATAGTATCCTACTGGTGAGAACTAGACAGCACAGAAATAGATAAACATTACCAAATCAAGGGTTGGGTCACTACTGGGGAGTGTTGTTTTATGTGTGTGAATATTTTCCTGCTTATCTGTATGTGTGACACTTGCATGCCTGGCACCCACAGAGGCTAGAAAAGGGCATCAGGTCCCCTGGAACTGGAGTTATAGATGGTTGTGAGTCACCATGTGGGTGCTAGGAGCTGAACCTAGGTCCTGCACTAGAACAGTAAGCTCTCCTAACATCTTAGCCGCCTCTCCAGCCTCTCACTTGTTGGTTTGGCTGTCCAGATTTAAGAAGGCAGTGGGAGAGATGTCAGCAGTGCCTACTAAACTCGAAGGTGTGTTGAACTTCCAGTGTTTAAAGCTATCATCCATCTCAGGAGAAAAGAGGTTGTCTGGGTCATTCATAACCAAGTGTAGTTACATGAAGGTTGCTGGGCACTTTCATTCATCAAAAGGAAGCAGAACAACAAAGGCCTGTGTTGGAGCTACAGCTACATTCAAGCTTTTCTTCACAATGTGTTATGCAGCCCTATTGTTGGTGACAGAGCTACAAAAACTATATATTTTTTAAATATATATATATATAAACTAACAGTGTATCTAAGAATGTTATCTCACACTGGGTATTGGCTGTTTTCAAAGTAATTATACTATGAACCCTTTGTATCAGTCAAATGTATGTGCTACATATATGAATATACATGTACACACAAACATTGTTGTTAAACACATACCAGGCACATCTTTATCAAAAGTCTTCATTTTCAGGCTTCCTTTTAGGGTAAGTCTAATAATAGTACCTTTGTGCCCGCCTGGTAGCTCAAGTTTCCTGGAGGTGTAGAATCGCCTTATCTCCTTCTTGAGGGAGCCTGTTTTCTCCCACAGGCCCCACCACCTCCTGCTGTCTCCCTGTGCTCTTCCTGTGCTGAGCTCTCTCTAACAACCATGAGCTTCTGAATTTCAGCCTCTTCCCCTTTGAAGACCCGCTCCATAGGTACCCAAATTCTGACAGGAAACAGCACAGACCTGCTAGAGTATGCTGACTGAATGCCTGTAAGGGTATCCACAGTCTGCCCCCCAGCACCTGTGACTGTGTTGTTTGCCTGGGGAATCCAGTTGTGTAGCTGTGGTCACCTTCAAGACCTAACCCTGGGGAGTGGTGCATGATGAGTTATCTATATGAACTCGATGTGGTCATAGGGGAAGTGAGAGATTCAGAGTCCAAAAGAAACAAGGTTAAGACAGAAGCAATGGCTACTTTAAATATTGAAGGAAGGAGTTGTGAGCCAAAGGATGCCATGCCTCTCAAGAGACTAAGAAAGGCAGAAGAAGCCCGATCTGTTCTGGAGTCGCCGGGAGGACCACAGTTCTCCAGATGCTGAACTGAGCCCCATGTGACTCACTACAGATCTCTTACCTTGTGTGATAACTATGATGATAAATTGGGTTGTGCTGAGTCGTGTTTCCGCTGTTAAGCAAAAGGAAACAATATCCCTTCTCATACCCTCTGTCACATTCTCATCTCCTGTTTTCACAGCTGCACCCCCCTGAGGTTTGTAACCAGGCTCTTACCGTGTCCCTGCTTAGAACTTTAAAGTCAGTGGCGTGATAATTGGAAGCCCAAGCGAGAGCATGCAGGGACTCCAATTTCGGAAAAACGCACCCACGTTCCAACTTACCGTCACATTTGGTACTGAGGTGCCTCCTTTTTCTTCTCACTGAGAAGGAAAGGGGTAGAAGTGTTACCCAAACGTCAGCCTAACCTGTCTACCTCATTTGGATTCTCCATCTCCTTTCCAGTTTTTCCAGGCCAACCAAATCTCTAACCCAGCCTTTGGCACTGAATCTCCCAGCTTTGCTTCAAAACAGCACCTAAATGTTCCTTGCTATGGTAGCTCCACGGATTGGCAAAAAGAATTAAAATTATCCTTGGTCCATTCCTATTTCATGAATACTCCCCTTAATCTATTTCCCTGGTTACTTCTCAGCTCAGCTACAAAAATGCTCACTGTGCTTAGAGGCCATGAAAATGAAGTGTTGTTGGAGCACATCCTGTTTGTGAGTAGAAGCATTTGAGAATTAAGATTCCCATTAGAGGAGGTGGAGAGATGGCTCAGAGGTTAAGAGCATTACCTGCTCTTTCCGGAGGTCCTGAGTTCAATTCCCAGCAACCACATGGTGGTTCACAACCATCTGTAAAGAGATCTGGTGCCCTCTTCTGTTCTGTTCATGGAGGCTGAACACTATGTACATAATAAATAAATAAATAAATCTTTTTAAAAAATTCCCATTAGAGTTTCCTACATCAATAACATTCTAAATAACAGTGTCCCTGCCCAGTCCATTAAATTCATTACTCGGCTGTAACTGAATAGAAAAGTCCCCTGCCTCCCAAGCACAGAGTACGGTTGATTGCTGAGCTCCAGATAGGCATGGGTGGAATTGTGAGGTAAGCTAAATGACATTCATTTCTCATAGCCCCCCTCAGCACACCTAACCCGCCCTCGTAGTTAGTCTAAGCTCTTCCACCACCCAGCCACCAGTAAACTACAGACTGAGCTCACTGAACTGTCCAGTGGAGGTCACATGTGGCCACTGAGTACTTGGAATTTAAAGAGTAAACAAACAGCAGATTGTTTTGAAAAATATAAAGTAATTTCACTAATACTGTGTACATTAACTGGGTGTTTTAATTATATCAATTAAGACATGTTGGGTTAAGTAAAACATGTATTGAAATTGACCTAATTTTGTCATGTTTTGCTTTAACATGACAGTGTTGCAAACTCCTTCAGGGAACACATGGACTCTCAGAGATGGTAGGGAGCCTTTCTTTAGCCAGCAGTCTGCAGGCTACATAGGGAAATTGCCCCAAATAGTATAGCCATGAGCTTTGCCATTCTTGGCTTCCTATGCATAGACACCATATCCAGAATTACACACTAGCAAGAACAGTTATCAAGAAGAAGAGTCACAGAAGCAAAAAGGTAAGGTTAAAACTTTTAGGGACTTTCCCAGAACTATAGACTACGATAGATTAGATTTTTCTTGTTTTTGCAGGTGTTGGGGTATACATGCTGGGTTCGTGGGTCAGAATGTCTTGGTGTCTCTAATATGGTGTCAGTGTGCTAAGGTCGGGGGGCCCGTTACAGCAGCTAGGAATAAAATGATTAAAATGATGGCGAGAGCTGCATTTTTGGCTCATGTTGTATTTCTATTGAGCACTGTTGTACAAAGTAATCAGCAACTGAGCATCACCAGGAACGATTTAAAAACCAACTATTGGGATCCAGCCCATGCCTACTAAATTAGAGTCTGCAACTGACAAAATCCATAGGTGTCTTCTGTATATACTGAAACTTGAAAAGCATGGTTTAGGAATAAATATTTTTGACTAATTGTGACATCACAATACTCTCTGTCATCATAGTAGTATTTGGTACCATCACAAGGCTGCATTGACCCATCGCAATGGTGAACTGTAACATCAGAATCCTCTATTGTTCTGTCACAGTGATCCACTATGGGTCTCCTTTTCCTCGTGGGCTGTTGGCCACCATCCCACGGGGGTGAAGGGAGCAGAAGCAGCAAGCAGGGTTCAGACAGCCGTGAGTATGATGGAAAGAACTTCTGGGAGTCAGCTTCAGTGAGACAGCTCATTTTATTGTTCCAGGGGTAAGGTATATATGGGTTCTTAGGGTTAAGGATGGGAAGAGCTGATTGGTGAGCACCTAATTATCATACGGGCAGGAGGAAAAGGCAGCATTCATGTGCTGAATCATACAGCATTTTTAGAGAGCTCTGCGCGAAGTCATTCTCCCAACAGGGTCAGGCATCTGAGCTTAGAGACACTCTCCAAACAAGGTTAGGCGTTGTCCTCTCAGAATGAAGCGCTGTGACATCACTATGCTGTATCATGATAGCACTGTACTTCATTGTGTCATCACAAAGATTTCTGACATAACAATGTTGCAGTTCACCATCACAATGCCTCATTGTTCCACTCAATGCACTTTTTGCCATAATAACGCTTCACTCTTCCTTCGTAATTATCTGTTGTATTAACCTAATGCTGAATTCTAATATTTCAATGCCCTATTGTTTCATTGTAATTTTTCCTTGTGACATCATATTTACCATTGCACTATCATATGACATGTGACATCTATGTCACAATACTGCATTTTTACCTCACTTTGCTCCATTGTGATATGATGATCCTGTAATACTATTTTGATGACACAGTTGGTCAATGTGATGTCATAAATTAGTATTCAGACACAAACAATTCAGCATGGTGAGGTCACAATGCTACATTGTGATAACACAATAGAGCATTGTGGTACCGCACTGAAGACTGCTATAGTGCAATAGGGCATTGTCCTGGCACAACAGGGCATTTTAATGGTACACTGGAACTTTGTGATGTCACAATTCAGAATTGTGATGACACAATGAGAAATTGAGACATTATAATTAGGGATTAGGCATTGTTATGGTACAAGAGACCATTCCGGTATCACAATGTAATTGTGTAATATCTGTTCAGCTCTCTGACCTCACAACACCGTACTCTTCCCTCACAATGATAAACTGTAATGTCACAGTGCTCCACTTGATGTCACAAAGCTCCATTTTTTCAGCACTATAGTATGAGGTCACTTGTTTGTTCTTGGCTGCTCAGTCCCGAAATAATCACACAGAAACCATATTATTTGCAATATCGTTTGGGCAACAATTAAGCGTATTTCTGGATAACTCATATCTTAAATTAACCCATCTCCACATTAACCTGTGTATTACCACGAGGCTGTGGCTTACCGGGTAAAGTTCCGGCATCTGTCTCTGGAGGGGCTACATGGCTTCTCCCTGACTCGGCCTCATTGCAGAGATAGACAGAACTTGTCCTCAAAACAGAAATGTCAAGTTCCTTCAAAAATGAGTACACTTTGATATAACAATTTATCCCAAGGAAATAGCCTATGTAAAATTTCTAAATGAGAATAGTTATGAGGGGCCTAAAGAGATAGCTCAGTGGTTAAGAACATTTGTTGCTCTTCCAGAGAGCCTGAGTTTAATTCCCAGCACCCACATGATACTTTACAACCATTCACACAACAGACCCAGGGAATCTGACACCCTCTTTTAAACTCTACAGGTCACACACATGGTACAGTACATACATACATACATACATACATACATACATACATACATACATACACACATTCATATAGGTAAAACATTCATATACATAAAATAAAATGAATAAACCTTTTAAAATAGCTATAAGATGATCTAAATGTCAAAAATCAGAAAATTAATAAAGTACATGTATACATTTATAGTAGAAATCTATTAAAAATGTTATCATAAATGTTTTATACTCATATTGGTACATATTTGCAATATATTAATGAAATACAAAACATCATCTGACTGTGTTTCAAGATGTCAGTGAGACAAAGCATCAGGTGCTGTACACCAGTCTTCTGCCCTTCCGTCAGTCATTTTCTCTTGGTACCCACGCATTAACCACTGTTAATGGTTCTCAGCTGATGGCTCCCCACCCTTTCACAGGAGACACAAATCAGGTATTGTGCATATCATGTATTTACATTACAATCATAACAGTAGCAAAATTACAGTTATGAAATGGCAATGATGTAATTTTATGGTTGGGAGTCACCACAACATGAGGAACTGTATTAAGGGATCACAATGCTAGGAAGATTGAGAGCACTGCTCTACAAGGTAAGGGTTTTCATTAGTTAGTAGTGCCATTTGACGTGTTTCTATTTCATTATTCTCTATAATTAATACATATTATTTCAATGGTGTTTGTTCTATCACTTTTTGCAAGGGGTCCCTGCAGGCTTTACTACTGACAGGGAAACAATACAGGTGAGGAAAAATGAAGCTTGTTCAGCCTGAGTTAGTGGATGCTGGGCCAAACTTCCAGGGTCTGACACAAGCTATCATTTTGACAATGTTGAAGCACAGCACAATTTTATAAAAGAAAAAAAAAGTTTTCTGATAACAATTAACTCAGTCTTTGAGTAGAGCAGAACTTAAAGCATGTTTATATTAAAATTCTTTACAACATACATCTGGCTTCTTTTACAAAGATGGGTAATGTTGACTCAGAGACAGTGCCCAAGATTTAGGGTCTAGGGAGAATGACTAAGGTAAACATAATGCCTGTGGGTGTCAGGAATGTCACTGTCTGTTGTAAAACACAAGTGATATCACTAATTAGGGGAAAGGGGAGGATCTGGAATAAGCAAAACATAGATTCTGGTTGACATGGGCAGAACCTGGCTCAACAGACAGCAAAGGATCGCCAGATTGTAAGTTACATCCATTCCCATCATTCCAGGAGGAGGACAGATAAACATCTCCTTCCTTTGAAGGATGCCTGTGTGTTTAACTTTCCTGGATTCTCCAGTTCTTGTTTATGTGAACAAGGACCCAATAGAATAAAATAAGAAATGGAAAGGAGAGTTATTAAAATAAATTCCAAAGAATCCAGATCATTAATAAATACTACAAAAACTTATATTCAAAGATAGCTGGGAAAAATGAGAAGACATGGAGAAATTCCCTTCAAACATGTGACCTACCAAGAAGATATGAATGATTAAAGTAGGTATGAACATGCAACAAAATTGGGGCAGTAATTAAGTCTTCTCACAAAGAGAAGTTCAAGAGCAAATGTAGTGATAGGGGAGAAGACCTGCTTTTCATCCGGCCCAGCTCCCGCACGGCTAGCTTATACCCCAAAATAACNCAAAGGGCCAAGGCAGTTTCTTTATTAACCAATGAAAGTAACACATAGACAGATGACCCTCCTACATCAAGCAAATTAATTCTCTGCTGAGTTCCACCAAAAGCACAAAGAAGAGCTAACGCCAATGTTCTTCAGACTGTTCTACAAAATATAACAGGAGAAACACTTTCAAACTCCATGAAGCTTGCATTACCCTGATACCAAAACCTGAGAAAGGCACAACACAAAAAAGAAACTATGGACATTTTGTTTGTTCAAAGCCGTTCTCATTTGGTTGGTTTATTTGCCTCTTTGATTTCTTAAAGCAAGAGAAAGAAGGCATGGAGTTGTAAGGGTCAGGAGGTGGGGAGATTATGGGAGGAGATGAGTGAGGGGAAACCATGATCAGAATATATTTTATGAAAATAAATGTACATTCAATTTTTTAAAAAATGTGCTCAATACCACTAATCACCCAGGAAGCTCATTTTCAAACCAATGAAGCATAATCTCAGAGTATGATATATGATAATAAGAAAGAATGCATGTGCCCTGGCTGTGGCCATGGCAATTCACATGGTAACTAGAGAAAGGAATATGGGGGCTGCTCAAAATCTGTTGGTAGAACTACTTCCTGATTCATAAACCTCGTGTCTGGGTATGAATCAAAGAGAACCGAAACCAAGACCTTGACGAACTGTCTCTGCTTTCGTGTTTCATGTAGTGTTACTCACACTATCCAAGGTATAAAAGCACCTGCTGATGGAGGTATGGGATTTAAGAACTATGGGATGTGTGTTCATGATTAAGCCTTACAAAAGAGATCCTCAACTGAATAGTGGTGCCACACACCTTTAATCCCAGACCTCGGGAGACAGAGGCAGGAAGATCTCTGTGAGTTCAAGGCCAGCCTGGGCTACAAGAGCTAGTTCCAGGACAGCCAGAGCTGTAACACAGAGAAACCCCATCTCAGAGAGAGAGAGAGAGAGAGAGAGAGAGAGAGAGAGATTCTCCCATTGTGACAATGTAGATAGAATCCGGTCTATGTACGTTATTTCAGTGAAATAAACCAGACACAAAAATGGCAAAACTACTTGAGTCCATTTATATATGGAATCTGAAATAGTCTAAGTCAAAAGCAGAAAGTAGAACCCTTGTTGACAAAGTCTAGAGCAATGATGAATTATGGGAGGAGCCAGTTAAAGAGCAAGAGCTTCAGTTACATAAAAAGAGTAAGCTTTACTCAACAGCATACTAACTATAGCTAATGATATTGTGTTGTGTTCTTGAAATTTGCCAGTGGTATAGATCCTATGTTAATCTATTCTTACCACACAAATAAGTAGATAAATAAAATAATAACAGTAATAAAGAGAATAGGAGGAGCCTTTGGGAGATGAATGATACATTTAGTACCTCCATAGTGGTGATGAATTCATGGGTATAAATTTATCCCCAAAGGGTATGTGTTTTAAATTCATAAGTTCATAATGTCTTAATGAATTAATTTAAGAGAAAAACCAAATATTATAACTTATTTTCTCTTGCATGCAGATTATACATGTGTGTGTGAGTACACGTCTGTGTGTGTGTGTGTGTCTGTGCGTGTGTTTATATACAGACATGGAGTCATAAGAGGGGAAGAGGAGACCCTTAGGGGTAAGAAAAAGAGGGTAATGAGATATAAATGACAGAAGAGCAAAAGAGAGGCTGTGGGAGGGGATCAGCAAGAAGGGGGCAATAATTGGGGGAGGGGAGGAAACTATGAACGAGATGTTCATGAAGACATCATAAAACCCAACTTTGCGTGCTACTTTTTGAAGCTAACTAAAAATAAAGGGGGAAAAGGACATTTCCATCACAGAATAGGTTTTGGTCACGTTCCCTCCTAGCCAACTTCCAAACAGCTGTAGAGAACTAACCACTACTTCTCCTCATTGTGCTCATTTCCTTGCCGAGGGTATCAGGTGGATCCCCAGGGATTCCACAGTTACCTATCCTCTCCTCCTCTGCATGTCTCTTGTTTTCATCCTGGCTCTGATAAATGTATCATGCCAGGGGTAATGAAGAATCAATGAAGCTGCTCATCAGAGTCAAATGGAAAACAGAAGCCTAGGTTGAGAGAAAGAGCTCATGTAGCAGGTATGACCGGACTGCAGATGTCTTATGGAGAAGAAAATCCAGGGAGGGCTGACAGCAATCACTCTGTGTGTGCTAGAAGAAGGAAAGAGAACCTGTCCCCTTGCCATCTCCTATCCACGCCATGCAATTGGTGCTACCATTCTATGTATCGGCTTCACTTGTCTGGATGATAAAAGGATATGCTATCTCTAGTCTCCTCTTCTGTGTCTGTAATACAAATTTAGCTCTTTCGGCTGGCACCATTCACCCAGTGCCTGAACTCCAGAGTTTCTTTTGCACTTTGAACTTTTAGAAGATCATTTACTAGGGTTTGATAGACCCACCTGAAGTCAATTATTCTATGGAGAAAGGAGTATTTTTGCTCAAAGTTCCAGTTCATTGTTTAGTCTTCCACAGACCGTAGGAGCGTGTTGCAAAGAGAAAATGCTATTCTGGAGTGAAATAGCTACCACATCAAGGGCTCCCCAAGTGCAGAAATAACTATTCTGGAAGCCACACATCTACCCTAGTTCATGGAATCCTTATAGTTCTGAAATATGGTCCACTGCTCACTACAAAATTCATGCAACTAAGGTACAGACTGCCTAAGTTAAATTATCTGAGGTGACACAAGAGTACCCAGGACAAGAACTAAGGTCATCTGCCACTACAGTCTGTCACCTGCATGTTGTCGTGACTCTTGGGAATAATCTGTACAGCAAGGACAATTCAGAACACAGAAAAAAAAATAGAAAGCTTGGGCCCCATATCCCACTGTTTCAGAGTAGCATGCCTGCCCATTTTTACTGCCACACATAACTTTGCAAAATGCACACATGCATCTATAGATATTACGGATGCTTTCTCTATTCAGTTTTGTGAAGTTCTCCAGGTATTTACATTGACCCAGTCTGTTAAAGGTGAAATTGCTGACTCAAACACTATTCAGTTTCTTTCTAGACAATGCCAGATAATTCTAGTGAATGATTAATTCAGCTCTTAGACCAACCACAAGTAGAAGGCTCTGTCCATTACAATTGTATCACTGCATATTATCTTTTTAAAGATTTTATACCATTTTAATGGAGGAAGTAAATTTTATCATTGCTTCAGTTATGTATATTCCCTCACAAAAAGTCATAACAGGCAAGCATTGTTGTGGAAACTCCTTACCCACACAATTAACCTTCTCATAAACCATATGTTAATGTATCTTGACAATATTACAGACCTTGCTTGTGTTTAAATTTGCAGGGCATATGTATCATTGACCATTTTCTTCTTTCAACTTTAACAAGTCAATTTTTAATTAGATGTGTCTTTTGTAAACATAAGTAATTAGATTATATTTGCTTTGCAGTCAGATAATCTTAGAGTCTTAGTAAGAAGGGTTTCCCCGTTTTTATTTGTTCTTGTACCTGACATGCACCTTTATTAGGTTGGCCTGGTGTTTTAGAAGCACTGACTGCATAGATATACAGCAGTTACATTTATATTTTCAAAAATATTTTGAGCTGAAACTTTTCTAACTATAAAAATTAAAGTGAGTAAGTATCTTTAAACTGCATTGAATTTAAACATATTCAATGCAATTTTATAAACTACTATTTTCTTTATTGTCTAGATTTCCATTCTTGGTATTTTTCATCTGCTGCTGTTTTTGCCCTATTTTTTTTTCACAAAGGCTATTTTGACTTTTGCATCAGGTTTGATCTGTCTGTTTTCTGTGCCCCATTATGCACTCACTAATAGACTCCCTCCTGCTCCAACAAAGGGAGCAGGGAAGCAGGAAGCTGATTAATGAAGCTGGCTTCGTGCTTGCTGAAGAAGAAAGGTCATTCCTGGAGAAGTCTTCAGGATCTGCACAGGGTAGGGGGACTGAGCAATGGGAGCTTTAAGGGCTTGGAGAAATGCTTGTCCTACACTTGTTCAAGGGTAGAAGTCATTGAAAACAGTCCTGACAGGAATTCTTCTAAATTTATAATAAAAAAGTTGAGACATAATAGGTGATCTTCTCTTGGGAATATAGCTCTTGTACGGTCACTGAGAAAATGGCATCGAATCTTATCAGCCTGTGGGTTATTAGCTGGTTTTTCAACAATCAAGCTCAGTCTTTAACTTAATGATTTTACACACTGTATCCCTGTCAATTAGGGTTGGTTTTTTAATTAATGCAAACCCTCATTTTTGCTACATCTATTTGTGGTTGGTATATTCCTTCAAATATTGTTAGAGAAGCAAAATGCTTTCTGGGTCCTTGGCTGTTGTCTTTTCTTGGTAACCCCACCTCTGCTAGCATAACTTCCCGGGTTATAAGTTCTTTGTCACAGCCCTTCTCCAAACCTTAGAAATATTTTTCAATTGTCTTCTGACATACAGAGATACTGGGAAACCTGTATGCATGTGCAGAGGCCAAAAGCCAGCCTGACATGCCTTCATCAGTCTCTCTCCTCCGTGTTTTGTTGTTGTTATTGTTTGTTTTGTTTTGTTATGTTTTGTTTTTGTTTTGAGACAAATTCTCTTGCAGACCTGAGGCTCACAGGTTCAGCTAGACGGGCTATCTAGCGAGCTCCAAGGATCCTCCTGTCTTTGATTCCCCAGTGCTGAAATTGAAGGTGCACACCCACATCTCTGTGACTGCTTTTTGTTTTGTGCTGTGTTATATGTCTGTATGGAGGTTCAAATCCAGGCCTTCTTGTTTGTGAAAACACTTTACTAATTGAGCCTTCTCCCCAGCTCCAGGTATCAACTTTTGAGTCCATTCGTCATTGGTTTTATCTTTTATTAGTATTGGTTTTTATTTCCTGAATACTTGACAATTTATTTTCCTTTCATTCAAAAACATTGTTGTTACATAGTTTACATGTAGATTCGATGTCAACCCTCCTGTTTCCAAATGTCTAGTGTTGAGTTTGCAGCTTTTATCATTAAGGTTCAGAAAGATTTCTTAAGTATTTGCCCAAAAGCAGGTCAGTGGGTTTTTCTTGCACACTTATTGCTTGGGTATTACATGTCTCTTATTTAGATCCACAGCTGGATTCAGCCTCCATCCTGAATCCTAACAGTCAGATCTACAAGTCTGATGTAAAGAGTTCTTGATTTACTATTTTTGGGTCTCTGATGTACTGAACCAACTCAATGAATTAATACTGCACTCCTCAGTATATATAGCAATAAGTATCTTTCACTGTCCTCCACTAACCATATTGTCTTACATATTAGAAATGACACATCATCATCATGATAACAACAATGAACAATTACCTTTCTTGAGGATGGCTATGATCTGAATACTTGTGTCTCCCTAGATTTCATGCTGGAGCACATATTAGAAAGACTTCTCAGCACAGTGAGAAATACCTTAGAGAAACACCTTGAAGGTGTAAGATTTATTTGGTTCACAGTTTCAGAAGTCTTGGTTCATGGCTATTCACACCATTGTTTCTGGACTATGGAGAGTGTCTTGGTCAGTGTTCCATTGCTGTGAAGAGACACCATGACCTTAGCAACTCCTTATAAAAGACAGCATCTAATTGGGTCTGGCTTACAGTTTCAGAGGTTTAAACTATCATCATCATGGTGGGAAGCACGGCAGCATGCAGGCAGATGTGGTGCTGAAGAGGTAGCTGAGAGTGCTACATCTGGATTAGTAAATCACAGGGAGAGAGAGAGAGAGAGAGAGAGAGAGAGAGAGAGAGAGAGAGAGAGACTAGGCCTTGCTTCTGCATTTTAAGTCCAAAGTCCACCTTCAGTGAAACACTTCCTCCAACAAGTCCACACCTCCTAATCTCTGTCAAGTAGTGCCACTCCCTAATGACCAAGCATTCAAATCTATATGCCCATGGGGGCCATTCCTATTCAAACAATCACACTCCACTCCCAAGCACCCATAGGCTTATGAGTACATCATAGTGCAAAAACTGCATTCAGTCCAACTTCAAAAGTCCCCATCCTCTGTCACAACCTTAACACTGTTTAAGAGACCAAAGGGAGGAAAAGGAACCTAGTTAGGAAATATTGGGCCAAAGCAAGGCTGAAAACTAGCAGGGCAAACTCTAAATTATGCATCCCCATGTCTGATGTCAATGAGTTCTTCAGATCTCCAATGCCTTTCAGCTTTACTGACTGCAACACACTTCTTTCTCTTGGGTTGGTTCCACACCAGGTCTTCAGCTTTCCTCAGCAGGCATCCCACAATTCTAGCATCTCCAACATCTTGGGGTCTTCAAGGCAATCCAGGCTTCACCTTCACAGCTTCACACTAAGACCTCTCTGGGCCTCCACGAGGTTACATGCCTGACCTCATCAGCTTTCCTTAGCAGAAGATTCCACAACCCCTCTCTTTCTTCTTTCTCTCTCTCTCTCTCTCTCTCTCTCTTTCTTTCTTTCTTTCTCTTTCTTTCTTTTTTTGTAAAGGTGATTTTATTTTATTTTATTAACATTTTCATTTATATTGCGTACTGACCACAGTTTTCCCTCCCTCCTCTCTTCCCATTCCTTCCCACCTCCCATCTACCTCCCTCCCCATCCACTCCTCCTCTGACTTCCATTCAGAATGGGGCAGGCCTCCCACGATCTTGAACAGACTGTATACACATCAAGTTGAGTCAGGACTGAGCTCCTTTCCCGGCATCAAGGCTGGGTGAGGTAATTCAGCCTGGGGAATAGGCTCCCAAAAGCTAAGCTTCAGGAATAGGTCCTGATCTCACTTTTAGGAGCCTTACAAACAGACCAGGCTCCTGAACTGTCACATGCATGCAGAGGGCATAGGTGGGTCCAGAGTCCATGAACTTCCACCAGCTCAGGTTAGCTGTCTCTGTGTACAACCCCTTTCTTATATCCTTGACTCTAAAGACAGAACCACACAGGCAAAGCTGCAACGTTCTTCTGCTTGCTAGGGCTGGAACATGGCCCCTTCATTTGAATATATTTTACCATCTTTCTAGTTTTGTTGGTTTCCTTTACTGTCTAAGCTTGACTTTCCTTGAACTAACTCCACAGAGTTATATCAGCAGTTCTTAACCTGTGAGGTCGCAACCCCTTTGGGGGGTCAAATGACCCTATCACAGGGGTCACATATCAGATACTCTTGCATATCAAGTATCTATATTACAAGTAGTAAAATTGCAGTTATGAAGTAGCAATGACAATAATTTTATGGTTGGGGGTCACCACTCATGAAGAACTGTATTAAAGGGTCACAGTATTAGGAAAGTTAAGAACTGCATCTATAGACCAGGCTGGCCTCAAACTCAGAGATCTGTCTACCACTGTCTCCCAAGTGCTGGGATTAAAGGTGTTGACCTCCACACCCAGCCCTAAAATTTTATTTAATTCCTTTTCACTAGTTGGGAGGTTAACTGGGTGGGATCTTGCCTGGAGGTTGTCAGTCCCTTTATTACACTTAGGACCAGCCTTTTCTTTAACCTTTGTGATCTACTTGAGCACTGAAACTAACTCCATCACACATCCTACCACTCTTTTCTCCAGGAACCATACATTTTGTACTTTTCCCTTGCTTAGCTCGTTCCTCTTCATTATAGACCTGCAGAAGACTGGCCAGCATATGACACAGTCAGTACTAGGCTGTTTGGAAATCTCTTCTGCCAATGCCACTAATCTAAACTTTAGCTTCAGACAGAACTTTCAAAGACAAAAAGCTGCCATATTCCTCACCAAAATATTACAGTCTCTAGGAGGCAGACTACTGTCCTTCCCCTCTGAAACTTCTTGAGCTGGCCCCACGGTTCAAAGTGCCCTTAGCACCACTATCTTTCATGCTCCTACTGGGATGCCCCATTAAGCCCTGCTTAAAGTGTCCAATTGCTTTCCTATTCCAAAGTCCCAAAGTATTCCATATCCCTCCAAACAGAAGTGTGGTCAGGCCTATCACAGCAGAACCTACTCTTGATACCAACTCCTGTCTTAGTCAGTGTTCTGTCGCTGTGAGAAGACACCATGACCATGGCAACTCTTGTAAAAGAAAGCATAATTGAATCTGGCTTACAGTTTCAGAGGCTTAGTCCACTATTGTCATGGTGGGAAGCATGGTACCATGCAGGCAGTCATGGTGATAAAGAGCCACCTGAGTGATCTATATCTGGATCACCAGGCAGCATAGAGAGAGACACTGGGCCTGGCTTGGGCATTCGAAATCTCAAAGGGCACCTCCAGTGACATGCTTCCTCCCACAAGGCCATACCTACTCCAACAAGGCCACATCTCCTAGTTCCTGTTTAGTAATTCCACACTCTAATGACCAAGCATTCAAATCTATGAGCCTAAGGGGGCCATTCTTATACAGACCACCACGTGGTGTAAGGGAGCATCATGGCAAAGTAAAGTCTAGCACCTACTGGTGGACAGGAAGCAGAGAGACAGATGGGAAAGAACTAGGTACAAGATACGCTTTGAAGATGCACCCACATCCAGGGACCTAGTTCCTCCAACCAGGGCCCTCCTGTTAAATCTCTAGTACCACCCAATAATAGCATCAAACAACAACTCCATCAATGGACTAACCCACTGATGGGGTGAGAGCCCTCAACCGCTTCAGCTGGTAACCATACCTTCAACTTTTGCGGGAATTTTCAGGTTCTATCTATACTAGAACCTAGTGCCTGATGTATAGCATTAGTAGGTGGGACATTTTGCAAAGTAGTTAAATGCCCTTTAAAGAAGAGGTTGAGGTGAGCTGCTATGTCCCTTCTGCCGTGGGAGGATGAAACCAAAAGAAGCAGAGCAAATCCTCACCAGACATCAAATCTATCATCTTTTACCTCAGGTTACATCATCACAAGAATAAGCAATTTATTTCTTTTGTTAATAAGTTACACCACCTGTAACTTTTTTAACCCAAATGGACTGTGAAAAATCCCATTACATTCCAACATTGTGTAGGGCAAGTCTCAGATCTACACAGTAACTCTGCAAGATAAACAACATTATCTATATTACAGATGAAGAAACTGAACTCAGAAAAATAAGCCACTTTGCCAAAACTGTTACAGGAGAGAAGAGTCTCACCGGGTCCATCTGTTTCTTTGCAGGTAAAATGCCTCTATTGGCACCTACCCTCTTTTTCCAAGTACATAGTCTTCTAGAACTTCGACAAATAAATATATATATATATATATGTAATGGTAAAAAGAGCTTGCTATGGCCATAATACACATCACTGTTATAGAAATGGCTCTCAGACCCTGCAACCCTACAGCAGTATGGATGTTAAGAATAATCGTGGTATTTTCCTTGACTTCTAATCCTCAAATAAGGCCTGTTTCATAAGACCTGAAAGCATGACCATCAGAAGGGACAGTGAGGAGGATTATTTACCCTGCCTTCTGCTGATGAGCCTTTTGCACATTTTGCTAGGCGCTGCTAGGCCGTTTTAGGATTTTCTTTTCACTTCTGCAGTCATTTTCCTGCCCACTTAGGGAAGACCATGTCAGAGGGCTTTGGATCTGATGCTATTTTTAAGCGTTGCAATTTTCTAAAAGTTGGCCCAATTAAAAGGTCTGTGAGAGCCAGTGAAGTACAAGGTGATACAGGCTTTCCCATCCCCCATTTCCTCCCACGTGAACCCATGCTTCACAGATTATAGAATCAAAACCAGGGAAATCATGAACTTAAGGAAGACAAATTGGCTACAGGCGTGCAGCCATGATTCCTAAACGTCTCCATACATTCAGCTAAGGTTAATCAAGATACCAAACTCCCTAATTAAAAGAAATGGTCACTAATGTGTCATCAAAGGTGAAGCAGAGGACCCAATGGTCTCTCATTCATTTTGTATTTGCTATTTAAAATCGAGTTATTCATGTGTGCTTTTGTGATTCTTTTTCTATTTGAACCACAGAATTTGGATAAAAGTAACTAGAATCTGAAATTATCTTCCCTTTTCATACATGAACACATACACTCCTCAGATATTTTTTCTAGAGAAAATATTAATTTAATAAAGAGAATACTAAAAGAGCAGACTATAATCAGTTGTAAATTAATAGCTTAGATCATTAAAGGATGAGGTTCATTCTTTAGTAAACTAAATACAGTGACCAAAAAGAACATATTTCATTTCTTCCTAGACACTTGATAAAATATCAGTTCTTAAGCATGCTCTGAGAAAGAACACTCTCTTTAAAAGTTTGATTCAATTCTTTAATAACTGAAGCATACTATTTAATTTACAGGGGTCATAAAATCTGCCCTTTATGCTCTCGCTAGTCATAATTCTGCACTTGCAACTATATGATACTATAAATATTGAAGGAATTACAACAGCTGTTCAGGGCTGGACCTCTATGCCCAGAAACTGCTTCAGGACTGGAAATTGCCCATCATTGCTGAGTCAGTCATTCGTGTGCACGTCTGCCAGGAAGCAGCCATCATTTCGTGCCAAATTTAGCAGGTGCTGTGTTCATGTTGCAACACAGAGAGAGAGTCTCTCTAAAAATACCTATCTTCCTTATTCACCCCAGCACCACATTGTTCTGGGAATGAATGCATTTCTAGCAACAATAGGATAAACAATGTGTGTTTGTTTATCTTTGCACCATTTCATGTTAAAAAGAAAAAAGAGAGATTTGTTTATGCCATAGTGTGTGATGGAACATGTAACTCGTTGTCTGAGACATTTTACTCCAGATGCTGGGAGGATGAAGGTCCAGCAAAGCAGCTCAGACCGTTTCTCAGGAGTCAGGCTCCAAGTCCTCAGCAGCTAAAGCACTTACCTTACCTTCTAGGTTTCAGGCATTTCTTGGGCATGTCTAGTTACTTTCTTGACACTCCCCCTTACCTCAGTAAGGTAAGAACAGTAAGCAAGGTAAGGGCAGTAGGAATTTGTTACAGGTTTACATTGAAAACTGAATCTTTAGCTGGAGGAGGAGAAGTGTAATTAAGGAAGGTTTTTTTTTAAGTGACAGTTATTTATCTGACACTTTTTTAAAAAAAAGAGATTTACTTATTTATTTATTATGTATACCATGTTCTGCCCCCATGTATCCTTGCAGGCCAAAAGAGAGCACCAGATCTTATTACAGGTGGTTGTGGGTTACCATATATTTGCAGGGAATTGAACTGAGGACCTCTGGAAGAACAGTCAGGGCTCTTAACCACTGAGTCATCTCTCCAGTCCAATATTTAATTTTTAAATTATATTATAAAGTAATGGGTATACATAATGGTTTTTCAAATATGTTTTATCCCCCTACACTACCTCCTCATCTCCAAGTACCCCCTGTTTTCCCCGCTGTGCCCCGTTACCCCCACTGGTGTGGGAAGTCCTTCTGTATATGTGTTGCTTTTATTGGTTAATGAATAAAGCTGTTTCAGCTAGTGGCTTGGCAGAATAGAGCTAGGCGGGAAAACTAAACTGAATGCTGGGAGAAAAAAAGTGGAGCCAGTGGGAAGCCATGTAGCCACCCGCAGGAGACAGACACACCAGAACCTTGCCGATAAGCCACAGCCATGTAGCGAAACACAAATTAACAAAAATGGGTTAATTTGAGATATAAAAGTTAGGCAGAAATATGCTTAAGCTACTGTCCAAACAGTATTGCAATTAATACATATCTCTGTGTGATTATTTTGTGAGTCTGAGTGGCCGAAAAACAAGCAAGCAGACTTTGCCAACACTCTACCACCCCACTTCCACTTTATTCTATTGTCTTCCCTCTATTCCTCCCTTAGAAACCTCTTTTTTCAAGTCTCATGGACCCCCTTCTAGTTTCCTAGTATTTTTCCATATGGTTGTACAAATCTTACAGTTACAGGCTAGGATCTGTATATAAGAGAGAAAAACCTCACTTAAAATGATGTCTTCCAGTTTCATCCACTTGCTAGCAAATTTCCTAATTTTATTTTTCTCCATAGCCAAATAAAATTTCCTTGTGTATACATATTACATTTCATTATCTATTCGTCATTTGATGGACATGTAGGCTGATTCTATTCTCTGGTTGTTGTGAAAAGACTATCAATCAGCATGGATGAGTAGATAAATATCTGTGGTAGACTGGAGAGTCCTTCGGGCGTATGCCCCGGAGTGATTGTATCTGGGTTAGATGAAGCTTCTACTTTTAGCTTTTTGAAAAGCCTCTATGTTAATTATCATAGCAGCTGCCGCACCAGGTCACACACCCACAGGTCGCAGGTTTCTTCCTTCCTACTTTGTGGAGCAGTTTGAGGAGTGTTGGTATTGGGTCTTCTTTGATAGTTTGGTAGACCCCAGCTGTCAATCTCTCTGTTCCTAGACTTCCATTTGAGGGGACACGCTTCACCACTGCTCCAGCTTCCTTGCTTGTTGCGAGTATGGCAATCCTGGTGGCAATTACTCACTTTCAAGGCTCAGAATTTACCATTCTGTGCATTCCTAGCATGCAGGGTCGCTGACAACAACCAGACCTGATGTTATTCTGCCGTCTCTAAATATTATCTGGCAATTTTCCAGTATAGATTTTAGTATTGATTTCTTTCCTTTGTATTTTTGACATCTCAACTATGATACATTGGAAAGAGATTCTTCTCTGGTCATATCTATGTGGAGTGCTAAATGATTCCTGTGCTTTACTTTATTTTTCCAGATTTGGGGAAGTCTTGGCTATAATTGCCATAAAAAAGTATGTATAATCCATTACCTTTTTTCGGCTCCTGAGTGCACCAGGACTTCTTGGAGCTTTGGCTAGTACTCATTGATTTTTTTTCTTATGTGAGTAACTGCGTATGTTATTGTCTTGACTGTGTCCCCTATCCCTGATAGTCTTTCTTCTGCTTGGTCTTGTTGGCAACATTGATGATGTCTGTTGTATTTTTATTGGGTATTTTGTAACAGGTCTTTCTTTGGTCTGCCAGCTCTCGAGTAATGATATGCAGACTTATTAATTATGAAAGCTTGTGCCATAGCCTAGGCTTGTTCCCAACAAGTTCTTAAAACTTAAATGAACACATTTATAGTCACCTACATTCTGCCATGTGGCTTGTTACCTCTCCTCCATACTGTATATCCAGCTTCTTTTACTTCTCCCTGGTAAATTCCCCACACCAGGTTCTTCCCGAGTCCCCCCACACACACATCCCCCGGAAGTTCCACCTATTCTCTCCTGCCTAGCTGTTGGCTATTCAGCTCTTCCTTAAACTAATCAGAGGTACCTTAGGCAGGTGACATAAAACAGAGACATTGTCACATAGTGTAATCAAATATCCTCCAGCAGTCTTTCATTTCCAGAATTTCCACTTAGCTATTTTTATGGTGTTTCTGTTTCCTTGCTGAATTTTGCTTCTATACTTTTACATTTTTCCTGCAGAGTACTGACTCTTTCATTCACTTTGGTAACTTTCAGGTTTATGTCTTTAATTGATTTACAAAGTTTCTCTTCCATGTCTTAGATTATTTGAATCCTCTAGCTGGTCTTTGAACCTTCTTTCAACTTTTATTTATTTATTTGTTGTGATTGTGTGTCTATGTGTGTGCACTATTACATGCAAGTGGTTGTGTGTCTATGTGTATGCACTATTGCATGCATGTGGAAGCCAGAGGATGGACTGAGGGAGTTACTTCTCTCTTTCCATCGTGTGAGTTCCAGGATTTGAACCTACACCCTCAGGCTTGCCACAAGTGGCTTAACCCACTGAACCATTCTACCCACTGGTCTTGAACCTTTAAAAACTAGCACTCTGAAGTCACTTGCTGACACTTCAGCTGTCACATCATCTTTTCTCTGGTGTTATGAAGCTCTCAGTTTGTGGAGCCATCATAGTGCAGACTTGCCAGTGTTTCATCTTTCTTTGCCGTGTTTCCTACAAAAGTTAGGGCATATGTATCCTTGGTCTTTTCTCACAGTTTTTGCTCGTTTGCTTTGTTTTATGTGAGTCTCCAAGTGGATTTTCTTTGCTTCAGTTGAAGCTGTCTATAATAAGCACTATGACGGACTGACAAATATCTCAGTGTTAGCCATGGGAAAGCTACTGTACTCCTGACATGAGTTTGTAGCTTTAAAGGCAGATGCACTAGGGTCCTGTGGTTCCACAGAATTCTGTCTTGAGTGGCAGAGTTCTATTGCTCAGTATCACTTGCTCTGAGGCTCCTGAGAATGCTGTTTACAGCCAGTCCCGACTCAGCAGGAGTCCTTTTGAGGTGACACAAGCTCCTTCTTCAGTGACCTTCTGAGTAGCCTGTTCCCACTTGTCTGCTCTCAGACTCCAGTCTTGTTCTTCGCTTGCTCACTGCCAATTGCACTATTGCTCTGAGTTTGGGTGGGTGCTTCTGGCTCACCCCGGGAAACAGGAGTGTCCATATAGCTGTCACTTGATTTTCTTTGCCAACACAGTGCCGCGGCTTCTGTCCTGCCATCCACAACCTTCTGAGCATCTCTCTATAAGATCTACCTCACTCTAATTATCTCCACTACAGACGGACCACTCGGCATTTCACAACAGTCTGTCTCAGTCAAATCTCTGTTCAGCTTGCTGAAGCAATGAGTTTAGCTCAGTTAGGGCAAAGGAAGCAAAGACAGCTTACAAGTGGCTACACCCCTGAAGAAAATATCTTCACAGCATCAACTAAATGTCTATAAATTCTCAAGGAGGAGCAGGGCCTCATGAGCCCTTTTCCTGCCTCCATGGCAGAACATTAATGGGTCCACTAATTGTGTGTAGGTGGTCTGTGAGCAAACGTAGCTGCTGAGAGCTGAAGAGGGCAATGGCCATGTCACACCCAGAGAAGAGCATTCTGTAGTAATCTTAAGGAGACTCTCCCCAGGAAACATTCATCTCTATACATCTACCTTCTCCCCTCAATATGTTTACACCAGGTCTGTGCTGGGAGGGGCTGGTATCATCTCCTTTCCTTGTAGGTGCTCTGATGCTCGTGTACCTTGTCTTTCATTAATGTGAATTCTTTTGTGACAACCCCGTTCTGTCTTTTAGAAACACTCCTTTCTCCGTCCCACTAGGGAAATCCAGTATTGAGAAAACCGAAAAACACTCAGAGTGTTAGGTAACTCCAGGGTTTTTTGTTGTTGTGGTTTGGTTTGGGTTCTGGTTGTTTTGAGACAGGGTCTTACTCTATGGCTCTGGCTGTCCTGGAACTCTCTATGCAGACTGGGCTGGCTTCAGACTCACAGAGAACTCAGTTTTATCTCACTAGCAGACATGAGGGTGAGCCAGACTCAGGAGAGTCTGGCCCTAGCCT
>LOEQ01001614.1:201000-220287 GCA_001685075.1 Bramus lutescens
TTCCATAGTTTGAACAGCAGTGTTGAACTCTCCATCCATGTGATCACCCAAAGGTGTCTGTGTGTCCCATAAACAGCAAAGGGAGGTTTAGACTGCAGGATAAGCATGTTTATAGACAGAGCTATTGCTGGTGACCATCCGGGCATCTTTAGTAAACAGAGTCCCATTGTTTAATCAAATGGCTTTGTCAACCATTCTTTAAGATAGCTCTGCAAGCATTTGTCTTCTCGAGATATGAGAAAGGGGCTCAACAAGAACATGTAGGAGTACAGGAAGAGTAAATCAGTATAAAAATCATACCCCCCAAAAAAAATCACACCCCATCTGTCATGACTGAGTCCTGTAGCTTCAAACAGAAACTATGGGACTCTCATGGTGCAAGGCAGTAGCTAGACTGCATTAGGTGCACATAAGACTAGTACATGTTTAGCATGTGCTCTTTTTCCTCCTCCCCATCACAGCATCAGTTAGAACACAATAGATATGGCAAAGATCAGAGATATGTTTTCCAGCATACCCACCAACGCTCAAGGCAGGTTTTTAATTCTCCCCATTTCTTAAGGAAATCTATACAGCTCTCTGATTCTCTTTTTCATCATGCATTTTACAAACACAAATTTTACTTCAGGCCACAAACCACACTTTGATGAGATAGTCCAAACTCTGGTCTCCTATATTGTGTTCTTTGAAAGCATAGCAAATAATTTTGTCAGAGAACATGCCTGTATATTCTATGCCCTAGGCTTTGTTCACTCTGCTTTTCCAGACTCTCCAAGGGAAGCATGCAGCTTGGTAAAAGCCATCCTTGATAAATCTTCTTTGTATTCTATCGTTGTACAGAGGAGAAAATCAAACACTGCTCTGCTCCGAGTTCTCGATGATAATACTGGAAGAGCTCAGGGAGAGCTAAATAAAGCAGAATAGTGATCTAAGATTCCTCCGGTGTGATGGAAAGCCACTGGAGTTCTTTCGGCAAGGCCAGGGCCTGCTTAAGAGCCACTCAGGCTGTAAGCAAGGAGTACACACTAGGAGTAAAGAAGGACCGTGGGTGGGAGCTCCAGAGTGATCCACACAAGGATGACTCACACTGTATCTTTGCCAAGAGAGTGTTGAGAAATACCTAACCTAAATACAGGAAGAGGTGCTTAATCTTACTATAAATTGATATGCCATTCTTTGGTGATACCCATGGGAGGCTTGCCCCTTTCTGAACAAAAACAGAGGAGGAGTGGATTGGTTGGGAAGGGAAGAGAGAATGGGAGGAGAGGAAGGAGGGGAAACTGCTGTAGGAACGTAAAATATATTAATTAATTTAATTTTTTAAAAACTATAAAGGTAGATAATTACAAAAAGGTACTTACATGCATCTTCTTTTACAAACAGCTTAGAGAAAGATCTTAAGAGTAGAGCTGAACACAGAAACCCCAGCATTAATGTACTACTTGTGTTTGAGAAACCTTTCAAAGCTGAAAGAGTAGGTAAGCTTGTCCTCCCCTATTCTGAAGTTTGTCTGATATCCCTATAATGGATGGAATTCAAGGGAGCCCCCATGTATTGGGTAAGTGGCTGATCATATGTCAAGGCTTCTATCTGAACAATACCAAGCTGACAAGGGAATTCAGAATCTATCAGAGCTTCTCAACTCACACTCACTACTGGTCACTCTGAAACTCTAGGGGTCAACTATCTTTAAAGACAAGTTCCTCTGTGTCCATGAAACATCCTTCCATCACCTAGGCTAACTACCAAAAATTCGCTGTAGCCATGAAGGCAATCACTTAACAGCCTTCTATTTTGTATGTTAAAGTTTGACTTAATGTGCATAAAGAAACTTTTCTGCAAAGGTAAAAGAATGGGGCATAATATTTGCTGATTCTCAAGCTCTGCAGTTATTTTGTATCTTATCCTTGTTGTGGAATATCCTTTCTGTACACTGTCTGTCACTCTGGTTTGTTTAATAAAAAGCTGAATGGCCAATAGCTAGGCAGGATTTCCAGGCACAAAGGATGCTGGGAAGAAGAAGGGCTGGGTCACCAGGCAGACAGAGAGCAAGCAGAATGGGAAGTACAGAATAAAAGTAACCAAGCCACATAAAAGAACATAGATTAAAAAATACAGGTTAATTTAAGTTATAAGAACTACTTAGGAACAAGCCTAAGATAAGGCCAACCTTTTATAATTAATATAAGTCTCTCTGTCATTATTGGGGAGACATTGGCCCCAATTAAAAAGCCCAGCTACATATTCTCATGGTTTATTTCTTCCATTGATTCCACAAGACAGCTGAATCTACCTCACTTGTCAGAAAGTAAATTAAAGGCCAGAAAAGTTAAGGGCCTAGTGCCAATGAGCAACAGGAACCTGATTTGATTATAAAGCTTGTATTTTATGGAAGTCAACTAAATAACCTTTGGTTTCTCTTAAAGAACAGGGGACAGTAGAGGCTTTCAAAAGTGAGCAATGGTACCTTCAAGTAAGCTTTTTACAAAATATTTTAAATGTATGTACATACAGGTGGGGGTCAGGAGTTTGCTATGTAACCCAGGTTGGCCATGAACTCATGACCCCCCTAGACTGGGAGTATAGATATGTATCACACCTGATTAGCCCTCCATATCTTTACCAAATTCTACTACCATCAAACCCATACAATAGTGGATTTCCTAAGGGATCAGTTAATTCCATATACACGGATTCAAAAATACTTTAAAATAAAACAAAAACAACATATGTGAATGAGATGGAGGAAATAAGAACATGGGCAGAGGAGGGAGAAGAGAAGGGATAGTGCAGATTGCTTAGAATTTTTTAAAAATAGCAGGGAATGCTCATTCTCACACCATGAGAAAACAACTTGATGGAAATTTCCAAGCATCAAACCTGTAGACTGTCCTATTATATGTCTGTATGCTCCAGTTTCCCTGACTACAATATTTGTTCTTCTCTTCTAATACATTAATAAACATTCTACAATTCTTCGTCCTGCTCTCCTCCAAAACTGTCCCTGCAAACCTCACTTTGCCATCTTGCTTAGCATTGCTAGACAGAATCACTTGTTGATCCTACCAGGTGAGAATAAGACCACTACCACAGATTTTTGAGATAAATTTGAAGCAAGATTTATGAAATTCTGGCCAAGGTGATGGGCACTGGCCAGGTCCATATCCTAAATTCCCAGAGAATGATTGCAGATGACATTACTCCGGTGCTTGTAATGGCAAAACCCTCAAGGCTATGTACTTCTTGCCTTCATCTAATGGGGCACAAGCACACATCCTGACATATTCCCTGCCTGTGTGTGACCAAGTGCATCCTGTGCAGTTAGCGCAACCATTCTTGTTTACAGAAATGAAAATACAGGGCTTGGTATCTTATTTGAACAATAGCCCCAGCATTCCAGGAAGTATCTGTCCTTGGGTAAGGGAGGTTTACAGGTTAGAGGCATTTTTTTATAGATCTCTTTTTTTTAAGATTTAAGATTTTTTTTAAGATTTATCAATTGAAATTCCTTGTAAGGATCATATAGAAATTTAGTGTGACTGCATTTTGGTTTGCTTTCTTTGGACCCAGAACTCGAAGGAAAAATATAAATGATGGCTGATGTGGAATATCCTTCTGCATATATGTTGCTTTTATTGGTTAATAAGTAAAGTTGTTTTGGTCAATGGCTTAGCAGAGTAAAGCCAGGCTGGAAAACATATATAGAGAGAGAATAAGCAGAGTAAAAGAGATGCCACACAGCTGCCAAAGGAGAAAGATGCCAGAAAACCTTACTGGTAGGTCACAGCTTTGTGACAATACACTGATTAATAGAAATGTGTTTATTTAACACGTAAGAGTTAGTTAATAAGAAACCCAAGCTATTGGCCAAACAGTGTTGTAATTAATAGAGTTTCTGTGTGGTTATTCAGGTCTGGGTGGCCTGGAAACAAGCAAACAGTCTCTACTTACACAATGACGCCCACACATTTGGGGCTAACCAGCATGGCCAGCCACACACTTCAGGTCCAGGTGTTTGTATGTCCACTCGGGGTTAGGAGGAAAGTAGCTGAGAGCACGCCTGCCACTCAGCACCCCTGCCTGGACAGCTGGATCGGTCTGCTAGGCGTGCACAGGCAGGAGATCATGGCAGATTCCCGCTGCCACACACAGAGACATTTCCAGGCCATGTGGCACGCTGCATGGCAGACTTAGCTTTTACTCAGAAAAAAAGGGTTTATGTGCTGCATGGTGCTTTCCATAGTCAAGGTGGTGAGCATGGCTCCCACCCAGCAATCCCAGAGCAGGCAGTAATGTACCTCTGCCATATTGAAAAGACAAGAGAGGTGGAGCCAGCATCCAAGGCTGCCATAGCCATACTGCTTACCATTTTAAAGTGCTACTTGTCAGAAAAGAATTTCAGATACACAATAGGACAGATTCAGACATAAAAGACCTCTAAATGGGACACGGTGTGTTTAAAGATTGTATGTAGGCTTGGGAGAGAGAGAAAAAAACTATATAGACAGTCATGAAAAGAAATAAATAATTTTTTAAAAAATAAAGTAGACAGGGTACAGATAGTCATAGATTAAAGGAGTAAACAAAAACAAATCATGTAAAGATGGAATATACACAGAGAGTCTAAATTATTTATATTATTGTGTTTTTATTGGATTTTTTGACTGCAGAGAGATATTTATTTCTGGGGGCTGCTAAGTTAAACCAACAAAAAGGTATCTTGACTTCAAAATTTGGGTCTAAGGATATGTCGCTTTGAAAAAGAGGGTCTGCTTTTGTTTACACAGAAGATGAGAACCTGGGGATACCTTCCAGGCTAATGTGGTTTGATGGAACAAGACCCTCCTAAAGGTCTCCATGAACCCTAAAAATACTTTGCCCAACAAACAGCTGGAAGAAGTTTGGAGAAAACAACACCCAAATTCCCAAAATAATTGTTTATAAATGTTTGTTTTCATTTAAAGGAGGATATGTTATAGATATGAATAATTTGCAATGGTATGGATCTTGATCTATTGATACAAATTAAAAGTTGACTTTGTTACACTGTATATGTGTATTTCTGCTATTGTTTAAGGTTTTGTCTTTGTGCAGCTCTTTAAAATTATAATGTATAATTAAAAATTACAGATTAATAGATAGTCATCAACAATAGTCAAACTGTAGTCATGTTAGCTAGGTTTTCTAGATTTACAGCGATATATTTCAGATAGGTATTCTTCAAAGCTTTCAAAGACTTACAGAAAAAGGCATTTAAAATCTTTTATTAACTTAGGACTTTTCATGATAATGAGACACATCTGCTCCTGGCAGCATCAATCTACTTCAAGAGGAAGATGGGCATCGAAGAAACTCTTCATGGAGTTTGTTAGCCATTTGGGCAAGAAACTGCTCTTGCCTGTACTGCTTGATAGTATGCTGTATAAACTGGACATGCAGGACCCACAGAAAAATAACTGCTGAATTTGCCAAAAGATGAGACAATCATTCAGAATCCCTGCTTCATGAAAGAGTCTGTCAGACATTTTGCAGGACACAGAAGAAAACAACTGATGAACTTTGTCAGTACAAGACAGAACAAATTTTCAAATTTCCTGCTTCACTGAAAAGTCTGCCACGCATTATAGGCCTGTAGGCTGAAGATGGATGCCCCAACATTGCAAAAGAACTTTGGTTGCTGTCCAGGCAGCAAAATGTCTCTATCAATTCTAGAGTTTTAGAAGTTGCTTACAATGTACTTCCTGTTTACTTGGCAATATTATATCCTTCTGGAGTCTTTGATGAAGTGAAGACTAAATAGTTGTAATTATAGTTTTCCTTAGTTATGATAAAAGATAAATTATATGTGAAACTTAACTTTAGACTCACAAAGAATTATGTAATTGTAATTCTTGCTTGATACTGTTTTGTTATATGTAATTTTGTTATATTAAAGTTAAAACCTTCCTTTTTATTTAAACAGAAAAGGGGAGATTATGTAGGATGTCCTTCTATACATGTGTTGCTTTTATTGGTTAATGAATAAAGCTGTTTTGGCCAATGGCTTAGTAGAGTAAAGCCAGGCTGGAAGACATATAGAGAGTAGGTGGAGTCAAGGAGACACCATATAGCTGCTGAAGGAAAAAGATGCCAGAAAACCTTATCAGCAGCCCACAGCCTCATGGCACTACATAGATTAATAGAAATGGGTTAATTTAATATATAAGAGCTAGCAAGGAAAATGCCTGAACTAGTGGCCAAACAGTGTTGTAATTCATATAGTTTTTTGTGTGATTATTCAGGTCTGAGTAGCTGGGAAACAAAGAAGCAGTCTCTGCTTACAGATGACTTACAAACATTATCCAGTACCCATTTCTATATGCATTATAGCTCTGTTTCTGAGGGATGATCAATCAAATGCATTTGCTAGTCTCCTTTTTTCTTTCTTCTTTTTTTTTGCTTAAATGCTTTTTTGCTTTTATTGAACTTTAAGCATAGCAATTGAAACTTAAAATTTTAACCCTCACACACTCCTTCTTCCATCTTCCTCCACTTTCCACTGACCTTTATGTGGGCCTTTGAAGCATCTACTATGAGCATCTAAGTGCACATTTCTCTCTTCTACTGAAGCATAAGCCTCAAGACAGCCCCATGTCTTACTAACCCTTAAGCCATGAGCATGGATGTCTTGGCACAATGTACAGAGTAACCCTAGAGCAAGAAGAAACCTGTTGTCTCTATATTGGATGGAGAGGTGGTGAAATACACAAAGAATGGTATGGAGCCACATTTCCTAGGCTCAAAAGTTGGCTCCACCTTTACTGACTGTGACCTTGGACCTCCCCGTTCTTTTTTCCTTACCTGTAAAATGAGACATCTATGGTAACTACCTCTTAGTATAAGAGTGTGAGGATTTAATGAGGTATTAAAAGAATTTAAAAACTGAAATAAGTGCTCATTACAAGATATGTATTGGCAAGAGAAATATTCAGCCACATATCTGTGCCCTGTGAGGGAAGAAAATACATGCCATGGTCAGACAACATGGCCTCCAATTGTGTTTACCAGGTGTTTGGGTGGTCTATGCAAATGGGCTGTTGACACTGTTTCTAGGGCAGTCAGGGATTTGGTGACTGGAATTTACTTTAGAGGTCACTCAGCAGAAGCTCCTCATCGAGTGGAAGAGGTGACAAAGGTAAAGTCGCTTTCTGAAGGTACCAGGTTTATGCATAATGATATTTCTCTTATCAATCTTATGTTCTTTCCATGTTTGCAGATAACATTAGTAAACCTCAGTGCTCTTAAAATTATTTGGGAGGGGGAAAAGGGACAAAGTGACTTAGCAGCTGTTCTTATGCAGAGCAGATCTCATCATTTCCTCAACAAAGTCGAGTTCTACTCCTCTTAGTGAACTACTGTGCCCTTCTTGGATAAAATTACCACAAGTTCCAGAAAATGCTTTAATTGCTTAATGAGTGACAGGAAGAATTACAGGAAGTTAAACTGCCTTGGTGTCATCTGGAGAGAATGTCTTCAATTTTATTTTTTTCTGTAGCAGAGTAGAGATGATTGTTAGTTGTTACAATGAGATCAGGGATATTGTTGAGCAGAATGCAAGATGTGCTTGCTTTCTTCTTAGATTTCTTCAAATGGCATTATAAAGAGAGGCCTTACTTCTGAGGAGGAGGATGCAGGCCATACTTCCTCCCTCCGGAGACTGAGGCCATGATCCTCTGTGCTCAGGGGCAATTCAGTGGGACATTTGGGGCATGCAGTAAAATAACACGCACCTTAGATTATTTAATGAGAACATGTAGAAAATGCCATAAAATATGGTGTTAGTGCCCACAAAATAATTAGGCCACTATCTTTTAAACATAAAATATGAAACAGTGAGATGACTTAGCAGATAAGGGCTCTTTCTGCCAAACCTGACACCTGAGTTCAATCCCTGAACCCACATGGTGGAAGGAGAAGTGACTCTGCAGGCTGTCTTCTGATCCCCAAATGCATGCCATGGCACATGCAAGTGCATACACACAAACACGCACTCATTATTTAGTTAACTAAACTAAATAGAACTGTTGTCTCGATTCAGTTCAATAAACACGGCAAGCTCCTGAAGAATCGAGGATGACAGACAGTTACAGCCATCCCTGTCTTTTTAAAAATATTTTATTAAGCTTTTAAAAGTGTGTGTGTGTGTGTATGTCGTCACATGTGATGGTCCAAGAACAGTTTGAGGGGATTAGTTCTCTCCTTCCATCATGTAGGTCCCAGGTATAGAAGTCAGGTCACCAGGCCTAGTGGCAGAAACCTTTCCCTGGTCTTCCTCTATTACCACACTCACTCTGTTCTCTTAAAGTTTTGCTAGCACTTCTGGGTTCTGCTTTAAGTTTTTTATAATGTTTGGGAGCTTGAGCCCTACAGACAGAATGGCAAGTCAGCATGCTTCTCAGACTTCTTACTAATCTCCAAATCCTTGCTGGACCCTTTGCTGCTCAGCTCCACCTCACAAAGAGCCTTCAGCAAAGAGGCACCTTGTGCTAACCAGATGGCTGAAGAGTACCAACAACTCAGGGTCCCTAGCCTTTGGGCCTCACTGTTTCAACAACGTGCAGACCACTCTCTCCTCTGAGTTCTTATCCAAAGGCTGAAGACAGACACTAGACCCTATCTCATTCTATCAGAATACATGAATAATGTTTATGTGTGTGTACACACGCACACTACATACAAAACAAAATTGAAGCAATGATAAATTATGAAATAAGTATTATAAAAACAAACCGTAGCACTAAAGGAAAATCTAAATGTCCTGTTAAAAATGAAGTCCCTATCTAAGACAGAAAATGGTGACTACAGAGGGGGAGGTAGGGCAGACATGAGAGGAAAGGAGAAAGAAAAGCAGGAAAGCCTCCCCCTTTTCCTTAGATTAGTTCCTTTAGAAAACATTAAAGTACCCATTCCCATTTTTCAATGTGTATAAATCTCTCCAAAACTAGATACGTCTTTTGTCAGTTTTATAACCTGGGTAACTTCCTCAGACACCGGGAGACATGACTTTGAGATGCAAATATAAAGGCATCTTAGCTCAGATTTCCCAGTCCCTGGGGAAGAAAAGAGCCAGACTGCATGAGGCCATTGCTCCAAGCTCTGAAACTCTGTCACAAAGATACAGAAGTCTGTTTTTCCTTCAGCTAGCCAATCAGCAAACAATGGCCAAAGCACCACCAAGTGCAGTCAGGGTTAGCTGCACCAGCAAACAGACCTACCAAACCTCCTATATGAAGAAAATTGGCTTACTACTATTTTGTTTTGGTTGGGGCTTGGGAGGTTGTTTCTGTTTTTGTTTCTGTTTTGGTTTTTGGTTTTGGTTTTGGTTTTTGGTTTTGGTTTTTGGTTTTGGTTTTTGGTGTTTGGTTTTTGCTTTAATGACATGACTTTTTCTTTTCTCTATCTTCCTCCAGGCAGCTGCTGAGATCTACAACTTGCCTGTTTAGAGAGGTTTTTTTTTTCTTTGACTTGAATAAAATTGTCTTCGAGCTTCTCTTTGAATGCATTCTTCAATTCCTTTATTCACAAGGCTGAGGACCTCAAAGGGGACCCCACTTTCCCCAGTCACATGCAAGGACTCTGGGAAATTCCCTCAAATTTCTGAGAACACCCATTTGACACCCCAGTTTCTGCGCTAAGCCCTATAAAGAAAGAGTCTCTGGTCCTACAGCTCAGGTGTGCCCTACTTGTTGGACCTGTTCCTAATGCACAGGAGCCCTACTTGCTTGCTTTCCCTAAGTACCCTCTGTAATGGTCTGCCCTGTCCCTTTAAGAGGCAAGCCCCTCCCACTCCCTCCCTAGTCTACCACCAAGGAAGGCAGATCTTCCTTCTGCTTCCAATCTGAGCCCTTTCCTTTCCATCTCTCTCCCCAAGAGGCAGCTTCTGCCTCACTCTCTTCTCCCCACTTCTCCCCTCCCGACCCCCCGCCATGGTCCATTTCTCTTTCTCTCTCTCTCTCTCTGTTCCTCTCCCTTTTCCCCTTCCCCCTTTTCCCTTCCCTTCCATAACCCACTAAATAAATATCCAACCTCACTCTGCATGGAGTCCCTATCCATCTAGGTCTCTCACCCACCATGCAGCTCCTTGCCTAGGCTCCCTGCCTAGGATCTGCTGTTCCTCATGGCCCATGGGTCACTCGGAGGCTCCCTGCCTGGGACTGGGCTGCCTTCATGGCCTGCTGTGGTCTCAGGACCTGCTGCCCACTGCTGCCACTCGGGAACCTGCAGTGTTTTTTCCATTTTGCCCCTCAGGGAAAATGCCATTTTATTTTTACCATATCATTGGTGCTTGGTGACTTGGCCAGGTTCTTTCCACATTCCCTCCAGCCCTCAGGCCAGAGGGGGAAATGTGGAACCCTGGGCTCCAGAATCAGGTTTCTTTACAACAGTGCTGCATTCTATCTGTCTGAATGCCGAACTCTACGCACACCAACAGCTTTGGTGGTGAGTTTTCCCCTTTCAGCCCCCAACCACAGCCTTCATGGCTATAGTTGAGCCCTTTGCTAACATTCATCTCTGATTGCTTTCTGTAGCTAAAACCATGACCAAACAACCCAGGGTCAGTCCTCCCATGCTAGAACTTCACACTCTGTGCAGTGCATTTGATTTGGGGGCCCAGGGTCCCTCAAATTTTCTTTCTTCTTTATTATTCTTTTCTTCCAGACCACTCATAAGTGGTCCCCACCATGAGAGACCACTCAGAACAGTCTCTAGCCTCTCTGGTTTCTGAGTCACCTGGACTGGAGCCCAGTCAGGCTTTAACATCCCACCTGTAGAAAGGAAACACTCTTCTTAGGCCCTGTGGTGTTTTTCATGGGTTTCCACGATTTCAGCTATGGTATAAATTCTCAAACTATGCTCTTCCAGTGTCCCGCCAGCTCTGCTTTTCCTCAAACTAGCCCTGCCACTGTACCTCTGGTCCTATGGAAACTGACAAGATTGGTTGGATCCACAAGGCAGCTGTTTTAAATTCCAGCCTTTGCTCCCTACTCCCCACCATGGTTTGTGGCACTGCGGCTCAGCAACAGGGTGATCATATCTCTAGATCTCTCTTGTTATTATGTTTAAATCTCCCATTGCTCAAAAGAACATGACTTCTCCATACAACATGTGACCAGCGCCATTTTTACTGAGGTCAGGTGAACTTACAACCATCTTAACTGAGGTCAGGTGACTTCACTGCCATCTTAACTCAGAGCCAGGTCAGGTGACCAAGTTCCACCATCTTTACTGAGGTATTCCTTTGCCTGGTTCCCTGGTGCTGACTCTGTTATATGAGTGTTTTGTGCAGTGGCATGCTTTTTGTAGGGCCCACCAAGAGCATCCACTTTATTCAGTTCCTGTACACTGTATGTGTTTGTGTACATACATGTAACTTAAATATACCTATGTTTACTGTTAAATGTTATAATTGTCTGTACATTGTATCTCATTCCAGACTACAAAGCAATAGTCTCATGTTTTAAATAGGTATGTGCTTTTAAGTCTCTTAAGCTGTTCTCTACTATTTTCAGTTCTGCCATTAACCTTCTATTGCAAGCAGTTTTTTCTTCTTTCTGTCTTTTTATGAGTGTAAACCTTACCTGTTAAGTTGAGAGCCAGTACAGTCAAGCTCAGACCCAGGTCTCCAGGCAGATTCTATACTGTAGTTATAACTCATCTATACCTGGTAAACAGTCCCCAACAGCTCAGAGATCTGGGAAATAAGGCATTTAAATGTTTAATTATTAAAAAAAACTTTTCATAACAAAAAGAGACAGTTTGGCTCCTAGCAGCAGCCCTCTATTTCCTCCAAAGAAGACAGAAGACATACTGGGCATAGATCATCGTCCATCTGCAATTCGCTTCAACTGCCAAGTGCTGACCACTGGGTAAAAATGCCTTTCATCTAAATTGAAGATCACCAGACAGTGGACTGAGTTACTGAAATCAACAGCCTAGCTGCTGAAGTCGTGGTAGGCTTGTTTTCATACAGATTTCTTAGCCCACAGGATCTTCTGGAGCCTGGTAGGCCCTACACAAAACAGAAAAAGGCAAATACAACCCTCAATGACCATGGAAGACCCTGAAGAGTAGCTCTAGGTGCCAAACAAGTAAGTTCTCTGTTATTTTTCAATCAATAACTCAAGTAAAATTTTATCCTTCTCCAAGATCTCTGATGCAGTTTAACAGCTAAGAGGTTTTGTCAGTTTAAAAGGACAGCCTCATCAAACAAATTTCAGTAAAACACAAATACAAGTCATTAAGGTGTATACCTGTAAGTTATAAAGGTGTGAGGACAAATACAAGTTAATCAAATTTCTCTCTCATGCTGCTTTTCATAGTCTTAAAGATACTTTTCATTGGGCAAAAACATCTGTCATAGTCATTCTGATGTCTAAAACTTGTGTTTTCACAAACTAAAAAGAGTTCTTGTAAGTTCCAGGGAGCCAAATTGAAGGATCCACCTTAAACAGGTCAAATAGACCCCTCTCAATTCCCTGATCCTAATTTTTTTTTCCTAAATTTAACTTTATTCTCTGTTCTGCCAATACCTTAAACAGGTATAAAAAAAATCAGACATTCCCATACCACAAACACTGGACAGGAGCAAAGAGACCAGCTACGCCAGGATGAGACCAGCACCCAGCTTTCTCAGGTCCCCCCCTCCCGACAATGCCCACAAATAAACAGAAAGCAGTCTTGAAAATCCACTGCCCCAATTCTTTTAACCTATTGTGCCTAACCTCCCACCTTTTTATTATAAAAAAAAAGTGATGGGAATGTAATGGTCTGTCCTATCCCTTTAAGAAGCAAGCCCTGTCCACTCCCTCCCCAGTCCACCACCGAGGCAGGCAGATCTTCCTTCTGCTTCCAGTCTGAGCCCTTCCTTTTCTGTCTCTCTCCCAAAGAGGTAGCTGCTGCCATGGCTCCTCTCCTCCCCCTCCCCCCATTTCTCTCTCTCTTTTTCTCTTTCTCTCTGCCTCTCTCTGCTCTTCTCCTTTCTCCCCTCCCCCCTTTCCCCTCCATAACTCACTAAATAAATATCCAACTTCACTCTGCATGGTGTGCCTATCTGTCTGGGTCTCTCAACAAGCAAGGGCCCATGGGTCCCTTGAAGGCTCTCTGCATGGGACCGGCTGCCCTCATGGCCCATCATGGTCTTCTGCCCACTGCTTACTGCTGCCACTTGGGGAACAGTGCCACTTTATTTTTACCATTGCACCCTCCATAATTCTATATTACACCTCCTTCGAAATTGAGCCTCTAAGTGCCTATGAATTTTGTTCTTCCAGGTCTCAAGTCAAAGAACCCAGGCATCATTAGCCTGTGTTGCTTTAGTGACTATTTGTCTGGAGCCCCAGCACCCCATTTATGTTCACCTGAAGTAAGAGAGAAAGCCTCCATCACTCTCAAAGTCCCCACTTTTACCATAGTACATACACTAATGATACCAGCTTGGTTCTAACTTTTGTAGACATGATTGCTTGGGTTAGGAGAGAAGTTACCTTATATTTGTCCTACAATAAAAAAGATACTGTGAGTGTTTCTTTGCAATTTTTAATGGTTATATTATTTTCAATGTCATACACACACACACACACACACACACACATACACACACACATACTTTGCTTCTATTTTTCAGGTGCCCCAAGCACATGCCTATTCAAGAACCCTAGTTGAATTATTTCCCAACCTCTTGCAAGAAAACCTACCTAGTCGCTCAGAAAGACCTGAGATAAGGCAGTCACAATGGATCAAGTTGTGAATATGAACCCATGAAGGGTACACCTCCAAATATTCACAATGCAGCTGATGAACCAGCTTGCCTTCACCTTAGGCTTGAAAACCATCTTCTAGTTGAAGCAAACTAGGTTCATTTCTGTTATGATTAAATCTGTTTCTCAAGGATTAGGCTATGCACACCCGTAACCTTAGCAACAAGTGGTTCGGTACAGCCTGTTCCAGGAAATGGCAACCACGCCTCTGTTTCAAAAGGTTATCATGATCAGCTTATTATGCTTATGCTCTGCTTCTGTAACCCTGCCTATTTGCCTGTAAAATCCTCCATTTGGGAAACCCCTTACCCCTGAGCTATAAAAACCCTACTTTCTTCATGTCCAATACTGACTCTTTGAACTCCACCTTAGGGAGAGACAGCCTGAATACAGGAATAAAAAGGTTGTTTTAATTAATTGCTTGCTTCAATTAATTTGGCCATGATGATTTGGGTCAGTGGTCTTTCTCCTCCCATCACTGAAATTAACACAGTCTAGATCTGAAATAAAATAAAAACAGCACTGGGTCTCTTGGGGAAATAACTCCTGCTCTGCCATACTCTTTTTGACAAACAATGTATGGCTGGGAAAGAGCCATTTCCATAAATGTTTCATTCTCTCTCCTCCAAGCACAGCATCACTGCAACATGAATTATGACCTGTTTGGCCATGGAGCATCCTTCTCTGAGTGCATCCTTTCTCGTTTGCCTTTACAGGAGTGCCCCCAGTGCAGAGGCATGTGAACAGAACTCCTTGCCAGAAACACACCCGTGGCTTCTGCAGCAACTGACCTTCCCAAGCCTGAGATTTTTAAACAGCTATGGACTTTCTTTTTCCTCGGAGTCACAATAAGCAAGGTTTTCTTTCCTATTTGACAACAAATGTGGAGAAATCCTACTTCATTTCCCACTTTTGTTACACACCCACATACACTTATGCTCACACACATATTCCTATACTCGCACACATACATCTATGCTCACTCACTGGCCAGGCTATGCAAATCCCTTGTGTTAGAATTAAATTATATATGTGTATGTAATATATTACAAATAAATTATGTTATAAATTAAATTGTATATACATATAATTCTTGGTTTCTGAGGAATAATAATCATAATTGCTGCTGATAGCAACACAGCGCTGTTGCGGGGACACGGTGTGACCCCACGCAGCCCCTGATAGCCTCCTTCATGTCACTTAACTCTCTCACCCTTAAACAGCTCTACTTTATAGCATAGAACCATCCGCAAAAGCCACTTGGTTTATTGAAATGTCCTCACACAGTTCTTCCATGATACTTAGGAAGTAGAAATAACTGAGGTAGATAAAAAAAAAAAGTCATCTACAATGAAACCCTCGATACAAGATAAGCAAGATGCTGTCACCCTGAAGGGATAGCACTCCCAAGCACTACATGCTGTTTCCCTCTGCATGTCCACAATGGGTGATTTTGGCATCTGGATGAAGATGAAGATGTCCATCTGGAATATGCCCATCAAGTATATGTGGTCACTTCGCTTGAAGAAGAGAGCGAAAACAAAACAGGTGTCACAGAGTTCTGAGTTCCTTAACTGGATCTTAAAACAATGGAGATGTGACACACTTGAAACAATAGCTGATGGATACTCCGGCTACTGAGGCACTACTCATGTTAAAGGACTCCATGACTTCTGTATTCTCAAACCCAGAATCTGGGTTCTGAGTGCTCTTACAGAACAAAAGCTCATGGTCAACAGATAGTTGGTTTATGGAACAGGACTGCTAGCACCAATAAAGTCTAGTCAATTGGTGGCTTGTATTTACAAATGTTTTCTAGTGTCCTGTAGGCGACAGAGTGAGAGGAAGTATAAAAGGCTTTGGGGAAGAGGTCTTGTATGACTAGGAACTACTGCAACATATCAAAGGGAGTCAGGCATTGGAGAATCCTGCAGAAGATAGGGAAGAAAGATTGTAGGAGTCAGAGGGGTCAAGAAAACCATAGAAAGCTCCATATTCAACTAACCTGGGCTCATGGGAGCTCACAGAGACTGAACCAGCAACCAGGGAACCTCATGGTACTGACCTAGACACTCTGTGTATGTGTGACAGCTATATAGCTTGGTCTTCTTGTGGGACTCCAAACAGTGGGAGCAGGGGCTGTCTCTGACTCTGTTACCTGCTTCTGGAACCCTTTCCTCCTACTGAGTTGCCTCATTCAGCCTTAACAGGAGAGGAGGTGCCCAGTCTCACTGCAACTTGAGATGCTAAGCTAGTTGATAGGATGCCTGCCCCTTTCTGAAGAGATATGGAGGAGTGGATGGGAGGAGAGGGAGAGAGTAGGGATTGAGAGAGAGGAGGAAGGTGAAACTTTGGTTGAGATGCAAAAACAAAATAAACAAACAAGCAAACAAATTTTAAAAAATAGTAATATTCTTAACAGACTGTCAAAGGCAGTCATTACTGTTCAGTAATGAGTAATTACTTCTGTGCAAACAATACCTCCTTGTTTCTAAAATGGGATGATAGGGTAGCAAGGCTATATATCATTCAGCAAATAGAAATTGTGATTCTGAATGTAGAGTATTAATTATAGCTTGGCACACAGTAAGTGTCCCACAATTAATCACCACTATTACCAATAGTCTAAGGTCCTCCCAATGCTACCAAGTGTATATATGGAAAGAAAGCATCTAAATAGAACTGAATCTATTGTGAACATCAACTTTAACAAGATTCAAACTTTTGTGCCAACTGAGTCTCCCTTCGCACTTGGTCCCCTGTTCATTCAACATACAAATTCGTTGGAATTTCTCGCTTATGAAGTTGCCTGGATCTCAAAGAATCAGTTCCAAGAATTTGGGAAGATTACAGGTGTGGAGGAAAGTCTTTATTTGGCTTACACTTCCACAGCACTATTCACCAACACTGTTCATCACTGGAGGAAGTCAGGACGGGAACTTGAGCAGGGCTGGAACCTGGAGACAGGAGCTGGTGCAGGGGCCATGGAGGGGTGCTGCTTACTGGCTTGCTTCCAGTGGCTACCCAAAATGGGCTAGGTGGATCACTTCCATCAATAGCTACTTAAGAATATACCCTACAGGCTTGCCTACAGCTTGATCTTATGGAGGCATTTTCTCAACTAAGGTTCCCTCCTTTCTAGTTTGTGTGTCAAGCTGGCTGAAGATTAGCCAGCACAACAGGCAGAATTTTCCCAAAATTTTATACAACTTCCCCCCAAGTTACCCAGCAGTTGAAATGGGGACAGAAGTAAGTAGGCACAGCGTTTAGTGAGATCCAGTTCCCCAGACAAGACTTCCTATAGAGTTGTGTTAAGTATATGATTTCGTTTCTGTGGTACAGTCATCAGTTCTTAATAGCTTCTTCAACAGGTGGGCTGTTTTGTTGAGAGCTGACAAAACCAGAAGCATTTCAATAAAATAAAAACACTGCATCCGTGATTCTTCCCATCGCTGTGCAGAACACCTTGCAGACACAGCTGAAGGCCAGGCTTATTTTGGCTCGTGGCTTGAGGGTGCAGTCCTTCATGAAGGGTACAGTGTAGTGGCACCGTGAAGCAACTGGTCACTTTGCAGTCAGAAAATAGAGAGATGACTAGAAGCAGGGAGGGCTCTAAAACCCCAGGGCCCACTTCCTCCATCGGGGTTCCACCTTTTCCCAAAAATGGCTCCCCCAGCTGGGGCCCAGGTTTTCAAACCCATGACCTACGGAGGATATTTCACATTCAAATCATAACAGACATATTCTGTTTTTAAGACTCTCTAAAGTATTGTTTCTCAACCTGTGGATTGGGATACCTTTGGGAATCAAACAACCCTTTCATGGGGTTGGCTAAGATCATGGGAAATATCAGATATTTACATTATAATTCATAGCAGTAGCAAAATTACAATTATAAAGTAGCAACAACTATAAAAATAATCTTATGGCTGAGGGTCGGCGTAGAGTGAAGGAACTATATCAAAGGGCTGCAGCATTAAGAAGGTTGAGAAGAGCAGCTAAAGCTTGACAGAAACACCCAGTTTGACAAGGTGCACAGTACAATTGAAATCAAATAGAATCACCCCTGTTCTCACTAGCTGCATGCCTTGGGAATAAATCTTCCGTAATAAGTAGTCACAGCTGGAATTCTTTCTCCCACAGAGTGGAAGTTTTATGCTCCTCCTTTTCAGATGTGGGTTTCATGTTGGAATCTATAATTTTGTGATTGAGAAGCCTAAGTAATGGAAACGGAGCTAGGTCCGGTCATTGACAGAAATGGGCTACCTGAAAGAGAGTTCATGGTTGTACGAGCTGTAACAAAGGCCATGATCTAGGAGCAATTATAGGGCCCTCATCTCAGAAACTGCTTAGGGGGCTTTGTGTGATTAGTGAATGCTTATGATGAATTTCCATCTAGGTACAATTGAGTCAAATTACACATTTGACTTCTCAGTAGGATTTGAATTCCTATAAACAAATTTTTTTCTTAGTTAAAGCTGAAGGGAACTGGCTCTGAATGAAGTGCCTTCTTTTGTACTCTTGGGACTTCTCTATGTCCATGATATTAACTAACATTTTCTAAATATCACACTTGCTCTACAAATCACATTAAACACTTTTGGGGATTCTCTCTTTGAATCTTTTCAACAAAGTTACAAGATTTCTACCAATACTAGCACCATTAACATGAAGAAAGTGATTGGAGTTTTAACTTGACCAAAGACTAACGGTTGGTCCGTGTGAAGAAGCAACAGTCAGACCTGAGCAACCTCACTCACAGAGCTTCAACTTTGAATCTGCAATGCCATATTGATTTTAAAAGCCTGGCATTAAATCTAGAACTTCCCATTCTCCAGGACAACGAGAAACAAACTTGTATTGATTATAAGCCACTCAGTCAATGGTGGCTTCTAGTAGCAATGTAAAACAGAAGAACTATATTATTAACAAGAAATTTGAAATCTTTCTTTTTTCCCTTATGGCTTGGAGAAAAGAAGCAAGATTTTTTTTTTTTTGCTTCAATTGTCCTATGGTAAATAGAAATTAGAAATTTAAAGTCTAACTCTCAAATGATGCCCCACACTGTGCCCACAGATATCACTCTGGCATTCCTTTCTGACCAAAAGACTCAATACTAAATGTCAAAAACAAAAGAATGGCAGGGGCAGTGGTGGCGCATGCCTTTAATCCCAGCACTTAGGAAGCAGAGGAGGACAGACCTCAGTGAGTTCAAGGCCAGCCTGTCTACAAAGTGGGTTCCAGGACATCAGGACAGCCAGGACTGTTACACAGAAAAGCCCTTTCTCAAAAATAAAATAAAATAAATAAAAAAGTAACAAGGGGAGAGAGAGAGAGAGAGAGAGAAGAAAGGGGCTTCCCTGAAGAACGACGTCACCCTAGTTCGTTGCATCCTGTCTCCTACTCCCTTTTTACCAACGCCTCTTGTCCTACTCTCTAGCAAATAACTTCTTTTAATGAAAAAAATGGTCAAATGTAATTCTTTACCGCA
>LOEQ01001615.1:3845-18355 GCA_001685075.1 Bramus lutescens
AGTTTTCTTTATTAATTAACCAATGAAAGCAACAGATAGATAGAAAACCCTCCTTCATCACTGGGTCTTCTAGGAGAGAAATCAGTTCTCTTAACTGCTGAGCCGTCTCTCCAAACCCAATAGTTATTCTCATGAGCTGGTCCTACTCATATTCAGGGTTTTCATTTTTCTGCTTTATTTCATTTACTTATTTATTTTATGGTATATGTGTATGCCTGAGTGTATGTGTGTGTCTGCTGGTGTGTATGCCTGAGTGTGTGAGTGTGTGTGTGTTCTGATGTGTGTGCTTGAGTGTGTGTGTGTGTGTGTGCGCGCACGTGCTGGTGGTGAGGGCCCAGAAGTGAGAAGAGGGAACTGAGACATAGCTGGTTGTGCATCACTGTGTTAGTGCTAAAATAAACACACGTTCTTTTCAACTGAGTTTTGAGACAAGGTCTTGGAATGTTGCCTGAATTGGCCTCAAACTTGCAGCAATCCTCCTGTCTCAGCCTTCTAAGTGCTATAATTGTAGACATATGTCATTATACCCCCAGGCTCTGTTCAGTGGTTCTCAACCTGGGGATTTGAATATCAGATATCCTGCATACCAGATATTTACATTATGATTCATAGCAGTAGCAAAATTACAGTTATGAAGTAGCAATGAAATAATTTAATGGTTGGGGGTCACCACAACATGAGGAACTGTGTTAAAGGGTTGCAGCATTGGGGAGGTTGAGAACCACTGCTTTAGATGCTTCTTGTCCGCGACTTTGGCATCAGCTTTAAATACTTCCTTTACCCAAACACAGAACCTTTGAGAGAGCTGCCATCTTCTGTTTTCTTTTTCTGTGCTCTGCTAACACTGTTCTTAAACATCTCACACCCTTCCCCCATTTTATGGTGTTCCTGGAATGTGCTGGTTCAGGCTGCAGGCCTTTCCTAGGGGGTCTGTAGGGAGGTGCCTGGGTTGTTCAACAAAGGCAGCTGTAGGCTACTGTGAACAACTTGTGGTTGGTCATTGTTCCTGTGCTGATCTCCTTATAGAGAGTAGGCGTGTGTACTACATGATACATGAAAAACCCAAGCCTGTGTGCCTCACCCCATGAGGCTATGCCATCTCTTACTAGGAACTGAATTTCAAAGTTAAAACAACCAAGAGAGCCCTGCAATATACCCTAGGCTCTGGAAAGATGGGAGCCGATTGATGGAACTAGCTCTCTCCCTGTCTCTTTTCCAGTCCAACGTTGCTGCCTCTAATGCCAAGCTGGCTTTGTTTTATGACTGGCTGTTCTTTAGCCCAGACAAGGATAGCATTATGAACATAGGTATGTGATTGAGACCAGTCAGCACCACTCTCCCGCCCCAAAGCCCCCACTGCTTGTCCTGATAACAGCAGCCATCAAGTCTCAGGGGAGTGGGGGGGGCAGTGCTTGTTTATCCAGAAGCAATCCCCTTGTTCCCCTTCAGTTTTCCCTTGACCTAGAGGGAAAGTTGCTTTGATAAGGTCAACCATTTGCTGCCACCTTTTCCCCATAGCCTTGGGCTCTGAGTGGGGAGGGCCTAGGCAGAAGTCCTTCCTCCCTTCCATCTCCTCTTTTCCAAGCTGAGTACGGGTACAAAAAGGGAAATGAGGACTGAATGCATTTGGGGAGGTTCCCTGCTTGGTCCCAGCTGGGGGAATACACACAGCACTGCATGGAGGCTTCACAGATGTTGAGAAACTATTAGTAGACATGGAAACGGTGTCCGGTGTTGGGGGACCTGTTCATTTTTACCTCACACTCTCTAGAGCCGGCCATCCTGGTCATGCACCACTCCATGAAGCCCCACCCAGCCATCACTGCCACGCTCCTGGACTTCATGTGCCGAGTAAGTGCCACCGTGACTTTCATGGCTCCCTATCCTGAATGAGCAGTGTTCAGTTCCTTGTTAGTCTCCCAGTGTACCTCGACTGTAGTCCTGACTGATTAGCAAACACTAAACACTGTAGCCAGTGGAATGGCCCTGCAGCCATACCATCACCGTCACTCACTAAAACTAAAGCAGCTGCTTAGTTCTCGTCCAGCAGGACTTTGTAGTTACTCCTCCACTTCTTCCCTTGTAGATCATTCCTAATTTCTACCCACCGTTGGAAGGCCATGTGCGTCAAGGTGTCTTTTCTTCCCTCAACCACATTGTGGAGAAACGAGTCTTAGCGTAAGGAATTTGCGTGTTGTGGGAGGGGATTCTCCATTTTCATTAGGTCCAATCCCTCTAGCTCAGATGCTGTTGCCCCAGTTTGACTCCTTGCCTTCTACTGGATGGAAGACCATTGTCCCCTGATGCAGGAGCTCCTGCCCCTGTGAACTCTGAAGGGTCTGAAGCTGTGCTAGCTGACCTATGTGTCCGTTCTGGGTTAGCAGTGAGTAGCTCTGATGTTGACCGTCATCTGTGTTCTCTATTAGACACTTGGCTCCCCTATTTGACAACCCTAAGTTGGATAAAGAGCTGCGGGCCATGCTTCGAGAGAAATTCCCTGAGTTCTGTAGCTCACCCTCCCCGCCCGTGGAAGGTATGGACTTCACAGAGGATCATCTGGTCTTAATTGAATTTCCACTCTTTGCTCTTGTTCTCTTTTCCCTTGGTGGTCTCCTGGTGAGTGCAAGGCTTTCCCTGGATGCTTGCCACACAGCTGTCACTTGCCTACCGCCTGTCTTCCCAGTCCTTAGTCCAGGCCCTAGCAGATCTTGTCATGGTCATTTTGTCCCTGAGTTCACACTGCCATTTGCCAGATTGGCTTCCACAATTTTTTGTTGTAGAATAAGAGCTTAAGCCAAGTACTCCTTTCCAACTTGGTTTTAAATTAAAGAATATTAATAAATATCCCTTGAGCTTGGCAGTGCAAGCCTGTTATCTTTGTACGTGGGAGGTAGAAGCAAGAAGACCAGGGGACCCAGGAAGGCCTGGGATACATAAAGCCCCGTTTCAGAAAAAAAAGTGATGCTCTGCTGCATCATTCATCCTGAGCTGACATGGGTCACAGAGAGCTGAGAAGGCAAGTTCGTCCATCTAGGGCCAAACTGCATTTTCCCACTTGCCCACTAGTCTCATCCCCAGAAGCATGGGGCGTACTGGGGGAACACAGGAGGCCATCAGGAATCTTTTTCTCTTTACTCACAAGTCAAAATTGAAGAGCCTGTTTCCATGGAAATGGACAACCATCTGTCGGATAAGGATGAGAGTTGCTATGACAATGCAGAGGCAGCCTTTAGCGATGATGAAGAGGATCTCAATAGCAAAGGTAAGGTTAGCACAGGGAGTGTTTGACTTGTGATAACCCGAGAGGCCTAGTTCTCAGGTAGCCAGCCCGTCTGCGGTCTTTCTAGCCTGCCTCTTTGTCCGTGAGATTTGAGTTTTGTTTATTATCGGATGAGGCTCAATGATCCACTAAAGGCAGGAGAGTAGATAGAGTGGTTCTGTCCATTTGTGGGTGTGAGCTGTGATTCAGCACACTGAGTGAACAGGGACATAGGTGTGAGGAGGGCGCAGGTAGCTCATGGCAACAAACTACCCTCAGGGAAGAAGAGAGAGTTCCGCTTCCACCCCATCAAGGAGACCGTTGTGGAGGAACCAGTTGATGTGACCCCCTACCTCGATCAGTTGGACGAGTCCCTAAGGGACAAAGTTCTGCAGCTACAGAAGGGAAGGTGGGTACAGACCCTGCTCCTCGCCTTAGGTCCAGGTACTTCTTGCTACCTAGATGGTGTACAGGTGGTGGGGGGTAGAGGGGCAGTTGAAGCTTCATGAGAAAGTCTTTGGCTGATGTTGGGAAGCATGGGCTGGAAATAGGGGAGCCCCTGCTCTCTAGATTCTGAAGGTAAGAGCCACTAGAGCAGTGCGGATTGGGTATTGTGACTTCTTTGGGCCTCTGCCCACAGAATGACACTTGCTAGCCAGACATCTTCCCTCCAAGCTGGAGCTCAGAGCTCCCTTGTAGGTTTGCATGTGCCTGTGCACAGCTTGGGAGGTGCCGTACCCCTGCTGTTCCTAATCTCTCGCTTCTATGCTGTAGTGACACAGAGGCCCAGTGTGAGGTCATGCAGGAAATTGTGGACCAGGTCCTAGAGGTAAGGGGGAACCAAGTCCTCAGAGAAAGCAATCCCAAGCTTTCCCAGCTTATAGCTGCTCACACATGCCTCATGGGGAATCAAGCTCCTACCTTCCCTTCCCCCAGATGAAGCCCTTCTGAGCAGGGAACAGGAGTGAGCTGAGCTGGGAGGCAGACGCAGGTGGGGACAATGAGGCGGAGGCTGGGTCTGGGTCATAATGTCTCTTCCCTCTGTCTTGTCACCAGGAAGACTTCGATTCAGAGCAGCTCTCTGTCCTCGCTTCCTGCCTACAGGAGCTCTTCAAGGCCCACTTTCGAGGGGAAGTGTTGCCTGAAGAGGTCACTGAAGAGTAAGGCTCCTCTCTGACACCCTGGGCCTCAAGCCAGAGTGTGCTCTTAGAGCCCAGACCCCAGGCACTCTTCCTGTAGACTTGGGCAGAGTCCCCTTCACATGGCGCCTCCATGTTTCCATGTACTAATGGGCCCTGAGAGTACTGGGCAGTGGCCCAGAGTCCCTGCCCTGTTTTTCCAGACCTGCTGCCAGGTCAGTGGCCCCAAGCTTTGCTGATCTCGAGGGATTGGCCCCTGGTCTGGACTTGGCTGAAGGGCAAGAATCTGATCCCCAGTGAGGATGACATTCTCAGATTGTGCTTCTGTGTTGGGAACCTGTTTCTCTATTGCTAAGCACTAGGCAGCAGGAAGTTCGCCTTTGGTAGGAAGGGAGCAGGCGGGATACCTGGTCTTTCGTATGTCTGCCTTTAGGTACTTTCCGTGCATGTAGACTCTCACATGGAACCTTCCTCTTTTAGGTCCCTGGAGGAATCTGTAGGGAAACCTCTCTACCTAATATTTAGGTAAGCCCTCAGCTGAAGAGCTGTCTGCCTGCCATCTTCCCTGATGCTACACAGCTATATCTCTGTTTGGTGGGGAGCCAACCCTGAGAGTTTGCACTAGGTGATAGCTTTCTTCACCCCGTCTAGGAACCTGTGCCAGATGCAGGAGGACAACAGCAGCTTTTCGCTGCTTCTGGACCTTCTCTCCGAGCTATATCAAAAGCAACCCAAGATTGGCTACCACCTGCTCTACTACCTGAGGGCAAGGTGGGTGTGGTCTGTGTTGCCTCTGTGATGTTGGTGTTCTGGAGAGGCAGCCTCTCTGGTACACAAGCCAGTTCCCTCCCCTTTTGGCTATCAACAGCAGCACAAGCCATTTTGTACATTAGTTTGGATGCCAGGGGCTTAACCCAGGGTCCATAGCCAGGCGACCATGGCGCACGCCTTTAATCCCAGCACTCGGGAGGCAGAGGCAGGCTGATCTCTGAGTTAGAGGCCAGCCTAACTAAAGTGAGTACTGCCAGGGCTGTTATACCCTGTCTCAAACAACAAAACAAACAAACAAAACCCCAAGGTTCTCACATCCTGTGTTAGTAAGTTTTTCATCATTGTGACACAGACTTAAAGGAAAGATGTGTGCTGGCTCTTGTTTCCAGATAGCCCATCACAGGGTCTGCTGGACCTGTTCTTTCAGGCCTGTATGAAACAGAACTTTGTAGCAGTGGGCATCACAGGCATGTGGACATTGTAGCAGCGGGCATTGCGGGCATGTGGACATTGTAGCAGCGGGTANGCAGCGGGTATCGCGGGCATGTGAACGTTGTAGCAGCGGGTATCGCAGACATGTGGACATTGTAGCAGTGGGTATCGTGGGCATGTGGATGTTGTAGCAGCAGGCATCATGGGCAAGTGGCAGAGGAAGCTGTTTAGCTCAGAACAGCCAAGAAGAGAATGTGAAAGTGAAGGGCCAGGAGCAAATCTTGTGAATACATGACCCCGTGCCTCCAACTAGACTCCAGGCTCCAGGAAATTTCTCCTGCCTCCAAATCTTGCCTTCAGATCATGAATCCCTCAGTTCCCTCAAGGTCTAAACAAAGTCTTAGCACTTTGGAGGGGAAGCAGGAGTTCCAGGCCAGCCTTAGCTACACAAGATCCGCCCCCTCTGGTTTGCCGAGACAGAGTTTTTATGTGTAGCGGTCCTGGCTGTCTTGGGACTAGCTCTATAGACCAGACTGATCTCAAACTCACAGATCTGCCTGCCTCTGCCTTCTGAGTTCTGGGATTACAGGTGTGCACCACCAATCACCCAGCCCTTTTTAGACATTTTCAAATTATCTCTTTGTTCCTGTTTTATATGCATTGGTGTTTTCCCTTCATGTATGTCTATGTGAAGGTGTCAGCTCCCCTGGAACTGGAGTTATGGACAGTTGTGAACTGCCATGTAGGTGTTGGGAATTGAATCTGAGTCTCTTTAACTAACCACTGAGCCATCTCTCCGGCCCTTGTTGTTGTTTTTTTTTTCTTCTAAGACAAAGTTTCTCTGTGTAGACACAGGAGTAGCCTGGTTGTCCTAGAGCTCACAGTGTAGACGAGGCTGGCCTTGAACCCAGAGATCCTCCTGCCTTTGCTTCCTGAGGGCTGGAATTAAAGGCATGCACCACCATGCCCATCTTACTTTGTTTTTTAAGATGGTCTCACATGTTGAAGTTGGTCTCGAACTTGCTTTGCCAAGGATAGCCTTGAACTCCTGATTCTCCTGCCTCCACCTCCCAAGTACTGAGTGGCCTACTTAGAGTTCTTATTGTTTGTTTGGTTTCATTTTGAATCAGGTTCTCAGAACCTCCAAAGATCCTCCTGCCTCATCCTCCTGAGTGCTGTGGTTATAAACATTTGCTACCACACCCAGCTTCATGAGTTTTGTCTGAGTTTCACATGGTTTTAACATTTAAGCCTCAGTTTCAACTTTGGCTTTGTACATGGTGTTAGCTGCTACTTCTCCAGCTTGACAGGAGCCCTTCCCTCTTCTCTCAGGGGTCAGTACAGTCACTGCTGCATTGGGGAAGGTGGGCACAGTGGCACACACTTTTAATATTAGCCTTCTTTGGAAGGCGGATTTGCAAGTAAATCTTCCTAAGTTCAAGGTCAGCCAGGGATATACAGTGGGACCCTGTCTCAAATAAGAAAACAAAAGCTAGCATTGGGGAAAGAAAAGTGTCTCCTGACCCTGAAATTGTTGAACTCTTGGTGAAGGCAAGGAGCGATGTGGGGTCCCTAAGCACAGCTTGCAGGGTAGAATAGGCACCTCCCTGGGGATGGTTGAAGCCCTGGTGCTGGGTTGCACTGCTGGCTTAGATCTGACTGGTTTTGTAGCAAAGCTGCGGCAGGGAAGATGAACCTGTACGAGTCATTTGCCCAGGCTACCCAGCTGGGTGACCTGCACACCTGCCTAATGATGGACATGAAGGCTTGCCAAGAGGATGATGTGCGTCTGCTATGCCACCTCACACCATCCATCTACACAGAGGTCAGTATCTCCTCACACCGTCCATGTACACAGAGGTCAGTATCTCCTCACACCGTCCATGTACACAGAGGTCAGTATCTCCTCACACCGTCCATGTACACAGAGGTCAGTATCTCCTCACACCGTTCATGTACACAGAGGTCAGTATCTCCACAGCATCCATGTGGGGTGGAAGATGGCAGCAGTACAGGGCTCACAGGAGACCACCCCACCTCAATAGACCCTCATTTGTTTTTTTGAGACAGTCTCATTCTGTAGCCATGACTGGCTTAAAATTCACTATGAATCCCAGGCTGACTATAGACTAATGGGCAATCCCTTGCCTCAGCTTCCCTAGTGCTACTTGAGTTGGTGTCCATGCACCCACTGACGTTAGTGGTCACTGCTTCCCATACATGGCTGTCTCCTTCCACCTGTTGAAGCTTTTCTCAACTGTAATGTGAGCTGCAGTCTTTCCCTATTTACTTAGATTCTCAGGTTTAACTTTATCTTCTGGGCCAGCACAGGTCTCCTGAACCAGAGAGATCCCTGTTCGTATCTCCCAAGCTTCTCTGATGATTAAGAGGCCAGTGCTTCTCTAGTAGAGACCCAGTTTCATTTCCCTGTTGACAAGGTCTCTCAGAGCTGGATACAGGAGGAGAGATGAGCTCTTCCTCCTCTTGGCAGAAGTTCCCAGGAAGAGGGAAATGAGGGCTCAGGGTGTGGGCATAGCAGGAGGAACTGTGATCACCACCAGGCCTGGAGGGAGGAGGGTACAGGTGGCACCCCTCCCTGTTCTCTCTCTCTACATGGGGACCTCACCCATCCCCAGACATGGCCTCTAACATTGTAGCTGAGACTGTTCAGGTTGGGTCTCTCCATTGCCAGGCATGCAGAGGTTGGTTTAATTACACTCCCCACAGAACTGGCCATTGTGTCCTGTCCCCGTCAGCTTTGGCTTCATCTCCCAGCCCCCCATTCCTTTTTTTACAAGATACTGAAACAAGGCTCAGATTCCAGATTTGTAGCCGATTGCTTCTGTGCTGGACTAGAACCGTAGTCTGATAAGGGGTGGGGCAGGCTAGATGAAAGCTGGGGGTCCAGCCCACCTTCCTGCCCAAATCACTTTCTCTGTCTAGTTTCCAGACGAGACCTTGAGGAGTGGGGAGCTGCTGAACATGATCGTGGCTGTTATTGACTCTGCACAGGTGAGCACTCTACACAAGAGCTCACACCCCTCAGGCATTCTGCCTCCCGCACCCCTCAGGCATTCTGCCTCCCGCTGCATGTGGGTGCCCTTCAGGCCATTAGGGCTAGGAAGGGAAAGCAAAGCCCAAGAAAGAAGCTGGCGTCAAGCCCATCCTCCCTGATATTTCTCCATGTTCTCTGGAAGTTCCTGTTTGCACAGAGAAAGCTGAGGGTGGGCAAGAGTATGCATGTGTACACACTCATACATATGTGTTTTGCTCTTGCCTGGCCTTCTCTTTGGCTCAAAATAAAAATGTTTGGGCCATTGCTCCATGCACAGGACTCCTAGAGATTGTAACTTCTGTGCACTGCCCCCCCCCACGCCCCAGTTTTTTGAGACAGGGTTTCTCTGTATAGCCCTGGCTGTCCTGGGTCTCATTTCTACTCATGTCCACTCAGAGGGACTTAGCACTGAGAATCCTTCTTATGTCTTTCCCTACTCACACTAGGTCAGAGCCCAGCCTCCAGGGTCTTCTCACTTCAGGCCAGACAGAGGTGGTTCCTTTCTTTTATAGCAGGGTGTAGGGAGTTTTTCCATAACAGGCCTGTTGTTCCCCTACAAACCTGTTGCTGTTGTAGCCGGCCCATTTACCCTTCCAAATCTTGTGTCATGCCTTACCCTCATGGCCTTTGGTCTCTTGTAGAGCTAATGGATCTGATGTTTTCTTTTCCATAGCTCCAGGAGCTGGTGTGCCACGTGATGATGGGGAACCTGGTCATGTTTCGGAAGGACTCAGTCCTCAACATACTCAGTAAGTAACCAGGTCTTCCAGGTACCTGGGAGAGGAAAGGGGCCTCAGCTATTTAACAGTGACAGAAAAGTTGTTCTGGGCATAGAACATTGAGAGGTAGAACGCCTTGTCTCCTGATCTCTGTCTTGCTCTGGAGCATCGAGGGTCCCTTACCCTCACCTCTCTAGCCCTTGGGTTGCAGGGAATATGGCAGTCCTCAAGGATGGTAGCCGTCGGTGTTGTATGGGAAGAGAAAGGATCTAGATTTTAGCTCAATCTGTTGGGGTTCTAGTGAGTGTATCAACCGTGTGTGTGTGAGAGAGACAGCAGGCAGACAGGAGTTTCTTCCATCTCTTCCAGTTCAGAGCCTAGACTGGGAAACCTTTGAGCAGTACTGTGCCTGGCAGCTCTTCCTGGCCCATAACATCCCCTTGGAGACCATTATCCCCATCCTGCAGCACCTCAAATACAAGGGTGAGTAGGACCGGGCCACAGGCTAGAGGAAGGTGAGCCTTCTCTGAGCAGAGCACCAGGCCTTAGCAGCTCCAGACTGCTGAGCGAGGCACTGGTTCTTCCTGGCTCCTGGAACAAGGCTGTCTTCTGTCCTGTCCTGGTGTTTGGCTGGGGTAGGAGAGGTACTCATTGCTCGTATTAACTCCTGAAGTGATACGTTCCCTGAACAACCTCTCCTCCCCACAGAGCACCCAGAGGCCCTGTCCTGTCTCCTGCTTCAGCTCCGAAGAGAGAAGTGAGTTCCAAACCAGGTGGCTCCAAGTCCCAACATTCCAAGAGATACTGAGGCATAGGCTTTGCGCCTTTGGTTCTGCCTTCCTGCCACGGCCATCTGCCTCTCCCTGCCCTCCTCCTATCCCTGCCCTCCTCTGTATGCCTTAGAAATAAGCAGCTCCCTGAGCTGCCCTCAGAGGTGGACACACCTGTTTTCTTCCCTACACTCCTCAGACTGTCACTGGTCCATTAAAAGGGAAGGATCAGGGGCAAGGGACCACACCCGCCCTCATCCCCCTAACAGGAGAGCCAGCTGGAGCCATCGCCTTGCTTGATGGAGGTGTAGTGGTAGAGGCAGAAGGCCTCCATTCCATCTTAGCTGCACCACTGGCAGCTCCTTGGACAAATGAGGCAACAGTCAAGTGCCTCTTCCTATGTTTTTGCTTTTTTCTGTTTTTGTTTTGGTTTGTTTTTGAGACAGGGTTCTTGTAATTTTGTGGCCAGAGGTCACTCAGCTGTTGATTCTTCTGCCCATCTGGGCATTACAACCTTCTTGTCTTAATCTTGTCTTGCCTGAGACCCTAGAGAAAGTGGTGACGTAGCCTCTCATCTCCCTCAGGCTGGATGCTAAGCTGGCCTAAGGCTATAGCAGAACAGGGCTAAAGGGCATATTAAGCATGCTGTGCCCCTTTGCTTCTTGAAGCTTCTCCCACCTGCCCTGGGGAGAGTCAGGCCTCATTCTCAGCATACATAGTGTCTCCTACCACCACAGAAGTGGAGCAATCTCACTTCTCATCTAGCTTCTGCAGAGAATGATACCAGGAATTCCTTGGCCCAAAGAGAAGGGGGAGAGGGATGTGAGAGTAGGAAGCCACAGGGGCAAGGAGAACGAAGTTTGGAAAGAGATGTAGCCGTTCTCGAGGTCAGACAGCTCTGTTTACATGACACCCAGCTTGCTTTCCTTCATAGGCCCAGTGAGGAGATGGTGAAGATGGTGCTGAGCAGGCCCTGCCATCCCGACGACCAGTTCACCACCAGCATCTTGAGGCACTGGTGCATGAAGCATGATGAGCTGCTGGCGGAGCACATCAAGGCCCTGCTCATCAAAAACAACAGCCTTCCTCGCAAGAGGCAGAGGTAGCGCTGGCACAGTCCCTGCCTCCTGTGCGCCCCAGCGACTGCTGCCTGGGGTGGTGAGCTGCTGGTGCTATACCAGCCTGGTTTGTGAGTGACATCTAATACAGGACCACTCCTCCTGAGCCCTCCCTAGCCCTGTGTGCTTTAGGACTGCCTCTGACATAGAGAGGGACCCCAGTGGAGTGGGGAGTATTTGATTCTCTGCCTCCCCATACAGCCTCAGGAGCTCTAGCAGCAAGCTGGCCCAGCTGACCCTGGAGCAGATCCTGGAGCACCTGGACAACCTGAGACTCAACCTAGCCAATACCAAGCAGAACTGTATGCTGCCTCCCGTCCTGCTCCCTTTCTCTTTGGCTATTTGGGGGTGGTGCTGCCCTGGTTCAAATCCCCTCTAGCCAGTCAGGGGACAGGGATGAGATACTAAGACCACTGTTCAAACCTGCAGAAGAAAAGCTTTTGGTGCTGTGTAGCAAGCCTCCTGACATTAACTGAGCTTCCCTTGTCTCCCTTCTGTAGTTTTTAGCCAGACACCAATCCTCCAGGCGCTGCAGCATGTCCAAGCGAGCTGTGACGAAGCCCACAAGATGAAGTGAGTTTCCTTCTACTTGGGCCTTGGAAAGTAGTGGGGAGAAGAGGTCGCCTGGGGTCAAACTTCATGGCCAACAAGACCCTGCGGTTGAGAAGCAGACCGGGTTCGGTGCTGAGAACATGGTGAGGGGCCTGAGTAGGATGCTCCATCTCAGGAAGCACGTTCCTCTTAGGTTCAGCGACCTCTTCTCCCTGGCGGAGGAATACGAGGACTCTTCCACTAAGCCACCCAAGAGCAGGAGGAAGGCAGCTCTGTCCAGCCCTCGAAGTCGAAAGAATGCCACACAGCCCCCCAATGCTGAAGAAGAGTCGGGCTCCAGCAGTGCCTCGGTGAGACCCACAGCCAGTGTGCAGGAGGAGGGAGTAATGGGCACGGGTGAGGTGTGGCCAGCCACTGCCCAGGCTAGTAATTGCCTTCTGCCCCTCATTTCTTCCAGGAAGAAGAAGATACGAAGCCCAAGCCCACCAAACGGAAACGAAAAGGTTCCTCTGCCGTGGGTTCTGACAGTGACTGAGGCCTGGTATTCCCACCCCGCCCCAGCCTGAGAGATGCAAGGGTATACCCTTCCTAGCCCCTCACTTGGGGGAGGATCGAGCTGCTTCCTGTGGCCCAGCCTGAGAAACTTCCCTGCAGCCCCACCCTTCCTCCTCTCTGGGCCTCCAGCTCTTTTCATCCCTATTCACTGCTGCTCCACTGGCTCTCACAGCAGCCGGAGGCTGCAAAACCAGATCATGGCAGAAGTCCTTAGCCTTTGGCTCCTCCCCCAGTCTCCAAAGAGCCATTTGGACAGAGAAGGGAACAATCAAGAGGCTGCTGGACAGAGAAGCTAGGCTGACAGAAGTGCCATGTAAATGGCATCCTGCTTCACTTCAGTCTGCGTTTGTTCTGAACAGACTTGTAGTCTGTGGACAGTGGTCTGTACACCAGTGTGACATGGGCAGTGCCCATCTGGATAGATGCCACAGCCATCAGAAAAGAACCTGATGACAGTGTGAGAGCCTCTTGCTGCACCTGGGATGCTTGGGTTGGCCCAACATTGGCACTTCAAGCTGAGCCAGAGCCCAGGGGAGTCCCAGAGGCAAGTTCCTCAGAACTGTCAAATGGCCTGATTTCTGTGGTTCTGTTTTTGCTTTTTCTTTTGGCAAAGATAATCGAGTTTTAAAATTGTTTTTAAGTGATAATGAAGCAAGCCAGAGCATCTTTTGAGCCTGCGTTATCTGTGTTCACCTGTGGATAGGTACCTCTGTTGAATTTGATGCCTCTACTTGTGCCTTCCCCTTCCCCCAACACAATGTCTACAGGAGGGACTTGGCTGCCCTTCCACTAAAAGTATGAGTCAGGCATCTGACCTTTCCACTCAGAAGTTGATGCTGGCACCAACTCCCGGCAGGATGGCCTTGCCTGTTGCTTCTCAGAAACTTCATCTTTTGGAGGGTGCAGGGGAGATGGTTCAGTAGATCCACACTTGGCATACAAGCGTGAGGACCAGAGTTCTGGCCCCAGAACCCATGTCAATGCTAGATGGATGTGGTAGCCTGCCCGTGATCCCAGAGCTCCGGGCAGTAAGGTGGCTAGCCAGCTACACTCAGTATTGGTGAGCTCAGGGTTCAAGAATGAGTTAGGATCCTGGTCCTCTCCACCCACAAATACACATGCGCTCACATGCAAACACGCACGTACTCCACACATTTCATTCCAAATTGTCCAAAAGCTAGTATTTGCCCTCCACTTTGTTATTGTGCTTTCCAAGTGGGCAGGGAAGGCTGCTCCACGCTGAGTTTTGAAGGAGAGAGGCCAAAGTTCTAATACCAGGGATAGGAGACCCTCCTCCTGGTCTGACCACTGATGTCACCATGTAGCAGCAGAGAAGAATCCCAGGCAGGCCGTGCTTCCGGTGGAGGGGTGTGCGGACAATTTAGTGCATATGCTTCCCTTGATTCAGCCTAGACTCCAGAGCATCCATGCACCTTTAAAGCCACTACTCCTTTTTAGACTCTTAACCACCAGAGGCCTCTTTCTTCCTCCTCCCATCCCCAGTTTCCACTGCACCCATTAAAACCAGGATGGGAAGCATTTGCTGGCTGGTCCCAATTATTGTATCCTTGCCTGAAATGGAGGGCCTTCTTCCAAAACTCTGGCAGTCTGGCCTCCACCTTTCCCCTACTTAACTCTCATGCCCCCACCCATTCCCTGGGGTTGCTACTGCTGCTAGTAGCTGAACGTCCTGCCTGGGCTTGCAGAACTGAACGGGCCGGGGTCCAAATTATTTAGTCTCCTTGGAAAGAGCAATGGTACCATCCCATCACGGGTGATAAAAAACCACCAAGGGAAAGAATGACAGACGCACCCTGGCTCCTGAACCAGGACTCCCTCAGCCAGCCAATAGCTTAGATGGCCTGAAAATGTCCGGCTCTGGTTGAGGGTAAGTACCACTTCAGACCCAACAAGCTGCTGGCCACCAGCAGTCAAATTCCAGAGCGAGTGCGCCTAGGGCGGGGCCTGGGCTGTGGGGAGGGCCGAGCCGCCCCCCACTCCTGGATCCCGCGCCACACCGCGGAAGCTGGGTGGGGAGGGCGGGTGCCAGCGCACGCGCGCCACGCTCGCTCCCACAGCGTTCTGGGAGCCCGACCGAGATCAGTGTTTCAGGAGGGACCACCAGGAGTGTATGCGAGCC
>LOEQ01001615.1:43261-57103 GCA_001685075.1 Bramus lutescens
TTTGGAAGAGCAGGCAATGCTCTTAACCGCTGAGCCATCTCTCCAGCCCCGGGTCATTTAATTTCCTTCCACAACTTTGTTTTTTCAAGGTGCACACCAAAACCTGTGATTAATTCTGATCAAGGAACTCAGACCTAACCTTGGGTATCGAGACGTAACTGTTTTCCTTGTTATTTTCCATCCTTGGTAAATCTCACTTACATCTCTAAGTAGCATTACTGTGTAAAAATCATCTTCATTATGATCTGCAAGTAAATTCCCCAGTGAGGAGGGGAATTTTCCCAAGAAACAGTCACTCTATACTAGATACAGTGGGATTCTTTCACTTAGTAATCATACCATGCCAAGTACAGTAGGAACACATAGCAGCAAGGAGGTGAAGGCACAGCAGAAGCAAGGAGACAGTTCCCCTGGGCCTTTGCCCCTCTGGGGTGTTACAGGTGAGATGTACTCCCTAAGCTCCATTGCTGACTGCAGCTCCTCCAGTATGGTCACCACCACTGTCTCACATAGCTCCCTGGAGTCCAGGCTCTACTGCCCTCTGCTCCCTGGTATCTAACTGTTGCTCTGGGCCCTGGACAAGGCCCCTCCCTCTTTACAGTGTTTTAAATCTTACTGAGAGATTTTTATATGTTCTTTATCCTTTTGGATCCCTTTTTATACTGGGCAAATGTAACCTATCTCCTCAGTGCTTGTGGGGGTGGGGGAGTATTGCCAGCTTCAGCTGTGAAGGACTCCAGCTTTGCTTTAGTCTTTCAAACCAACAAAGGTTGAACGTGGCTGTGACCCACAGTCTGACTGCAGTGGCACAGACTCAGCTCTCGGGTCTGAGGCAGAAAGATAGTATGGCTTGTGTTCCATAGTGAGTTCTGTGTCATGCTGCAGCTTACATGGAAGGCAGTGTTGGTAAGGAAGAGGAGGGAACAAACACACACAGCACAGCAGGGAAGTCCCTTCCTTTGTGGTTATTGGCCCTGCTTCCTGGTGAGCCAATCAAAGATATACTCAGCTGCTGTATACCTGTGGGGTGCCATACTCCTCCAGGACTCCCCTTGCTCTTTTTCATTGACAAAGAAATTTCATCAAGCTGACCCCTTGTTGTTTCAGAGTCTCACCAGGCCAGGGAGCAGTAGTCTCAAGTGAGCCCTGGAGTGGGTATTGCCAGGAATTTGTCCTTCTCTCCCCTTCCCCAGTGTCACAGCTCTCAGCTTTCCTCCTACAAATGCTAAATCCTTGAAAGAGATTGTATTGGTTTTGGAGTCTCAACAATGAATTGCTCTTACTCACATCTGGAGAAGGGATGAGGAATAGAGTCCTAGGCAGAGGAAAGGGGTATGAAGGCCCACAAGCCCTTTATCAGGGTTGGCAAGCCATTTCCCATGAGCCTTGATGACTCCCTGCTTTACAAATAATTGGAACACAGCAGCATGTAACTTTGATATTGTTTGTTTTTCCACTGATTCTTTTTCAGCATGTTGTGCATTGGTGTTTGCTTGCATGTGTGTCTAGATGAAGGTTTCAGATCCCCTGGAACTGGAATTACAGCTGGTTGTGAACTGTTGCCGTGTGGGTCCTAGGATTCAACCTGGGTCCTCTGGGTGAGAGCAGCCAGTGCTCCTAACCACTGAGCCATCTCTTCAGCCTCTAGACATTGTTTGTTTGTTTGAATTATTTATGTATATGGGTGTCTTGCCTGCAGGTGTGCCTGTATACCATGTGTGTGCCCGGTGTCTTGGAGATGTGAAAAGAGCATTGGATCCCCTTAGACTGAGGTTAAGCACAATTGTGAGCTGCCATGTAGATATTGGGGATTGAACTCAGGTCCTTTGTAATAGCAAGCAGTGGTTTTAACCACTAAGCCATCTCTCCTGCCACAGGCACTTTGGTCCAGAATTGCAATGTAGACCACTTGGTCTCAGGGGTTTGCAGGAAAAATTTGACTGGTGGTAGCATCCTGGGCTAGGTAGCAGACCCTGTCTCAAACTACAAAATGTAGTTTTGAGACAACCGCCATGCGTCTTGAGATGAGATGTCAGAACTCAATCCAAATAGTCTTGCTGAAAACATTCTGGTTTCTTTCTCCAAGAAACACCCACACCTCAGCGGAAAGGCCTTCGGTCAAGTGCACTGCGGCCAAAGAGACCTGAAATGCCCAAGCAGACGGGTCCTGTTATCATTGAAACCTGGGTGGCAGAAGAGGAGTTGGAACTCTGGGAGATCAGGGCTTTTGCTGAGAGGTAATCTGCTAACACTGGTCATACTGGTGCTTTTGTCACTTCAGACCTAGAGGATTTTCACATCAGCTGTCACTGTAGTCCATTCGGATTAACTTTTCTCTACCTTTTGATGTTATGTACTATCTCTAAGTAGTTTAAGTCTTGTTTCTAAATTTTAGTGTGTTAGTATTATTATTTTTAAATATCTTAAATGTTCATTTAAAACAGAAATAGTCCATGCTTTTGTACGATGCCAAAGTCAACCAGATTTCATTTATTAAACGGTTTCTGATGAGTTGCTCCTTTTCCCCCCTACAGAGTGGAGAAAGAAAAGGCCCAAGCGGTGGAGCAGCAGGCTAAGGTCAGTGGACAGCAGGCAGGGATCACTGCCCAAAGGGGCCTCCCCAGGCAGCAGTGCCCCGAAGTACAGCAGATTGACCTTTTCAGCCAAACTCAGGCAAATCGTGTGGCTGGCTGCAGTGTGTTAAATTCTCCTTCTGGTTATTTTTACAATCCTTTGAGTAGTTTATAGAAAGATTTTTTTTTTCTGCTGAACTCCAATGCAGCCTGTGAAGATGTCAACTTTACTAAGGCTCTGAGTTTGTGGTAATCTGTGCTCACGAAGTCAACCGTTTTCTGGCATCCCACATAGTGATCAGTATTCTTACCTGAGAATCAAGGGAAGGGAACCTAGAGGATAGAGGTGAAACAGTGTGTTTACTCGAAGTTATGTCAACATAGCTACACATTTATATTAGCTTTATGTGTATGAGTGTTTTGCCTGCATGTATGTCTGTGCACCACATGCATGTGTGGAGTCTGTGATATTCAGAAGACAACAGCATCAGGTCCCCTGGAGCTGAGAGTTAATAGATGACTGTGAGCCACTATGCAGGTGCTAGGAATGAGCCTTGATCCTGTAACAGCAGCCATCTCTCCAGCCCCAGCTGCATATACCTTAAAAACTTACTTTTTAGGTTTCAAGCCATTCTTTTTTCATAATTTATAAAGCACATATTTCAACATTTTGTTTCTTTCAAATTACTGTGTCTTTCTCCAAACTTAAAATTTGAGAAAATAGCATTTTTGGGTTATGTGCTCAGTTCTGCCATGGAAATTTAAAGAAAATCACAAGCATCTCTGTTACTATAGCAACTGGCTAGTTCTGCTCTTTGTTTTATTTTGGTTTTTTTTTTTTTGAGACAGGGTTTCTCTTTGTAGTCCTGGAACTGCAAAGTTCCAGTTTGCTCTATAAACTACGCTGACCTCGAACTCAGAGATCTGCCTGCCTCTGCCTCCCTAGTACTAGTACTAAAGGTGTCTATCACCACCGCCACCAAGCTGCTCTTGCCTTTATAGGTATCTTTTGTCATCTCTGCCATACAGCCTAAAGTGTTACTTCTTCATTTGTTTTAGAGTAGCACTTTAGGTTTTTAATGCATTTTCTCCCAGTGAAATACTCGTAATTATGTGTCTGTTTCTTTGCTCTGTTTTTCTTTTAACTAATTTGATCAAATGACATCTCTAAGTATGCAAAACTAAAGTGCTTCTGTTTTGAAAAATGGGCATTGGTATAAAACACTTCAACTTCTTTTCAAGCATATGATCTGTCTACAAAAACAATTCAAACAGAATGGGTATGATTATAGAGGAGAGGTGAAGCCTGGGATTTGGGCTCAATAGAGTTTGAGACTCTCACTGTAGCTCAGACTTTCCTGGATCTCAATGTGTGACTCAAGATGGCCTCAAACTCACAGTAGTCCTCCTGCCTCTGTCTCCCATGCACTGCAATTACAGGCATGAACCACAATGTCCACCTCTTGTTTGTGGTTTTGAGGCAGTGTTGCTCTGTATGTCGGACATCCTCAAATTCAAGACAAGCCTCCTACCTTACCATTGAATAGATCTTAATGGGCTTAATCACAGCCCATCCATGCATCCTTGGGCCAGTTGTCCAGCCGGTCTGAGCCTCAGTTCCCTCATGTTGAGTGTTGCAGTGCCCGCTTCGTGATTTGGTGAGAAAGTATTGCTAAATTAGGTGCCCACATGCAATCAGTTCTACCTGACGTTTTCCTCTTGGAAGACTCTGCTGTTGCTCATTAGACCACCATTGGTTAACTGGGTAAATTCCACCAGTCTTTCATTAAAAACATACAAATTGTCCTTTCCACCTATTTTGCTTTGATTTTTTTTGTTTGTTTGTTTGAGACAGGGTCTCTCTGTGTACTCCTGGCTGACCTGGAACTTTGTGCATAGAGGCAGCTGACATTGAACTCACAGAGAACAGCCTCTTTCTGCCTCAGAGCGTTGGGATTAAAGGCATGCATCACCACACCCAGCCTGATTTTTGAGAGTGGACCCTGTTCTGTAACCTAGGCTGGTCTTGAATTTGAAAATTCTCCCGAGAGTTGGAATTACAGATACGCTTCCCACACCCAGTACTATGTTTTTTATTTCATTTTAATTTTTAGCAGTACTGAATAATGAACCCAGAGCCTCTTGCATGCTAGACATCTATCCCCAGGAACCCTGGTGTCTGATGATGAGATTCTTCCCTTCTCTATCATTTAAAGCTCCTTTAATTATTCGATACATGAATTAGTCCCAGTACATAGGAAGTTGAAGCAGGAGAATTGCTTCAAGTTCAAGATCACAGTGAGCTATATAGTTCTTTGCAGGCCAATTTGGGCTACAGAATGGACTCTGTCTATGAATAAATAATAACAAAGTCTCAAAACTATTTATAATTCCTATTTAGCTTGATCACAAGTTTGCTGACCTGAATAGTAAGGGTAAAAATTACTGTCATGTTCTTTTTGATTGGTTAAGGTATGCTTCTGCCATGAAACAGGCCCACCCCCTGTCTTCTACTAAGGTGTTAATGTCTTCAGTAAGATTTTTCTCACATTTCTTCTTACTCTGAAAGCTAGATATTATTAAGAACACTTCGGACCTTTAAATTTTATTTATGGACAATTTATAGTCATGTAGAGACTTGGGGATTGAGCCAAGGAAAAATTAGACAGGCATGCTTTCTTTTTACTAGTTTAAGATCAAGAAATCCTGCAAAATGGGGTTTGTCGTATAGAACTGAGTTCACATTTCCTCTCCTTGACTCAGAAACGTTTGGAGCAGCAGAAGCCTGCGGTCATTGCTGCATCTACCACATCCCCAACAAACAGCACAAGCAGCACCGTCTCTCCAGCTCAGAAGGTGATGGTGGCTCCTTTAAGTGGCTCAGTCACCCCTGGAACGAAGATGGTGCTAGCCACCAAAGTTGGGTCTCCTGCCACAGTAACATTCCAGCAAAACAAGAACTTCCACCAAACCTTTGCCACGTGGGTGAAGCAAGGCCAGTCCAGTTCAGGTAGGGCTGGGATGAATGAAACATTGCTGTCATCGTGGGGGAGAGGAGGGCATCTCTAACTTTCATTTCTTGAGAGCATTGCTCCACTGCGTGCACGGGCAGGCTATGCAGCTGTTATCATAGTTGCTCTTTGTGGAGTTCCTCTCTGTGGTCCTTGCCTTCACTGTCCACATAGTGCACTTGGAGCAGAGAGGAGTGATTTTATTAAATACAGATGAGCCGCATTTCATGCATCAGTGCCCTTCCTAGAAGTCACTGCACTTCTGGTTCTTTAAAATCTAAAGCTTATTAAATGTCTTATACCCCATTAGCCACCAGCACAGCTGCCACCTCTGCTACAACCATTGCCAGCACAGGTCAGACGTTCCAAATTACAGGCAATCCCGTCACTATGGCAGGAAAAGTAATTACCAAACTGCCACTTCCTGCAAACAGCAAGATTGTCGCTGTAAATGTGCCAGCAACACAAGGAGGTAAGGGAACCTCACAGAGTTTGAGTTCACCTTCGCCAGATCATGCTGTCGCCATCACTCCATCTCCTCCTCACTGGTTTCAGTCGTCAGGTCTCACATTCTGTGTAGCCCACTCTGCAACCCACCACACGTAGTTTCCTCAGATGCTGAGCAGAACCTGATACCTTTCCTTGAAGGGTAGTGCCTCATGTCTTCATTTCTCTTTAAGGCATGGTCCAGGTACAGCAGAAAGTCCTGGGTATCATTCCATCGACGACGGGTCCTAGTCAGCAGACCTTTACTTCATTCCAGCCCAGGACTGCCACAGTAACAATTAGGCCCAATACCTCAGCCTCTGCAGGAACCACTACCACATCCCAGGTAACTGTTCCTCAAGGATTTCTTTGTGGAGGAGTGTCGAACACATCAGGGTAACATTCCTGTGGTCTCTTTCAACATCAGTACAATTCATCTTCCTTTACTATGATTTAATCTGTGATGAAGTGCCAGTTTGGAAAAATATATATTTGTGGATTTTTTGTTTTGTTTTCTCCCTCAAGACAGGGTTTCTCTCTGTAGCATTGGCTGTCCAGGAACTTGTTCTGTAGACCAGACCTGTGACTTCAAACTCAGAGACCTACCTGCCTCTGCCTCCTGAATGCTGGGTTTAAAGGTGTATGCCACTATGCTTGGCAATATTTTATATTGGTAATAAACAAAAATGTTATGTGATATATTAACTTTGGCATTTGTTTAGTTGCATACGGACTGGTATTGTTCAAAGATAATAATTATTTGCCAAGATTTTCTAGAGAGAATTGTGTATGACTTGATGAATAGCAGTGGAACAGGCTTTACTTCCTAACTGTCTCATGAAACCTCTCACCTTTGCTTTAATTCATCTATATTCTTTCTGGTCAAAAAAGAACAGATTGGGGCTGGAGAGATGGCTCAGTAGTTAAAAGCACTGACTGCTCTTCCAGAGGACCCTGGTTTAATTCTTGGCACCCAAATGCCAGCTCACAACTGTAACTCCAGTTCCAAGGGAACCAACAACCTCACACAAATAAACATGTGAGCAAAACACCAATGCACATAAAATAAATGAATCAAAAAAAAAAAAGAAAAAAAAGGAAGGAAGAAAGAAAGCCAGGCAGTGGTGGTGCATGCCTTTAATCCCAGCACTCAGGAGGCGAGGCCACCCTGGTCTACAAGAGCTAGTTTCAGGACAGACTCCAAAGCCACAGAGAAACCCTGTCTCAAAAAAAAAGAAAAGAAAAAAAAAAGAGTGGATTGACATATACCATATCTCAGCTATTAGGTGCACATATGAGGTACAGCATTTCTTTGGCGCTAGTATCATGGGAAAAAAACTTAAAATCAGAATGTTCTGGCTCTAGTTATAAAACTGAAGTTATGTGGTCATTAATGTCATGTTTTAAACTGTGAAAGGATATTGGATTTTATATATTATATTCTCCAGGTTCCTTGAGCAGTAGTGACAAAGCTGAGCCTTTCTTCTGCCTCTTAGTCTCCTAGCAATTTTTGTCATCAGTGGCAACAAATTCATACTACATTTGAATTAAAGTTTCTATCTTCAAAATTCCACCTTTATACCGACTACAATTTCAAATGTAATAGTGGGGGGGCAACGCTCTACATAGTGAGTTTCAGGGCAGCCAGGGCTAATAGCAGAACCCTGTCTCGTGTGTGTGTGTGTGTGTGTGTATAATAGTGCCATTCTCTGCCATCTCTGTAGACTCTGTAGAATGTTTAAGGAACTTGAATTCTAAGTTCAGTGTGTTTTAGTCATTTTGAAGCAGTTTTATCTCTCTTTTTGTTTTGATTTTGTTTTTCGAGACAGTTTCTCTGTGTAGCCCTGGTTGTCCTGGAACTCACTCTGTAGACCAGAGAAGAGATCCCTCTGCCTCTGCCTCACACGCCGTGTTAAAGGCGTGCTCTACCACATCTGCTCTCGCGATTTTAATGCATTGTCTCTGTTTGTCCACAGGTACTCGCGGGGCCTCAGATCCGTCCTGGTATGACAGTGATTAGAACACCCCTCCAACAATCAACACTAGGCAAGGCAATTATTCGAACCCCTGTGATGGTGCAGCCAGGTATTCATACATGTAGCATTACTGTTTTAGTATGTGGACAACACATCTAGGAAATTGTAACACTCCTCTCTGTTTGGCCCTCTCTACCAATTTGCATTAGTGCTTAAGTGCACATTAGCTTTCTAATCCATGGTGGGTTATGAACAGAGATGCTGTCCATTCTGTCTCCTTTTCAGCTTCACTTACAAAATGAGTAAGGCAGACCTCTAACAGGTATAAAAGATAGCATTCAGACCGTTACAGTCGAGAGAACAAAGGTTTTTGTACATGTAAAATGCAAAGGCAATGTCAGACCTTGAATCAGTCACAAATTGCTGTAAGCAGATACAACTATGATATTAAGAGTTGAAGACTGTGATCTAGACCTGGCGTTTGATGGTAGATCTTTTGCTTTTTGTGTATAAGGCCCTGCTTTTTGTGCCCTGGCATGTGTGGGGCTGGGGAGTGGAGATATAAAATTCAGTGAAAATCCAAAAAGAGGGCCTATAGACATGACTTTGGTTAAGAACACGTGGCTTGAATGTGTGGTTTGATGGTATTTCAAAGAGAACATATATGTATTGGATTATCTCAATGATCATCATGTTACTGACCAGAACCAGTCTGTTTTGAGATTTACTTACTTCATTTTACATGTGTGAGTGTTTTCATTGAGTATATATATANTATATATATGTGCACTATGCTCATGGCTGATGTCTGCTGAGGTGCATCTCTGGAGATGGAGTTATAGGCAGTTATGAGCTGTGCTGTAGATGCTGGAAATTAAACTGGGGTCCTCGACAAGAAAAAGTTCTCTTAACTGCTGACATCTCTCCAGTCCCCAGAAGCAGTCTCATCTGTGTTTCTGTAGTAGTTTAACAGTCCCATATCTTAAATGGTAACTTTCTGTGTATTGTTCCTTATCTGTAGTGCACAAGACATAGTCTTGGGTTGGGTCCCTGAAGCTCTCATATCACAGTTAAGTCTGTGGCTCATCTTGAGAGAATGGATGAGAATAGCTCAGAAATTTAGGAGGAGGAGCAATAATGAACAGCTTTTGGTGCTGATAATTAAATCATCGCATAAGGCCACCAGACTTATGTACATTATTCCCAAAAAAGCACCCAGATAGATGCAGCCCAAAAGCTGAGAATTTACTTCATGACCAAGAAAATGCCTTTTGTTTTGTTTTTGAGACCGGGTTTCTCTGTGTATCCCGATGGCTGTCCTGGAACTCACTATGTAGGCCAGGCTGACCTAGGACTCACGGATATCCATCTGCCTCCCAGGTGCTGGGGTTAAAGATGCGCACCACATTGCCTGGCCTGTACTGTTGTTTGTTTCTTCACTCTATTGAAGTTAGTAGGACTCTTTGGCTGTGGTCCTGTGTTTGTACTCATCTTGGGTTATTGGCAACCAAATGTCTGTTTGAAGATTGAAATTAACTGCATTCATCTGAAGTGTCAGACTGTTTTAATTCCAAGTATACTAAGAGCGTGTGATCAGTGGGGGGGGGCATCTTGTTCGCACAGGTGCTCCCCAACAAGTGGTGACTCAAATCATCCGAGGACAGCCTGTTTCCACTGCCATTTCCGCTCCAAGTACAGCTTCTTCTGCACCTGGACAAAAAGGCCTAAGTCCAGGAACAGCAGCTGGTACTCTGCAGCCTTCAGCCCCACCACCCCCTCGCCCCCAGCAAGGGCAAGTGAAGCTCACCATGGCTCAGCTCACTCAGTTAACACAGGGCCACGTAAGTGACTTTGCTTTCATTTGAGACCTAGTCTTATTTTTGCTGAAGTTTACATTTGATCTTAGGTCAGTTTTGAAATATATATCCTTCTAGAAATGGCTGCTTGGGGCAGGGAAGGTGACTCAGAGGTTAGAGCACTGGCTGCCCTTTCAGAATGCCCAGGTTAGTTCCCAGCACCACAACTACCTAAAACTGCAGTTTCAGGGGAATCTGATGCCTCTTTTGACCTCCATGGACACCAGGCATGCACACAGAACACAGATGTACATTCAGGCAAATGCTCATACATATAAGTAAAAACCTTTTAAAATTACACAGAGAAGAAATGGCTGCCTCCTAGAGTCAAACAAGAATACTTATTATTGGCAACATAATGTTCTGCTCTTTAGAGTCCCTCAGTTAGGAGGTGTAACAATGAAAGGGATAAGCCTTTCAATTTCCAAAACTTCATTGGGTAATTTTCATAGAAAAAAATGCAAAATTTGGGTGCATTAAATTGATAGCCTACAACATCCAATATCTTTGTCTAGTCTTCTATCAAATTCCCAAAAGCTCACTGTAGTTGGCTATTTTTTACTCTTTGAAGACCTGCCATCCAGCTCACAAATACATACATGGAGATTTATTTTTACTTATGAATGCCCGGACTTGGCTTGTTTCTAGCCAACTTTTCTAGCTAAAATTATCCTGTTTTTCTATAACTGCATTTTGCCTCTGGGCCTTTTACCTTTCTTTATTTTATCTTTCTTATTTATTTTTCTTTCCTTCTTACTCCATGACTGGCCCCTAGCATCCTCCTCTCCTCCTTTTCTCCTTGCTGCTTGCTTGCTCACTCCTTTCTCTTCTCTGGAGTTCTCGCATTCTCTCTGCCTGGCAGCCCCATCTCTTTCTCCTACCTCGCTATTGGCCATTTAGCTCTTTATTACACCAATCAGCTGTTTTGGACAGGCAAAATAACACAGCTTTACGGAGTTAAACAAATGTAACATAAAAGAATGCAACAGAATGCAACACATCTTTGCATCATTGAACAAGTATTCCACAGCATAAACAAATGTAACCCATCTTCAACTAGTATTCCACAACAGCTGCTGTTTGTAGCCTCCCCATGCTGAGTCTCAGAATGGCATAGGGAGAGATTAACAAGAACACTGATGCTATTGAAGAGCAGGAATTTACTTGTGTGCAACTAGATTTCAAAACTCTGGGTTAAGTGCTTGCTTCACAAGCATGAGAACCTGGGGTCAGTCTCCATCACCTACAAAAAAAGCCGGCTGTGAGGGTTGGAGAGCTGGCTTAGCAGCAAAGAGGACCCAAGTTCAGTTTCCAGCCTCCATGTCAGTTACAACTTCCTGTGACTCCATCTTCATGGTATCTGATGCCTTTTGGACTCTGGGGATACACACAGACGCAATTTAAAAGTGAAAACCAAATTTAAGAGCAGCTGTGGTGGCGCACATTTGTAGCTCGAGAGCTAGGAGGGACACAGGTAAGTGTTTGGAAGCCCACTGGCCAGCCAGTGTAGCAAACACTCGGATTGCCACATTCAGTGTCTCTTGTCTTTGAAACGAGACTGAAGAGACTAGAGAAATGGTCCTTGTAGAGGACCCAGTTTTAGTCCAGCCAGCATCCACATGGTGGATCAGAATACCCTCATCCAGGGGATCCAACGCCCTCTTGTGCTTTTCAAGTGCTCGTGTACACATCCTCCAGCAAGCTCATAAACATAAGGAAGATAGCCGGTGTCATCCTCTGACCTCCATGTGCATGCACAAGGGAGCACATATACCATGCTACACGTGTGCTTAAAACACCGCATGAAGCAACAGAGACTGAAGATACACTGTGGCTGGTGGAGTGCTTGTGTAGCATCACAAAGCCCTGGGCGGATCTGTTTCATTGCATAAATCAGGAATGCTGGCATGCACCCATAATGCCCACACTTGGGAAGGAGAAACAGGAGGATCATCCTTGACAGCCTAGCAAGTTCTGGGCTGTGTCGGGCCCTTTCCCAAGAAAGACAAAACAAACAAAACAACAAAAGCTTCCTGCAGTGCGTCACTAATACGCATCATGACCCTCCATGCAGTTGGGTATTTGCGGTACATCAATGGTAGCCTTACAAACTGCTGAGGACAAGCTTTTCAGTCAGTGGTACTGGCCTGATTGACCCCACACAGGAGACCATGAGGGTCTTGTGCCTCATTTAAAACATACTCAGTTCACTGAAACAAAAGTCGTAACTGAGAGGTGAAAAATTATCTTCGTACAGTATTCTTTTGTTGTTTTAAGACAGCGTTTTATATATCCTGAGGTAGAACTGTGAAATTGAGGAATTAGAGGTGTTTGCCAACATCCAGTTTATGGGGTGCTGTGGGTTGCACCTAAGGCTTTGCACTTCTCAGCAAAGTCTCTGCTAATCAGTATGTTCTTCCCATCCATCCGTTTGCACACTCCTTTACTTTCTTTCTCTTTCTTACTTTGGTTTTTGTCATCCAAACCTGCCTCAAATTCAGTCTTTCAGCCTATACCTGCCATATTCTGGGATTACAAAGATACTACCCTATCTTTGTAAGTGCTTTCACTTTTTCTTTTTGTCTCTTTTGAGACAAGGGTCTCTGTATAGCCCTGACTGTCCTGGAACTTGCTGTATAAACCAGGCTACTCTCGAATTCATAGAGATCTGCTTGCCTCTATCTCCCAAGGCATGTGCCAGTACTTCCAGCTACCTTCTTTTTTCTTAACCTTTCCTTCTTTTTCTCTCCCTTCCTTCTTCTGCTGGGATCAAACCAAAAGTCTTGCACATTTTAAGCAAGCACTCCCAGCTGGGCTTCCCAAGCCCCATAACTCTGTTTAAAACACACAGAAAGTGCTAACCAAGCACTCAAGAGGGAGGGCTAAGAATCTTATGAGCGCCAGAATGGTTTGTACCTCAAAGGGAGACACTGTTGCAAGAACCATTAATTAATTAATGTAATTTATAAATTGAATTTTTGGAAAAATAAAAACCCAAGAACTAGGGATAGGTAGCTTAGTTGGTACAAGCCTTGCCTGAATCACACAGCCACTGGGTTCAGTTGTTAGGACAATAGAAGCAAAGATGAATCCTTGCTGCGCCTAGTACTATAGGTGTGTAATCTCTGCTGCTTGGACTGGAGCAGGGGGATTACTGTTTATTCTAAAACCTGACTAAGCTACAGAGTGAGTTCAAAGTCACCCAAGGCAACTTAGTGAGAGTTGAGAATAAATGAGGGCTTGAGTGTCATGGGATTTAAGCACATCCCAGCTCACACAGTCTTGAGTTGAATGTTTACAGAGAAGTGTAAAGGAAGGTAGAATTGAGCTTGCCTATCAGGCACACTACAAGGAGTATGGGCAAAATGAGAAACCGCAGAAATATACTCAACTACCCAGAGTGTGCAGAGAATTGGTCAAGGACTGGGAAGAGGCTTAATCCCTAAGAAAGCTCTTGTTCCACTAGCCTGATGACTTGTCGGGACTCTCAGAACCCATACCAAAGCCACACAGTAGCGCAAAGACCGTCTCCAGAAGTTCATTGGCCAGCTAGCATTTATAGAAGCCAACAAGAGACCCTCTCTTAAACAAGGTGGACACATACATGAAATATATATGTATATACACATACACATATAGGAAGAATTTTGACCTGAACATGATAGTTCTTATCTATGCTACCCAACCATAGGAAGTAGTAATTTTTTTCCTGAGTTTCTGGCAGAGTGGGGTATTTTTGAGATACTCTCACTTTGTAGCCCAGGGTGGCCTCAGACTCATAATTGTAGGAATCAATACCTGCTCCATGCCTTGTTTTACTAATTAATTAAATGGGATCTGGAGCTGATGTGTTGCTTGTGGCTTAATGGCTAGCTACCCATTGGAGAGTTTGGACTGGAACTCTGAGGTGCTGACATCACTATTCCACACAGATGCCCTT
>LOEQ01001615.1:62310-76348 GCA_001685075.1 Bramus lutescens
AATTGAACTCAGGACCTCTGGAAGAGCAGCCAGTGCTTCTTAACCTCTGAGCCATCTCTCCAGCACCTCATTTTATCTTTTTATAAACATCTATACAAAGCCTCTGCCTTTGGTTGATTTCAAGCAGGATCTCTCTTTAGCACAGTATTGGCTTCAAATTCCTGGGTCTCCTGCTTTAGCCTCCTCAATACTAGGATTATGGCCTGTGCCTCCATGTCCAGGGAAGGCTCTCCTTCCTGTGGATGCAAGGATCCATCCAGCTATTGCTCAGCTGCTGGAAATTACAGGTCTAGAGCTGGAGTGTGAGCCGCAGGCTGAGATGAAGGGGTAACTGCAGTCGGTAGAGCCCCTCTTAAGCAGTACTTAGTGTGTTTGGATTTTTTTTGAGACAGTGTAGATTAGCATTTTAAAAGAATGTTCCAGCTTAGTACAGCCCTAAGGTTAGCCAGGGTGTGTGTGGTGTCAGTTGGGGGGTGGTGTTTCTGTCCCTGCCTCTCTCATAATCTCTGTAGGAAAGCTGGCATTGCTGATGTAAGCCACTACATCTGCTTTCTTAGCTTTCTGGGCCTTGAACTCAGGTCATCAGGCTTTTGTGACAAGCTGAACCATCTCATGGGCCCGGGGTCCTAATTTATGGCCAAATGTGTTTAGAGAAACTAGTGTGGTTTGGGGAAATTTTTTTTATTTCTTATGAGATATTTTTAATTTGTAATGGGGTTTGTTTTGTTTTATTTTGAGACAAGGTCTCAAGTAGGCTAGGCTAGTCTCAAACTCACTGTGTTACAAAAGAAGTGCTTTAGCTTCTTTCCTCCTGCTTCTGTCTCTTGACTGCTAGGACTGTGCACCCGGTTAGAAAATAGTATATTTTGTTTCTGAGGTCTCCTATCTTAAATCCAGACAAAACAAGGACAATCTCTCTTATTCTGTTCACTACCTGCCAGGCAGGCCATGTTTAAGGTCTTGTATTAGTTCGTAGGCAGACTCTCTTAGAAGGATCTGCTTGAACTGGTGGTGGTGGTGCATACCTTTAATCCTAGCACTCAGGAGGCAGATGTAGGCAGAACTGTGTGAGAGTTCAAAGCCAGCCTGTTCTGCAGAGTGAGTTCCACGACAGCCAGGGCTGTCCAGAGAGAGGGAGGGAGGGAAACAGGGGAAGGGAGCTATTTGGCAGGTGGGGGTATCCAGGTGCTGCCCAGTTGGCTCCATCTTGTAGCCCTGGTGATTATCTGTCTGTCTTCAATTGACCCCAGGAGGAGCTGAAGAGAGACCTGAAAATGAAGAAAGAGAAAGATATGGCACAGGTGGTACAGATCAGTGCTGCCGCGGTGTCTATACCTGCAGCACCAGCACCGCCACCCACAGCCCCTCCAGCTCCTCCTCCTCCTTCGCCTCCCTTGGCACACAGTCTGCCACCTGCAGGCCACCCAGCAGCCCCACTGCCTGTCACTTCCCAGAAGAGGAAGCGGGAGGAGGAGAAGGACTCCAAGTCCAAGAAAAAGAAGATGATCTCCACCACCTCGAAGGAGGCCAAGAAGGACACCAGGCTGTACTGCATCTGCAAGACGCCCTATGACGAGTCCAAGTAAGTGTCCCACCCCCACTGGTGAGTGCGCATTTGTCAGCACTGGGTGAGGGCGAACCAGTGTGGGGCTGGGCTTCCTCTGCATCAGATACTTGGCTTGACAGTGCAGTAAGGGGGCTGTTCCACCTGCTCATAGGTCTTGCTTGTCCTCAGCAATGTCCTTTTCTGTCAAAAACAAGCTTGCTGTGGCCCTCTTTGCTTTCCCAAAGCTCTTTGTGGACTTGCTCCTAACCTGCAGCACTGCAATTGGCACTCTGGGCTTCCTTCTGTGGTGGCTGAAGCCCAGAGTCCATCCCAAAACAGATGATACAGAGGCATCACATCAGTTCCCTTTTATTAAAAAAAAGAAAAACAATATTTTTGTCTGTTTACACTCTTATTGGAAAGAAAAGCCAAAAACATACATAAAGTGTTCCTTTTACGCACTTTGTGAGTTTGACATTCAAAAATTTATGAGCACAGCAATTGTGAGCTGTTTTTGACAGTTATGGCTTGTTTTTGGTGACATAAATGAGATTTTAGAGATTTAGAGATTTTAGAGATTATCCATAAATATATTTTCCTGTTCCTTTTTTTCTTTTAGTTCTGTCTGGAACATGCAAAATATAGGCCAGTATTTTACAGTACCAAAAGTTTAACTATGCTTTAAAAAACAGATTTAGCATTAGAAATTCTTACTGTCTGTGTGTGGTAATACCGAGTCTACTCCAGTGGTGCAGCCTAAAGCCCCATCAGTTTGCAAATGTCTGGGGGAGACTTTGCTGGGAGCCAAGCTGCCTGTTGAATGCAGCAGAGTGTAAACGTCTTCACTTCCTGTGTGTCCCTCATTAGTGATTGTTCATCATGTAAAGAGTGGCACCCTGTGAACTAATTTCCCACTGTAATGTAGTACACGTACGTGTGCCTCACTTTAAGTAAAATACACTAGGTGATTCCTGAAGCACGCTCAGGATAGGGAACTTTATTTAAATCAGCTTTGAGCTGACAAAAGTCTTCAGCCCACAGAAGAACATTTTGAAGCAACCTTCTTGGGATACTGATGTTGCTTAAAATGAGGTGCACATGTACATGTACTCATTCAATTGAGACTGCCCATTATTTTGTGGCTCGTTCACTTTTTTTTTAGTTTGCCATTGACATTTCAACATAGCAGATCCATTCACTTCCTGTGGTTGGAGTAACTTGTATTTTATCAGTGCTTTGTGTTCTCAGACCAAACCAGCCTGGTTTGAGCATTGAGTCACGAGCTTCTAAGGAGGGTTACTAAAAATTGAAACTCATGTCCTAAGTTCCTTCCAGAGCACATAGTACCTAAAGAGGCAATATTTACAGGGCCTCAGCAGGTCCACACCTGAGGCAGGGCATGTGAGAGTCGTGGTTCAGAAGCAAGGGTCCCTGGGAATCGGCTGGCATCTCACTGTGTGTTACTCTGCACAGTCTGAGGCGTTCCTCTTGGTTAACTTGGTAGAGTGGAAGGGTACCTACCACTGGTAGCCAGGCCAGCCTGGTAGCCTGAGAGCAAAAGCAGTCCTGCACAGCGCCTGGGCTCCTTTCCCTCCCTCTTCACACACACTCCCCTCGCCAAACTCAGGAAACAGGGATGACTGCGTACATGGACCTCTCCTGGCTCTCTCCACATCACGTTTGACCATCCGTCCTCCCCACCTGGCCGGCCTGCATGTTCCTTTACTGTACCTTCTCCTTGTGTTTGCGCTTTGCTTCATTTCCAATTGTAAATTGTGAGATACATTTTCAAACCTATCTAAGAAATAGCCCTGATATTGAAATGGCATCTGTAGAATAGGTTTGACAGATGTAAGTCTTTGATTCTTTGGCTTTGGTTTTTGTGCCTCTTACAATTTCACACACATTCATTAAGAGGAAGCCATTACCATTGGTGTGTTGTTAATTTTTTTTTCTTCAAATTCCAATATGTTTTAAAGACCCATATTTCACTAAACAGTGTGTTTGTTGAAATGGATGTGAGTGATGACGTGTCCACCCTTGGTACAGTGTCAGATGCTGTAGTTTGCCACTAGAATGGTTGAATTCAGAGGGTTTAGCTGACTCATTGCAGAAATGACCCTATAAGAAAGTGAATCAGGGTAGGGAAGACAGATTTACATGCCATGCAGCTCAAAATGGCAACTACATTGTCATTTCATTGTGAATACTTTTAGGTTCTATATTGGCTGTGATCTTTGTACTAACTGGTATCATGGAGAATGTGTTGGCATCACAGAAAAGGAGGCTAAGAAAATGGATGTGTACATCTGTAATGATTGTAAGCGGGCACAAGAGGGCAGCAGTGAGGAATTGTACTGTATCTGCAGGACACCTTATGATGAGTCACAGTGAGTTGATAAGAGCATCTGTTTGACAATTCAGGAAGCCGCATTGCTCAACTGGTCCTTAATCTGAAAATGAAAAGCAGGGCCTCTCTGCTGTGTGTGTTATACACCTATCTACAAAGACTTTTCCAGTTTTTTTTTCTCTTCTTTCTCTCTCCTTCAAAATGTATGTTGCTTCCTAGTGAATGATTGAGTTGCATTGGGGGAAATGTGGTTATAACTGTAGCTTTGATTCTTCAGTATGTAATAGAAAGTAATGTGATGCAAACAGCCTGACTGTGGGACTCCCCTTGTCTGAAGTGGTGCTCGGTTACAGGCTAGAGACGCACCCTTTGGGATGAGCTGTGGCTGCTACTAGCTCACGGAGTTTTTAACTCTTATTTGATACGGGACTAGTTGAAAGGTATTTTTTTTGCCCTATTTTAAGCTTAAAATCAATTAAATGTTTTACATTTTTCCTCAAATTGGTTCTTTAGTAGTACTTAGTACTTAATACATGTTTGCTGTTGTTCTTAACATCTAAAGTACTTGGTTAGCACATTGGAATGTCAGTCTCAAGAGTAGTAAAACATCATAATACTGAAGTTATTTTATACCCCAGGGGTTAGCCAATTTTCATTGCATGGTGGTATTTAGAGGTAAATTCTAAGCAGAGGTAGCCCATTCTTTCTGGCCTCACATTTCCATTTTGGACCTTGCAGATTTTATATTGGCTGCGATCGATGTCAGAATTGGTACCACGGGCGCTGTGTTGGCATCTTGCAGAGTGAGGCAGAGCTCATTGATGAGTATGTCTGTCCACAGTGCCAGTCAACAGAGGATGCCATGACAGTGCTCACACCACTGACAGAGAAAGATTATGAGGGCTTGAAGAGGGTGCTGCGCTCCTTACAGGTGAGAGGCTGCCAAGTGTGGCATCCGAAGATGAAACTAAACCCACCAGACTGTGAAGACATGCCTAGGGATTGAACTTTTCATTCTCCAGTGAGCAAACCTGGCTGTCTCCCAGCACTCGGTGAAGGGCTAGACAAAGTACACTTTTGTGTGTTCAGTGACATGAAGATGCTGAATGCCCCATCTCTGCTGGTGCTTGTCTAACGCTAGAGAGTCAGAGGGCATAGGCGGGAATTCAGTTTGATTCAAGTCTGGTTATTCTCTCACTGAAGTGAAAGAATAGGGAAATTTGGGAGTGTTAGAGATGAGTCAAAAACAGAACATTGGATAAATCTCTGCAGAACCACGGTCACAGAGTCAGAACTGGCAAGTCAGTCCCAATTCCTGGCTGCTTAACAGCTATGCCTGCCACCTCATTACCAGCAGTGGTCATCACTGCACACTTCAAACCTGTCTACCCCAGTTACTGAAGGGATTGCTGTGCCAGCATTCCTCAGCTGGCAGCTCATCATGTAGAGCCAGAGTGTAGATTGCATGACTCCCTTGCTGGTGTCCCATACCTGTCTCCAAGGGCCTCAGATCAGAGCCACCTTTGAGGACTGTGACTAAATCATGCTCATTTAAGAAAATTTGTGACTAACATCTGAGTCACCTTGTATAAACAATTTCCTTTGTTGATCCAGGGAGTCAGCTGAAGTGTGTGTAAGTGTGTGTGTGTGTGTGTGTGTGTGTGTGTGTATATGTATGTGTGTGTGTGTGTAAAATGTACTTCTGCTGACAGAAATGACACTTGTTCTTTATTGTAGGCCCATAAAATGGCTTGGCCTTTCCTTGAGCCGGTAGATCCCAATGATGCACCAGATTACTATGGTGTTATTAAAGAGCCCATGGGTAAGTGCTTGAGCTGAACAGGAACATGTTTCTCAGGAGTCGTAGGCAGCATTTTATCATCCATGATGCTGATAAATCAGGAGAGTATCTTGGGCATGCAGGTGGGCAGTGTAAACTGTATTGGTCACGGTCACTTTGGATGGTCACTAGAGGTAGCTTCTGAAGCTGGGTTTCCTAGGCACTCTTAGTTCAGGCTGACTCTGACTCCTCCTACCCACGCCTCCCAAGTGCTGCGGTTACAGGAAGGCACCACCACCACCATCTGGGAATATCTATTAAAATTTACATGTGAATGCCTTTAAGCTAGCGGGTTAACATGGGAACAGAGCATATTCATGACAACAGTGTTCGTGCTGGCATAATACTGGACATGCAGTAAACTGCCGGTTCAGGAGTCACTGAGTCACACCGTGTATGAGCAGGGTTCTGCAGCTCTGCAAAGAATGGTTGGGGTCAGGGAACCTGGCCTGATGGACAAGCAGATCAACAACCACCAGTGGAAAGCCAAGGGAATGTACAGCCTTTCCCAGGAAGGAAAACAGTCATACAAGAAGGGGCAGCTATGTGCAGTTGATTTCAGAATAATGTGCCAGCTGAAGAAGTTTTAAAAAAGCAAAAAAATTTCCAAACCATTGAAGCATTCCCTCTAGCTGATAGAAGAATTGTGTCCTTAGAAGAAGGGAGAACATGAAGCAGATGGGAAGGAAGATTTGTTAAATCCATCTGAGGGCTGAGAAACAGCTCAGGTAGAGTGGACAGTCGGTAATGTCCGTTCCCTGTTTGGTGTCTTCAGAACAGTGATTCTGATGCCTTTGTGTGGCTTAGCGGTTGAATGTACTCAAGCTGGAGAGATGGCCCAAAGGGTATAGGACAGCTGGCTGCTCTGCCAATAGGCCCAGGATTGAGTCCCAACACCCAGATAGATACATGGTGGTTAGCTCCATCTGTAGCACAGGGGGATCCAACTCCCTCGCTCAGCACACGTACACGGTGCTTTCAAAGTGATTTTTTCTTAATTTATTAGCCAACTTTTAACTTTTGAAATTATTTTTGTCTTGTAATTTTTGAGACATTTCATTCTGTAGCCTGTCTTGGCTTTGATCTTCCACTAAGAGCAGTCAGCTCCAAGTGGTGGACTGATAGACGTGATCCACTGCTCCTCAGATTCACTTTTAAAGAGCCAGGGTGCTTTCCAGTGTCTTTCCTTCTGCTGTTCTTAATGTCAGCTCAGCGTCATATGTATCTTTTCTTAGCCATGTCAAAGAAATGCAGACCTGCAAGTCATTGTTGGAAGAAGTGAAAGCTGCCATCTAGGTTTTAAGCAATAAAATATCATATTCCTGTCATCTCTAATCCCTTTTTGTTTTGAAATGGGGTCTCACTCTGTAGTCCTGGATGCCCTGGAATATGTAATCTTCCTGCCTCAGCCCCCTGGGTGCTGGAATTACTGATGTGTATCACCATTTCCAGAGGCAATTATATATTTACTAAAAGTTCATAAAGGTGTGTAAAAATGTCTAGATGATGTAGACTAACTTTAAAATGGTAGGCTGCTTTGAGGGCTCAGTGAATCAGTGTGGTGTTACTAAGCTTAATGTAAGGTTATAAAACCACTACTGATGATATTTATAATTCTGTATTGTGTTCATACCTCAAAATTTTAATTAACCTTAGTCTATATGCGAAGTTGTTTGTGTTTGCTATTTTATTATACTATGAAAGATAAAGATAAGCCAGTGGTAACACACACCTTTAGGTGGATCTCTGTGAGTTTGAGGCTTGACTGGTCTACAGAGTGAGTACCAGAACAACCAGGATTACACAGAGAGACCCTGTAGGTAAAGACAATTTCTGCTGGATGGTAGTGATGCACGCCTTTAATCCCAGCTCTTGGGAAGCAGAGGCAGGTGGATCTCTCTGAGTTCAAGGCCAGCATGGTCTACAGAGCAAGTTCCAGGACATCAGGCTACACAGAGAAAGCCTGTCTCAAACAAACAAACAAGGGGGGGNGGGGGACCACAGTTGAATGAAAGCGCTTTCTTAGGAGCAGCCAGGATGAATGTCTTAGAACCCAAAGCAGAGCCAGTATTGAGCAGTATGAGGCACCCTTGCCTATTATAAACTATCCTCCAGATGTGGGATTCGAAGTAAAGATGCATGTTGAGTTCATGAGAGCTGCAGGACATGACCGCATTGGGAAAACCTTAAAACTTTGAAAATATTTTATGTTTTGTGTTTTTAAGACCTTGCCACCATGGAAGAAAGAATACAAAAACGGTATTATGAAAAGCTGACAGAGTTCGTGGCAGATATGACCAAAATTTTTGATAACTGCCGTTACTACAATCCCAGTGACTCCCCCTTTTACCAGTGTGCAGAAGTCCTTGAGTCATTCTTTGTACAGAAACTAAAAGGATTCAAGGCTAGCAGGTAAGCGTGGGTGTTCAGTGTTCTGATGTAAATCACTTCTTCAAGCTCTGTATTGTCTTATTGAAGGATTGGCCAGTGAAGTGTTCTTGGTAAGTTTATTCCTTCAAATAAAAAATACTATTCCTACAAAGTCAAGACTAAAACATTACACTAGGCTTGGCGATGCTCAACTCTAATCCCAGCACTCCAGAGTCAGAGGAGTTGGTGAGTTTGAGTCCAGCCTGGTCTACATAGAGAGTTCAAGGCCAGCCAGGGCTATATAGTAAAACCTTGTCTCAACAAACGATTAAAAAAAGATGATGGCATTGTGACCTACTCTTCAGGATGGGAGCAGGTCATTACTGAGAAAGCCCTATGTCTATTATGTGATTAAAATGAAGACACTTTGTGAAATGCTGTACATGGGAGTCTGTCTGCAGGACCTGTGATAAACAGGGAGGGCTCTGCCCCCCACCCTTGAGCCACCCAAGGAAAAATCCACAAGAGGGCTTTACACACTTTCCCTGAGTTATGTGTCCTGTATCTTAGAAGTCATCAAATGATGGTTTTCTGGGTGTTTTTTCTACATTATACTAGACCCTAGGTTCTCAGAGTTTTTCTTTTCTTTTCTAGTTTTGTTTGTTTATTACTTATTATATATAGAGTGCCCTGCCTGCATGTCTGCCTAAACTCTAGAAGAGGGCACAAGATCTCATCATGGATGGTTGTGAGCCACTAATGGTTGTTGGGAACTGAACTCAGGGCCTCTGGAAGAGCTGAGCCATCTCTACAGCCCCCCTCAGAATTTTTCTAAACCATAAAAACACTGTAGCAAATTTACATGAAATTTTGTTACTGTGACCTTCCTGCCCTTTGTCTCTCAACTGCAACTCCCATCTCAAGTTCTTCCTCCTATAGAGGCTTGGTACCTCTCCAGTGGTGACAGCTGTATCACTGCTACCATTCTGTGGCCTTAAGAATCATCATTCTCCATGCCACCCACCGCTGGATCAGTCGCAGACATTCAGGTCATGGAGACCTTGGGTGGGTCGGGGCCTGGGCATATATTATCTAAGGCATTCCTAAAAGATTCCATTCCAAGTATCAGAGTCAGTGCTGTGGATCCCAGGTGAAGCTCAGTGACAGAGCACTAGCATGCGTTCTGGGGTCCCTCCCAGTTGCACACACTGATGTGGTGTTCTATCTTGTAGTCTCCCTCTGCGGAAGGTCTTGGGGCTGTTTGGTCTTTTTTCTCCTATAGCAAGAGCTGCACTTTAGACAGTGTTGGAACATGTATAGTAGAGGAACTCTGTAAAAGCTAATAGAAGAGTTCACCGAAATCTCATCAGTAGTGAGCAGATGGGGAAAAAAAAGTCCATGAATCCAGTGAAGACTTCATCCAGATTCTTTGAGAGGACTAAGGAGAGGTCCTAGCATACTGCCCAGAGAACCCACATGTGTAAATTCAAACATTTAATAGAAAAACACAGAGAAAAGTAACCTAAGGTCCATCCAACTGTGTTGGAAATAGTGCTGGCATCTAGCACATGGAAGTCAGAGAAACTCTTACCAAACTCTGCTGGGCAGGCCAGCCTCCATGACAAAGAATGAACCATCCCCAGAATGTCACGGGGAATGCTGAAAAGTTCATTCTTCATCTAAAGTGAGAATTACAAGTTGGAGACCTAGCAAGTTCCTGTCTCAAATAGCAGAGAAGTAACTGCCCATCAGGTGATACCTCTTGAAGATTAGCAGACACCCAAGAACAGCCAGACATGCAGGAAAAGCCTGCATTAGTGAAGCAAAAGTCCACAGTGGAGAAGAAAAATATAGTTCAGAAAGAACAACTTTTTACGGACAGAACACACCTCTGTGTCAAGCACACTGCACTTTTATCCTAGAAAACAGATTATTGGGAGTAAGCAAACCTTACATAGTAAAATTAGGAAAAGACAAAATTGTAAGTGCTGAAAGCTCACGTCAGGAGAATTATGAAATAAAAATGTTGCTGTGCCTGAAACTCAGTGAGAAGTCTAGACAGAGGAGACAGTAGAGATCACCAAAAGATTCTGTTGAGATGTAAAGCATTCAGCACCATCCTTCATTGAGTGAGCACAGCCATCAAAAACCCCTCCATGCTGCTGCAGAGATGCTGGTAGTGAGGAACCTCAGTAACGTGGTTTGCATCCTTATGGGGAGAGAGAGGAACACTGCGAGAGGACAGATGGAAAACAGCCCCTGCACAGAGAGCGCAGTAAAGCTTCTAAATGCCAGGGCAGGGGAGGATTAGCCTGCTGATCGTCTTCATGGGAGGGGAGGTGAAATCCCAGCTCCTCAGGAAATGTGGTCAGTTTGCATGTGTCCAGATGGGTTGATGGGACATAGTGAAAGCGGGACCCTTGTTAATGTGAAAAGGGCCTCCCGGGTTACTACTGCCAGGTGTGTGCTCTAGCAGAGATAAACACACAAGGAACAAGATCTAGTCAGGCAGTGGTGGCGCAGGCCTTCAAATCCCAGCACTCGGGAGGCAGCGAAAGAGGCAGGTGGGATCTGAGTTTGAGACCAGCCTGATATATAGAGTGAGTTCCAGGATAGCCAGGGCCACACAGAGAAACCCTGTCTTGAAAAATCAAGAGAAAGAGAAAGGACCTTAGTGCCTGGCATGGTGACTCCCGCCTTGGAGGCACATGTCTTTAATCTCAGCAGCTACATACAGAGTCATACATACCCTGTCTCAAAAAGCAAAGGAAAAAAAAAAAACAGGCCTTGAGTCCAAGAAACAAGAGATCCCAGCAACCAACCAAGAATGCCTGGAACCTACAGTGACATGTTTATGGCCAGTATGTGTTGACAAGTGTTCAGATCAGTAGACCACAATGGAATATGCCCGAGATAGGAATGTCTAGGGAGAGCAAAGGGTTTGGACACGAGATAAGTAGTTCAAATCCAGAAAGCTTAACACTAAGTTAAACAATGGGGGAGGGGGCAGAAAATGCTCTCAGAAACGTCTAGGTGCTGCAGAGAAAGCTCCAGAGTCACAGGGGCTTCTCTGTCTCAAATCAGCCTAAGGAGGTATTATTGGAAGATAGAATGGGCTTGAAGAGCGAGGTGGGAGAGTGCCTAGGTGAGCGCACTTCTCATTTGCCAAAGCAAAATAAAGTTGGAAGGAATGAGAAGTGCAGCTACCAAACGGAGGAGGATGCCTTTAATCCCAGCAGAGCAGAGGGAAGGGTGAAGGAGGAGGAAAGGCTTGATAGTCCTGGGCCTTGTAGCAAAACAAAAGGATTTGAAGAAGATAGAAAGAGACTTCGCAACCTACCAGGTGTGGTGGTGTGTGTGTGTGTTATCAAACCCAGGGTTTCATTAAGTACCCATGGTAAAACTGACCTGCGTCCTCAGGCCTAAGGGACCACTATGACATCTTGCCACCAAGTTGCTTCTTTGGCTTTCTGTGTAGTGAAGCATTCATGTGCACTTAAGAACACCAGAATTGAATTTAGAAGTTGCTCAATTCTATCCGAGTGCCTTCACCATAAAGAGTTGTGCAGAGGCAGAGGCAGCTTACTATTGCATTGCCGCTCTCTCCTCTCCAGGCTTCTGTTCGCCCAGTTTAAGGCAGGTGCAGGGCAGGCAGTCCTTAAGCCCTCTTCTGTTTTTGCTGTTCCCCTGGCCATGCCCTCTGTTTTTAATTTGTGATCTCCCAAGATTGTATGCACATTATTCTCATTACTTTGTTCTGGCTCATTTATACCATCCGTGTTCTTTCTTTTCTTACAGATTGTGATATCTTTAGTCTGAATTTTTAACTGGAATCAGAACTGGATGTTGAGGTCACTGTTTATTGTACCACGTGATTGCCTAATTCGAAATTCCCCTCCCAAAAGTTGAAACTAGTTAATATAATTTTTTAATGTTAAATACAGATGTGTAGATACGTAAAACTTTATTCTGGCAGCCATATTGGACAACGTGTTTAAAGAATTGTGACTGCTCGGGATGCTGTACTCACCTGCTATTGCAATCTAAAGCGCTGTGAGTTAGTCCTGCTTCCTGTACAGTAACGTGGTTCCTAACAGAAGTTGTGAATGAAACTGTGAAAAGAGGAGGACTTTGTGGACTTGAGTTGGAAAATGTGATATTAATATTGCTACTTGTCTAATACAACCTTTCATTTCCTGCGTCATTGTAAATAGACAGGCACATACACCTTTTACTGCAGTGATGCTCTGTAAATGTCTCTGTCCCATTTGTTAAAAGTGGTGTAATCTTAATAAACAATATATATTCACTTATATATATATTTTTAAACATTGGCTTTTTCCAGTGAGCTACCATGTTTACTGTACAGTGAAAAGTTTTAATACTATACCTTACAGATTTCTTAATTGTCAGTCTTCTCAGATTTGCTTGCCAAGGATGAGTGGAAGAGCATGGCTGCTCCCCAGGCCACCTTGGCATCCACATCAAGTGTCACTGTCTCAGAAACCAAGGGTGCTTAATTGTCCCCTTTTCTGTATTCTGTAGGTCTCATAACAACAAGCTGCAGTCTACAGCTCCTTAAGCTCAGCGTGTCACCTAAGCGAGACACAGAGAGTCTGGTGGTCTGCACTGTTTAAATTAAAGCGCCAGATGCTTTCTGTCAGGCTGTCCCGACAGGACTTGACCATGACTTGTTCCTGTTGGTCACAACAGTCCAGTTGTATTCTTGGCCAGTTTTGTCCAACGGACAAAGGAAAAGCAAAGTCAACGACACCATTGTCTTGTCGAGAGCAAATGGCTTTACTGTTGTGGCAGAAGCAGGAAACTTTTGTTTATTGAAATAAAAAAAGAAAAAGCAAGAAAAAAAAAAGACACTATGGGGTCAAGTGTAACTCCGTGGAAATGCCACGTCTGCTCTTCAGTGAAGAAGCTGTTTAGAGTCTCACAGAAAACTTTTTGACTGTATTTATTTATTGTTGCAAAAAAAAAAGACGCTTTTTTATTGCTGCCCTCATTTGTCAGCTAATTATTTTTTCTTATAAAATCCAGCCCTGGTTATGTGTATCCATCCTATATTTTATCATGATTCCTGTAGGTGAAGTACAAGGCGACCTCTAGATGTCTTTTCTTTCTATGAAAGGAGCTGCTATGTACACATGTGCACACACAACTGGGAATCAACAATGAGTTTATTGTTCATGGTAGACACAGATGAAGCTTGCAAAAAGGCTGGGATAAGTAAGTGGTCCTGGACTACAGACTTCGTTGCCTTGAATACACCAGTACAAACTGTCATTCACTCTGCACCAGGCTAAGTGAGCAAAATCTATTTGAAGGTATCTTGTTTGTAAACATTTGTCAGATTCTAATTTTTTTCTTTTTGTATTAAAATTCAACTATGGATGTATATGAATCGAAATAAATGGAGATAATTTTTCTCCCACAGATGGAGGTCTCTTTGAATGTGCGCTAATGATTACTTGTAAGCTCTTGTGGGGAGAGGGAGAGCCACCAGAAATCCCAGGCAGTTTCTCCAGTAGAGCAGAAGCCCTTCTCTTCATAAGTCACCACCCTTTGTCATCACATCAGAGAAAATCTCCAGTGTGTCAGTTGCTCATCCCTCTAAGAACAGGAACGTGACACAGTACAAGCCAACTTCATCCCCACCTTCTGTGATTCTAGGCAGCTCCCTGTCTGTGGGGCGAAGGTTGTGTAGATGACCTTGGCTGGGCACCTTTGGGAAGGGTGCAGGCAGCGGGCGGTTGTGTTCTGTGTGTGCCTCCTGCCGGCGCCCTCTCCTTCCCTCGTGCTGCTCACTGTGTTGTGAAATCAGCGGAGCTGGGCTGTGCAGCTTTGCAGGCCTTCTAGACTTTGCACTAGTCCATATTAGCCTTGTCCTGCTGAGTTCTAGAATCTACCTAGTTTTTTTTTT
>LOEQ01001615.1:98888-109506 GCA_001685075.1 Bramus lutescens
GGCTAAGCTAGCCGTCCGGGAGCCAGGCGGGACGAAAAGCAGGCCTGCTCCCCAATCACTACACCTCTGATCTTCCCCGTGGGGTAGCGGGGGCAACGACTCAGACCTTGGGAGACAAACTGGATGTAGCTAGCTCAGTTTATTTTGGGTAGGAAGGGGAAAGCATTATATAACCCCCACACGCCCTGGGGAGGGGAAGCAACGTCACCCGCATCAGGGTCCCTTGCAACAGCTGGATACTGCTTCAGGACGTCTTGTCTCAAGTCACGGCAGCTGTTGTTGGAGCCCCTTGGCAGACGTAAATTGGCTCAATTTGGGGAAGTTACACACTGCGTGGTCAGATAACCGCTTTAGTCCGGTTTTAGGCCAGCAAGAGCCTATCGGCCCCCAGTGTCTGGGCAAGTATTCTCCCCACAGTTCAGCCGCAATAGCAACCCTAAATGACCGGTAATGGCTTTAGTTAGCTTCCAACTGAATCGGACCAAGATGGGTTTTTTTCTCTTCTTTTCTTTTGTTGGTTTTACGAAACAGTGTCTTTCTGTGTAGCCCTGGCTGTCCCGGAACTAGCACTGTAAACCAGGCTGGTCTCAAACTCAGAAATCCCCCTGCCTCTGCCTCCAGAGTGCTGAGATTAAAAGCGTGCACCACCATCACCCAGCGACAGTGTTTTCTGTTTTTTCAGATAAGGACTCTGTCTGTACCCCAGGCTAGCCTGGTATTCACTACATAGCCTAGGCTAGCCTTAGCCTCTCAGTAATCCACCTGTCTCAGTCTTCCTGAATGCTAGGTTTGTAGGCACATGGCACAGTATCTCCCGGGTTGTACAGTGCTGGGGGCACATTTCAAACACAGCTCTTTGTGCATGCTACCAACCGAGCTATACCCCCACCCCCAGCCCTTCAGGTATAATTTTGAAAACTAGTATTCTATTTTAGTTTATTATGGTGACACGTCTTTGTAATCCCAGAACTCAAGAGGTAGAGGCAAAATTGTCCTTGGCTACATAGCAAATTAGAAGCCAGCCTGGTCTACATAAGAACATGTATGAAACCAAAACAAAACAAGGGGTCTGGAGAGATTGCTCTGTGGTTAAGAGCACTGACTGCTCTTCCAGAGGAACTAGAGGCTCAATTCCCAGCACCCACATGATGGCTTACAACTGTCTGTAACTCTCATTCCAGGGCATCTCCACACTGACATAGATACACATAAAATGAAAAGAAATAAATCTTTAAAAAGAACGGTCAAAACTAAGTGAAGCCACTGGTCACCTGCGAAGTGCCGACTGGAGAGAGGTGCTCAGAGGTTAAGAGCACTGACTGTTCTTCGAGAGGTCCTGAGTTCAATTCCCAGCCCCCACATGGTGGCTCACAACCATCTGTAATAGAATCTGATGCCCTCTTTTGGACTGCATGCATACATGCAGACAGAGCACTCCTATCTAATATACAGCATATATTATTATCTTTTTAAAAAGAGAAATCAAAAATAGACTTAGATAAACAAAATTGAGGGACCGATAACAAAGGACTTTTATTAAAAATATGAAGGAGAAAAGGAGAGTTGGGTGGTGATGGCACATGCCTATAATCTCAGCACTTGGGAAGCCTAGGCAGGTGGGTCTCACAGAGTTCGAGACCAGCCTGGTCTACAGAGCGACTAACAGGGCAGTCAGTGCAATACAGAGAAACCTTGTCATGAATGACCAAAAACAGAGGACAGCTTCTCATAAAGGACAGGTTGGCCTCTGACTTACTCTGTAGCTGAAGATGACCTTGAACTCAAGCTCCTTATACCCTTGCCTCCCAAATGCTGGGCTTAAAAACACACCACCACAGGATGTATTCTATATCTCACTGTGTAGACCAGACTGGCCTTGAACTCACAGAGATCTGCCTGTCTGCCTCCCAGGTGCTGGGATTAAAGGTGTGCACCACCACACCCAACAAAACTAATTTTTAAGTTTGAACAATTATGAATTTGAAAGCCAACTAAAAGCCAAGGAGGAGAAATTTGAAGTAAAATTGTGTTAGTGTCTCTTGTGTTGGGGAAGAAGAGGAAACATGCTTGTAAGTTCAGACAAAATGATGCTATGTTACAGGTCATGGTTGAGGAAGAGTGTCAGGTGACGAGGTGGGTGGTACACAGAGATTGCGCTGGGTGTGAGGGCATCCTGGGCCAGCCTGGCTACGTGGAGAGAGCACCAGCAAAGTTCACAAATGCTGCCACAGAGCCAGGAAAGAGCTCTTTGGGACTGGAGATGCTGGTAAATGTTTTGGGGCTCCGAGTGAAGAGCCAGCTGAGGGGCCAGCCCGAGACACAGGCATGAGGGGAAATTAAGACCCTGTCCCTTTCCAAAAGGGATCAATCGCTAAGTGCTGGTCAGGTTTCCCGAGGAAAAGGGACAAGTCCATCACAAAGGCCTGACAGTAAATCAGAAAAACACTCTCTCCTCTGAGACAGGAAGGGAGGATTGGAGGTGGTAGAGGTGAGGGGAAGAGAAACGTGGCAGCTTGGCACTCAGAACCACAAGCTGGGGTACTCACAGACACTCAGCGAAGTCTGCTGACTTTAGCTGAATGAGCTGTGGCGAGCAAGCTGAGAAACATCTGCCAGAGAGGAGCTGGGGTAAGGAGTTCAAGGAGAGGAATGAGGTGGGAAGACGGGGTGAGTCCTGTGGAGAAGACGCCCAGTAACACAGAGTGCCTGAGGAATCCCCGCATCTGTCATTCCGGAGCGCAGGTAGACTAGGAAACAGTGTCACTGTTGTCCCCAGTGCTATCCACCAGTAGCAAGCATGAAAGAAACATCACAGTTTATTCTTTTTAATACTCACTATTATTCTTTTTTATGTGGGTATGTATGTGCATGCAGATGTCTATGGAAGCCAGAAGAGGGCGCCAGGTTGCCTGAAGTTTGTAAACTGCCCCCTAGGTGTTGGGAACTGAACTCTGGTCCCATGGAATAGCAGCAAGTGCTCCTGACCACTAAACCATGTCTCCAGTCCCCAGTTTTGTTTTGTTTTGAAAGTTCCTACTGCAATCCCAGCACTCTGGAGACAGAGGCAGGCATACCTCTGTGAGTTCAAGACCAGCCTGGTCTAGGGAGGGAATTCCAGGACGACCACAACTACAAAGAGAAGTCCTTTCTCAAACAATAACAAACTAACGAACAAAAAAGAGCAGTACTAATTCCTAACATGTGGGTCATCTCCCTGGGCTGTACAGTTTTGTTTTGTTTTGTTTTTTTAAATCTGGAATGATTACAGACACACAGCAAGTCACAAAGATGGCGCAGAGCATGCACTTCCACCTCACACCTTGGTCCTACGTCATTACCAAGAAATCAAGCGTATACATGATGAGAAAATAACTGCACCCTGATTTCAGGTTTCATTATTTTCTACTCTAACAACCCTTTTCTGTCTTTAAATTCAAATCCAAAGTTAGACAGGGTGACACACACCAGCAGTCCTAGGCTTAGGAGGGACAGGTGTTCCTGGGTCAGCCTGGGCTACATAAGATCCTTTCTCAAAAAAACAAAAGCAAAACAAAACAAAACAAAAACACACAACATAATAAAAACACACTGGGGTCCAAGTGACCATGTGTGTTTTCAGAATGAACTTTCCTTTTGCGCAAGAGAAATTAAGAAGAGTTTGTGTTTTTCTAGATAATGGTAAAGAAAGTTTAAGTTTGAGTTATTTGTTTCTTTAGTTTCACTGATTTGTAGCTCACACACATCAAAACAACAACAAAATGAGCTCCTAGCGTCTTGAGCTCAACAATAACATGCTGAGCTGGTAACCCTTCTAGAGGACCAGATCCCAGCACCTGCGTCCAGTTTCAGGGGATCCTGCGCCCTCTTCTGGCGTCCAAGGGCACTGCACACATGTGATACACACAAATGTTTTGTTTCTGTTTTTTGTTTTGTTTTGTGAGACAGGGTTTCTCTGTGTAACCCAGGTTGTCCTGGAACTTGCTCTGTAGACGAGGCTGGCCTTGAACTCAGAGAGCTGCCTGCCTCTGTCTCCCGAGTGCTGCGATTAACAATGTGCTACTCTGCCACCTGGTTTTCTTTCTTTCTTTCTTTTTTTAGTCACTGGAACGATGCCCTAATTACATTTCATTATTCATAGTACTCCGAGGATAGAACTTTAAATTATGTTTATTACATTTGTGTGCTGTTATTGCTGCTTTCCTTTGAGTCAGGATGGGAAGGGAGTGTTATGAACATTGATGCCTATAGGAAACCCTAAGTAAAAAGGTCTACTTGCCAGTTTGTGCTAGATCGTGTGTGTGTGTGTGTGTGTGTGTGTGTGTGTGTGTGTGACGCGCGCACGCCTCTGCCTCCCTGAGTGCTGGGATGAAGGGTATGCCCCATCACGCCAAGTTTATTTTTCATTAAAGCCTCAGAAATAAATTCAAGCCTCAAAAAGAAAAAAAAGGAAAAACAACTAAAAATCAGTATCGGGAAGAAAAACAGAGTAAAGTCTCTTTAAATATATAGTTTTTGTTCATTATACTTTAACAAAATTAGACAAAAATGTTTTAAAAGAACAGACGTACGATTAAAGGACAAATCTTTTACTTGAAGGTTCTGCGTAATTTTAAAAATACTTAGCAGCACGAGAAACAATCGACTTTTATACTGTTCGTCTTTTTTTTTCTTCCAACAAAAGTTACTGGTACGACCCAGATGGGACTCGAACCCACAATCCCCAGCTCCGGAGGCTGATGCCTTATCCATTAGGCCACTGGGTCACCACAAGATCCGGGTTCTCACTCCGTCTCCTTATGTGATGTAATCATCGCGGTTACACCCGCTAAGCTCCGATCTGTAAACCAGTGTGCGATTGCCGAGTGCGCTTGCGCACTCACTGCTACAACGCAGGAACCTTCAGTGCGCCTGCGCCGCAGCCCAGGTTTGTGATCTAGTGGGGCCACCTGATTTTGGACGATCCTTGGAGCTGGAAGACAAAGGAGAGCGTGTGTCCGGCCTCCTCAGAGGGTTTTGTTTTTTTTTTTTGGAGGGGGGAACTCTTGATATTGACTTTGTTAGGCTCCTCCTAGAAACTTTAAAACAGCCTCTGCTGTACTTTGCATTCGTAGTCGCTGGCGTCGGGCGGGCCGCAGCAGCTGCCTTTCCCAAAGGTCCCTTTCTGTCTCACCCTCCTTAAACTCCCTGGGCTTTCCATCCCAGTTTCCCCATTCTTTCGTGCTTTTTATCAACAAACATTGATTTGGTAACCTATTATGTGCTGCGGACTCTTGGCAGATTCCAGGGTGAACAGGCTTTTCCAGCCCAAGGAAACTTCTAATCTGCCCTCTTTCCCAACGCCCACTTGACTACACCCCCCTTCCATCCCACCTACATTAAAGGGAAATGAACACGGTTTCTAAATACAAACTAATACTTTTTATTTTTTACCCTAAAGGTAAATATCGGATAACAACTGACTTTCTGGTTTCATGAAATTTGTTTACTGCGTGTAAAATGCTACATTGCAGATTTTAAAAACATTTTCAGAGCTTCCCCCTTCATGGATAGGTAATCCCCCTTCTTTGCAATGTAATAAATACGTGTATATGAGTAATTCAAATGTATTGGTTAGTGTCCACTTAGGTTAGAATCACCTGGAAGACGGGCCTCTGAGAATGTCTATGGGGGATTATCTTTATTACCTAAATCTGCCTGGGAAGGCTCTCAGGTCCCTGTCAGAGGCAGGAACAAACTCGGTAAGGGGCTCACTAATGGAGCGGTTGGCGTGCACTATCTCTGGTTACTGATTGTGGTTGATCAGCTGCTTCGAGTTCCTGCTGCGGTCACACACACACAACTGTGAGCTAAATACACACATATACACACACACACACATGATGGACTGACTGTACCTTGAACTTTGAGTTAAACACACACACACACACACACACACACACACACACGTGATGGACTGACTGTACCTTGAACTGTCAGCTAAAATAAATCCTTCCTTAAATCACTTTTATCCTAGTATTTTGTGGTAATGACAGGAAAAGTAAATAAGATATCAAATAGAAAATTAAAAGTGCTGCTAAGTTTACCACTTGGAGTTTGTTAACTGAGTGCCTGTGTGCCTTCCACAGTTCGATGTATAAGTCATTTACTGTTTGGTTACTTGTAGCCTGTGAGCCCCTGTGCCTCTGGGAAATGCTCTTCTTAAGCTCCAAGTTATTATTTAGTGGTTGTAATTTGCCTTGATGGTGTAAGCAGCAGTGGATGAAACTGCCTCCCAGTTACAGTGGTAACCCTCTTCCCCACACGGAAAGACATGGCTTCACTTTATGCCTTGGGGCTTTTTTTCTTCCTTTTCTTCTATGTAGTCCTACAGGTCCTGGGGATCACTATGTAGACCAGGCTAGCTTCAAACTGGCTTCAAACGCAACAGTTCTATTCTGCCTCTCCAGCGCTTGGATTTTAAGCCTATAACATCACACCTGGCTAAGTTTCAACTCTTAATTTTGCTTCTTTTTTTAAATTTTCTCTCTGTGTAGCGTTGGAGCCTGTCCTGGAACTCACACTGTAGACTAGGCTGGCCTCAAACACACAGAGATCATCTTCTGCATCCTAAGTGCTGGGATTAGAGGCTTGTGCCACCACTGCTCAGCCTGTTGCTTTATTTGTTTGTTTATTTATTTATTTATTTATTTTTAGGTAGACTAGTTGGGCTAGAGCGCTGGAGTATTCCCTGCCTAAGTCTTGACTTCTGAGAACATATCTTTAGTATTTTGACAAACTGGGAAGGATGCATCAATTGCTTCTACCTCAGACCAAAATATAGCGGCTAAGTGTCTATGTCACTTGCTGCTCTTGCAAACAAACTGGATTTGATGCCTAGCATCCACATGATGACTCGCAACAATCAATAACTTCATTGTCAAGAGATCTGACCCCCTCTCTGACCTCTGCAAGCACTAGGCACAGGCTTTCCACGGTACATACAGACCTTTTAAAAAGCTGAGGTAGCCTGGCTGTGGCGGCACACACCTTTAATGCCAGCACTCGGATGGCAGAGGCAAGTGGATCTCTGTAAGTTCGAGGCCAACCTGGTCTACAGAGCAAGTTCCAAGACAGCCAGCACCTTTAGACAGAGAAACTCTGTCTCAAAAAAAAAACCAAAAACCAAAAACCTTAAATACATAAGTAAATAAAGTAAAAAATCGAGGGAAGAGTACAGAATCCTCAAACACATTCTCACCTTCTGGAATTCTCCCATGAACAATTTGCATTAAGTGGTACATTTGTTATGACTGATGAACTCACATCGATACACTGTTAACTAAAGTTCGTAGTTGACATTAGGGTTTTCTCTGTGTATATTCTATGGTTGGTACAAATGTGCATTATTATGTAGTCTCTATTTGCAGCATCACACAGAAAAATTTCACTGCCTTCAACATGCCATGCTTAGGCGGAGAGAGGTACTTCAGCAGTTAGGAGCCCTTGCTGCGTGTGAGTTCTAGAGTTTAAATCCAAGAACCAAATAACAGCAGAACATCCTTGAAAATGCCTATAACAGTGGACACAGAAGGATTGCTGGGACTTGCAGGCTTCCAGCCTTGCTGAGAAAATGTGAGCCCTGGGTTCAAAAAGAGACCATGTGCCTCAAAGGATAAGCAGAGAGGTGAAAGAGGACCCCCAACACCCTCTTCTGGTCTCCACTCATATGACTATACTCATACACATACACACAAGTGAGTAAAGAACGTTTAGGATGTACTTCTTTTCTGTGAATGAGTGTTTTAGCTCCCCAAATGTGTGTGTGCCGTGTGGGTACCTGGTACCCATGAAAGTGAGAAGACTTCATCAGATTCCCTGGACCCGGAGTTAGGGACAGTTGTGAGCTGAAACATGTGGGTATTAAGAACTGAACCCAACTATTCTCCAAGAACAACAAGTGCTCTTAAGCACTGAGCCAAATTTAATTTTTTTTTTTCTGAGACAGGGTTTCTCTGTTATCCTTGGCTGTCCTGGAACTAACTCTGTAGACCAAGCTGGCCTCAAACTTAGAGATCCACCTGCCTCTGCCTCCCAAATGCTGAGAGCAAAGACTTGTACCACCCCTGCCTACTTTAAAATAAAATCCTTAAAATGCCATGCGTTTTAGAATGTGAAAAGACGGCAGTGTTGGTAGCAGAGCGGCTGAATGTGTCCCAACCTAGATTCAGTATCTCTTTTTGTCTCCTCCATAGTGGGAAGAGGCCAAAATTAGTGTCCTGATAATTGAATGCCCCCTCAAGGTACCAGGTCAACAATAGTTGGGCATCCAGCAGGAGAGGCAGCCAGTCTGCCCAATGGCAGGGAATGTACATTGCAGAGTTTATGTTTAGCCTCTGTCTCTGCCACCACGGCCAGGTCCTGTTATGCAAGAGGATGATGAACATCCACCAAGGAGGTCACCACAGCCACCTGAACGTTAAGAGCCTATGCCACCATGGAGGCCTTTGGGTCACATGACTTAATCTGTCACTCCTGAGGTCATTCTAAGGCACACATACAGCTGATAGAGCCTTGAGTGTTGACCTGACGGAATTCCAAACCAAGCTGATATCTTAGCCCTGCACCCACTTCCCTTTGGGTGTATACACACAGCAGTCATCCTGGCTCAGAAGGCCTACCATGAGCAGCTTCCCGTAGCAGAGCTCGCCAGCACCCGCTTTGAGTCAGCTTTCCCTTTGCCCTTTAAATCTTTCCACTGCTGGACTTGCTCCATCTCACTGGGTCTCTCCACCTGTTCATTTGCATCAAGTGAATTCCAAGGAACGCTCCCACCCGTGACACAGTGAATAAAACCACCCTGCCTCTCGCTTTATCTCAGTTGCTGACCTCAACAGTTTGCGTTTCCCTTGGAGTCTACAGCCAGCTTCTAAGTCCCAACGCCAAGTTTTCATTTCGTTTGAGAGGCTGGGCTGCTAACCACAAAATAAATAAAACCCGATCTCAGTTCTGATAAATTAGGTGGGTGCAAATGCCTGTTCCAGCGCCAGAGGTGGGGGCAGGGGAGTAGAAGTTCAAGAGCATCCTTGGATGAACCCTTCCTTCTCCATCTCCGCTCAAGTCCAATTTCCAACTTAGAATCGGAATGGGTGTTATGGATTAAATGTTTGTATCCTCCCCACGAGCCCCCAAGCTGAAGCCCTAGCTGCAGGTGTGACCTTTGAAGGCCAACCCTTTGGGAGGTGATGAGGTTTGAGTGAGTTCCGGAGGGTGGCTTGTCACAGTGGGAGACCCTAGAAGACTTTGCAATTTTGTCTCCCTTTCTTCTGTTTCCTACCCAGAGGCCTCAGTGACCCTGAGTAGGAGAGGTTCTTATCCTCCTCTGGTTTCCTCAGATGCTCTTCAAGGACCACACATCCATTAGGACAGCTCCATCGGTATCCACAATGTGGCGCATACCAGGAGCTTCATTTTCCGGAACACGTCACTCAGCCTGACGACCAGATGCCCACTGACAAGACAATTTGGGGAGGGAGATGACTCGATTCTCGCACCTTTAACACCTCCCCAGGGTAGTGTTTGTAGACATGGAGCCCACAGTCACTGATGAAGTTTGCAGTGGTACCCACCACCTACTCTTCCATCCGAGCAGCTTATCACAAACAAGGGCAATGCTGCCAATAGAAGGCCCGTGCCTACTGAACTATAGGGATGTGGTGTGGTCATGGCCAAAGATGCTGCCGCTGCTGTCATGGCCACCTTCAAGACTAAGCACAGCATCAACTGTGTGGACTGAGGTCCCATTGGTTTCAAGATTGGTATCATCCTTGCACTGTGGTACCTGGTGGAGGCTTGGCCATGGTACAGAGAGCTGAGCACAAGAGCATCATTGCTCAGGCCTCAGCTCTCCCATACCACAAGTTTGACATGATGCCTACCAAGGGTGCCATTTTGCATTTGTATATGAATGAAGATATGGAAGAAGGAGAGTTTTCTGAGACCCCAGAGGATTATGAAAGTCGAGCAGATGGTGCCGAAGGAGATGATGGTGACTATTGCCCACATGCTACAACCTCACTGTCTCAGAGCTGACTTTGAATTGGTTGTTGTTTTGTTTTGTGGGGCTCTCTATTATAACCCTAATCTATCAGTAAAGATGATTTTCCATTTTAAATGGCAAAACAAAGAGAGTTAGCTAACACATTAGAGTAGTAGTTCCTAGTCAGCCACCAGCCCACAAATAATGGCACAGAGACCTCTTATTAATTGATTATGAAAGGCTTGTTACCTCATCTCTCCATACTGCCCATGCTGCTTCCTCTGTGTCTGGCTAGTGACTCTGCCTTCTTCCCAGAGTTCTCTCTCTGCCCAGAAGGCCCGCCTATACTTCCTGCCTATCTATTGACTGTTTAGGTTTTCATTACATCAGTCACAGCAATACATGTACACACAGTGTACAACCATCCCACAACATTTCCCCCCTTTGTCTAAATAAAAAGGAAAGATTTTAATTCCAATACAGTAAAATTATATACAATAAGAACAGATATTAACCAGGCAGTGGTGGCACACAATCCCAGCATTTGGAAGGCAGAGGCAGGAGGATCTCTGTGAGTTCAAGGTCAGCCTGGTCTACAAGAGC
>LOEQ01001615.1:146575-159792 GCA_001685075.1 Bramus lutescens
CTAGCCCCCTGTCCTCTTCACGCTCATAGCCGGTGCTCACAGACACCTCTGCGTCTCCCCTGTGGGGAAGAAGCTGGAAAAGACACTGAACAAAGGTCCAAAGTTTGTATGTCCTGGATGGTCTGTCTAGGAACTTTTGGGACACTAGCTTGGTCCGTGTGTCATGTCCTTTCCACTAATGACATCTTTTTTTAAATATTTATTTATTATGTATACAATATTCTGTCTATATGTAAGCCTGCAGGCCAGAAGAGGGCATCAGATCTCAGTACAGATGGTTATGAGCCACCATGTGGTTGCTGGGAATTGAACTCAGGACCTTTGGAAGAGCAGGCAATGTTCTTAACCTCTGAGCCATCTCTCCAGCCCCACTAATGACATCTTAAAAAAATAAAATGAAGACCCCAGCACAGAACAAAGGCTGAGTATCTGTCACTGGTGGCTCCACCTCACCCTGTGCGCTTGGGCGGGAGACTGAAGTCTGAGGGACCCCGTGGATTCCATGGGGCTAAAACCCCGTTACTCTCACTGTTTACTTTAGCAACTGAATTCTTCCCGTTTTGGCCAGTGGAAACCTGTTCAAGCTGGTTGCTAGTCCAGTTTTGCCATGACCTATCATTCCTGGACTTTTCTACTTCAAGTTGCTCCAGGCTACTCTGTCTTTTTCCTGTCCCGGCCATGGAATCAACCAGTTCTCTCCAAGGACCCTGGTTCTGTTTGGTGAAAATGGTGTTTGGAAGTCAATACTGGTCGCAGAATGTGTTCACGGCTGTTGAGATGAACCGCTGCCTGTCCTCAGCAGCCCGGGCCAGAGCCGACAGAGGTGTGGACGCATGCGCGGATGCACAGGCCTTCATACCAGTATTGCTATTTTATTTTTAACAGTTCTAGGGAGAAGCAGGGTGTTATGGGGCACACTGGTAATCCCAGGAGGCTGAGTCTGGAGGATTGCCATGAGTTTGATGTCAGCCTGGTCTATATTGAGAATTCCAGGCCAGCAGGGCTACATATAGAGACTCTCAAAAAAAAAAAATTGAGCTGGGAGATGGTGGTGTACGTGTTTAGTCCCAGTACTCTCAGGGAGGCAGAGGCAGGCGGATCTCTGTGAGTTTGAGGCCAGCCTGGTCTANCCTTTGGAAGAGCAGGCAATGTTCTTAACCTCTGAGCCATCTCTCCAGCCCCACTAATGACATCTTAAAAAAATAAAATGAAGACCCCAGCACAGAACAAAGGCTGAGTATCTGTCACTGGTGGCTCCACCTCACCCTGTGCGCTTGGGCGGGAGACTGAAGTCTGAGGGACCCCGTGGATTCCATGGGGCTAAAACCCCGTTACTCTCACTGTTTACTTTAGCAACTGAATTCTTCCCGTTTTGGCCAGTGGAAACCTGTTCAAGCTGGTTGCTAGTCCAGTTTTGCCATGACCTATCATTCCTGGACTTTTCTACTTCAAGTTGCTCCAGGCTACTCTGTCTTTTTCCTGTCCCGGCCATGGAATCAACCAGTTCTCTCCAAGGACCCTGGTTCTGTTTGGTGAAAATGGTGTTTGGAAGTCAATACTGGTCGCAGAATGTGTTCACGGCTGTTGAGATGAACCGCTGCCTGTCCTCAGCAGCCCGGGCCAGAGCCGACAGAGGTGTGGACGCATGCGCGGATGCACAGGCCTTCATACCAGTATTGCTATTTTATTTTTAACAGTTCTAGGGAGAAGCAGGGTGTTATGGGGCACACTGGTAATCCCAGGAGGCTGAGTCTGGAGGATTGCCATGAGTTTGATGTCAGCCTGGTCTATATTGAGAATTCCAGGCCAGCAGGGCTACATATAGAGACTCTCAAAAAAAAAAAATTGAGCTGGGAGATGGTGGTGTACGTGTTTAGTCCCAGTACTCTCAGGGAGGCAGAGGCAGGCGGATCTCTGTGAGTTTGAGGCCAGCCTGGTCTACAGAGCGAGTTCCAGGACAGCCAGAGCTACACAGAGAAACCCTGCTGGAAAAACTAAAACAAACCAAAATTGAATATAAAACCAGGCATGCTGGCAACAGCCTGTAATCACAGGGTTTGACAGAGGCAGGAAGATCTCCGTGAAATCTGTCTGGTCTGCCTAGCAAGTTCAGGCTAGCTGGGATTATATAGGGAGACCCTGCTTGGAGTGACAGCTCCGTGGTTAAGAGCACTTACTGTTTCATTCCTAGCACCCACATGGTGGCTTTCAACCATGTGTATCTCTAGTTTCAGGGGCTCTGACGCCTTCTTCTGGCCTCCTTGGGCATCAGGCACACACATAGTACACCAGATGCACAAACAGGCAAAGTATCTACACCCATAAAATAAGAACAAATACATCTCAAAAACAGTTGAAAAGGAATAGAGAATTTCAGCTTAAAGAAACCAAGGGCAAGGCTGGAGAGATGGCTCAGTGGTTAAGAGCTCTTCCAGAGGACCAGGGTTCAATTCCCAGTAACCACATGGCAGCTCACAAGAGTCTGTAACTCCAGGATCCAACACTCTTAAACAAACTACGTGCAGGAAAAATACCAATGCACATAAAAAAAATCAAGGACAGAGCTAGATGTAGATAGATAGATAGGAGATAGGTGAATAGTAGGTAGATAGGTGATAGAGAGATGATAGGTAGGTGGGTAGATAGGCAGATGACTGATAGTAGATATTATTTGCAGGGGTGCATACCTATATTCCCAGAAACTCAGGAGGCTGAAGCAGAATTGCAAGTTCAAGATTAGGATGGGCAAGTTAGCAAGATTCTATCTCAAAAAAGAAAATTGTGGGGAGAGCCAGGGGGACCTTAGTGGTAGAGTGCACGCTTAGCATTCAAAAGGCCCTGAGTTCAAATTCTAACGTCAAAAAATGGAGTATATATATTTGTGTGTGTGTATACGTGTGTGTGACCTTAACTTTTCTCCCCAGTTTTTTTGTATGTGATGTCTGTGAATGATGTGGGGTGTGTGTGTGTGTGTGTGTGTGTAGCATGACATGATGTGAACATGGAGGTTAAAGGATAACTTTTTTTTCTTTTTATTTTGGAGACTGGGTGTCTCTGGAACTCACTATGTAGACCAGGCTGGCCTCAAACTCACAGAGATCTGGCCTGCTTCTGCTTCCTGAGTGCTGGAGTTAAAGGTGTGCCACCATGCCAGGCTCAGAGGACAGCTTTTGAGACAAGCCAATTCTTTCCCTCTACTGTGGGTTCCACACTTTGAACCCAGGTTGCCAGGCTTTTCAGTTTCCCGTAAATAATGAATTTTGATCATATAAGCTCGCCAATTATTACCCTTTTGTCTCCCTACTCCTTCACCCCTTTTCTCCCCGCACCCCCTTTGCTTTTAAATCTAGATTCTGAATGTGTGAGAAAAAGTGTTATTTGTCTTTCTGAACCTGGATTATTTTGCTTCACATAGTGAACTCTGCTTCCATTTTCCCGTCTCTCCCCATCTCCCGTCTCTCTCCGTCTTTCTCCCCGACCCCTAGAATGGCCTCAAGCTTGTTGTGTAGCCAAGAGTCATCTTGAACTCCAGATCCCCCTGCCTCCACTTCTCAAGCTATGGGTTACAGGTGAGCGATGCAGGCTGGCTTCCCACAATGTGTACGCTACATCTCAGACCCTGCTTAAGTCCCTAGAGTCCTCCTTTCCCGCTCTGGTATTGGAACCAGGACCCAGTCACTGTGTTTTATCGAGTGGTCAGGTCTCCTCCGAGTCAGTGAGACTGCCTTTCTTTTCTGGTGTCCTCTTGTGATTAGACCGGAAAAGCAGATTCTTGGGTCGGACTGGGATAAATTCCCCGTCTCATTGCGCAATAGCATCTATTAGCCATGTTTGATGCCAGGGAACGTGGGATTCCAGAGCTGGCATCTGACTGAGGTCACACAGCCGTGGGAGGGGTTAGATTTGAACCTGGGCCACTCTGAGCTCTCTTCAGCGTGGTAGCCAGGGAGGGATGAAAGGTCGCCTGTGCTGATTGGGGAGTGAGAGGTGGAGACTTCTTACCTCCGCATCAGCGCTTCAGTAAGCCTAGCCTTCAATTCTCTCCGTCTGGCACAAGCAGCAGTATGGCTGTTGGTAGGACCTTCTTTTGCCCGTTAGGGGTTGTCTGGTCTTTGTGCCTCTAGCACCAGCATGACAGTAATCTGATCATTCAAAAAGAGACACATTTTCCCCGAGTTCTGTAAGTCACATCCCCAGTCTGGCCGGTGGCTCCAGCCTTCAGACTTCCTGGCTGCTCCTTGGGCATCACTGGATGAGATCTCTCGTAAGGGAACATCCAGATGGAGTTGGCTCATGGCTGCTGGAGAACCTGAGTCTCCTTCAGTGGTTGCGGATTTCTCTGCCTAGCAGGTAAAAACAAGCCCCACTATTCCAGAAGCGTCAGAAACTCCGGACCATCCTGCAGTTTCAAAGTTGATGTTCTGAGCCTTGTCCTCCGAGCCGCATTCAGCCAGCATGTGTGTTTCATTTGGCCCTCACTTAATTAAAAGAATTTTTAAAAATTAGTTCACAACGTGAAAAAAATCAACAGCGCCTCATAAAAAAAAATCCAGAATTTGGCTTCTCTGGAAAAATCAGATGTAGCAATAAATGGCCCGCTTTCCCATGGCCAGCGTTGACCAGCAGCTGTCCCCTTAGCTCAGACACAGGAGCTCATTCTTCTCCAGCCCTCACTGCACCCTAATATACGGCTCCCAGTTTCTCATCGCTGCTGTCTGCCTGACATTTTACAGTGTTTGAATCTACAACTTGAGGAATATTTATTCATTCAGCAAACATTAAGCCTCTTCCCTGACTGACTTCTAGGCTCCAGATCGACTCTAGATCGAGTTTATGGTGACACACATGCAGGCCACGAGAAAGCCGGCTCTGCTACCATGGGAATGAGGAAGAATGGTCCCAAACTCTGTCTCAGGTTCTTCAAAAGGGACTTTTGGTCCTAACTGAGCCTATCTGTCATTTGTTCTTCAATGCCTCATCTGTTGTCCAACTCTTTTTTCTTTTTTGGTCCTGTACAAGAGGTCAGTTCAGGACCTTGGGCAAGCCAGGCAAGCACTCCAGCGAATTACATCCCAGCCCCCACTTTCTAGTTTTGTTATTTCAAGTTATGTACGTGTGTGAGTCTATGTGCCCATGAGTGCTGGTGCCCATGGAGACTAGAGGCACTGGATCCCCAGGAGCTGGAGGTACAGGTAATCATGAGCTGACCAACACAGGTGCCAGGGATCGAACGGTACAGGCTTTTCACTGTCGAGCCACATCTCCAGTCCCCGATCCTCTTCATCTTTTTTTTTTTCCTGTTTATTTTTTGAGACAAAGTCTCTTGCTATGTAACCCTGGCTGAACTGGGACTCACTCTCTTGCTCCCCACTCTTTTTGAGACAGGCTCTTGCGTATACCAGGGTGGGTATTCTATGGCAGATGGCCTTGAACTCCCAATGCTCCTGCTTCTTTCTCCCTCCCAAGTGCTGGTGTTACAGATGTGCACCACCCCACCTGTTAATTCTCACCCTTCTGTTAGTTCTTAGCATCTCTTCCAAAACCAGAGCTTTGTGTTTATATAAATAGCAGCTGCTATTTGGTCCAGGCATGGTGGGAGAAGTGGGGAAGGCTCGGCTGTGGTATGAGGTGACATCAGGGCCACTGGTGATCTCTCACGGGAAGCATGGAGTCTCCGGTCTTTGCAGTTTGGGACTGTAGTGGAAGGTGGGGTGAGAAAGGGCCAGAATCCCCGGGGTCAGACGGGTTTAGCTGAAGTCCCAGCTTCACCGCTTACCGCGGTGTGTCCAACCGTGTCTACTTAGATTCTCTGAACATTTCACTGTCTAGAAAATGGGGCTAGAATTGTGTATTCACAAGACTAGTGTCAATATCACATGTGATATGTGTGCTGCTTTCTGCTGCTGTGAGCAAACATTCTTACAAAAAGCAACTTGGGCCAGGCAGTGGTGGCGCACGTCTTTAATCCCAGCACTTGGGAGGCAGAGGAAGGGGGATCTCTGTGAGATCGAGGCCAGCCTGGTCTACAGAGTGAGTTCCAGAACAGCCAGGGCTGTACAGAGAAACCCTGTCTTAAAAAAAAGACAGTCTTTTACAGACACAGATATAGGCCAATGTGATATGAGCAGGTTCTCAATAGAGGGTCCTTCTTTCCAGGTGACTCTAGGCTGTGTGTAGTTGACGGTAAAAACTAATGAGGATGGGGCATCACATGTGAAGAGCTGCCCTGGGGTGGTGTAGCTCAGTGGCCGAGCCAGCATCTTCAGGCCCGTGGTTCAGTTCCTGGAGCTGGGCGAGGGGAGCTCTGTGTGGAGTTTACCAGTGCTCACCAAACCACCACTCTTTGTTATTGTTGTTGGGGCGGTGACATGCTAGGAAACTGTCACAGGCATAGATTCAAGCAACCACCACCACCGAGAGATTCCTGTCACTCCTAAGCCACAGTCCCCTCCCAAGCCTGTCGTGCCTCAGACTCACCGTGGTCCCACAAGAATCCTGCCTCAGCGTTCTGGGATTTATCGAACTCAGCTATATACATACAATATACATGTAGAATGTATATTTAGTATGTATACTGAAAAATATCTGAAACTTTTTTAAGATTTATTTTTATTTTTTTATTTGTTTGCATCTGTGCACCATATGTGTGCTTGTGTGTCGGACACCGTAAGTTTCCGAGGAGGTGGTGAGTCTCCCCGTGGTAGCTGAGAATCGAACCCAGGCCTTTCACAACAACAAGAAGTGCCCTTAACCATGGAGCCAGCTCTCCAGCTCTATATTTTATATTTTTGAGACAGGGTTTCACTGTGTTGTCCGGGTTGGTTTCAAGCTTGTGGGCTCAGTGGATCCCCTTCCTAGGAGAGGGAGCTACGAGTCCATGCCACCACCATACCTGGCTAAGTTTTTCTAAATGAACGTGTTTTTATTCTGTGACATAAATACCCAGGAATGTCATTAATGGGAAGTGCATACTTAACTGTATAAGAAACCATGGAACTCTTTTCTAGGAGGGCTGTGTCACTGGGTGTGGTGGCACTAGCTTGAAATCACAGAACTTGGGAGGCTGAGGCAAGAGGATTAGAAATTCAAGGTCATTATATAACAACCTTGGGGCTAGCCTGGGCTCCATGAGACCCTATCTCAACAAACAAGGCACGGATAGACGATGGTTGCACCATTTTTCATTCCTGCCACTTGTCTTTTTTTGTTTGTTTGTTTGCTTTTTGTTTGTTTTCTGTTTTGATGAACTTTGGTGAGGTCAGCTCACTTAAGATGGAGCGTCATCTGCCATGTGAACTAGAAGGAACTTCCCCTCCTTGTTCCCACATGCTTAGATTTTACTTTCACATGTAGCAGCTGAGTACTAGCCTGTGGGTTTAGTGATCTGAGTGAAACCAGGCTGCCTCTGATTTTCAGGTTGGCATCAGGTCCTGCCAGGCTTTTGAATCAGCTGGGTGCAGGGAAGGGTCACCAGGAAACTCAGGCTGCTTGGACTCGACAGGAAGCGTGGGACGAAGCTGACTCTGGCTCCTGGTCAGCCGGGCTGGGGCCTGAGGCTTCCAGGCTGGCTCAGTGTGCACCGCCAGGAAACAGTCCAAGCTCTTTAACGGCCCCACCCCTGCAAACTAAATTCATAAGCGAGATAGCTCCATGCTTCTTCCTCTGGGAACTAGCATCTGATAGCCTGGAATAAGATTGTATGCAGAGTGATGGTGACCGTGTGTCCTTCAGGCTCCTGCAGCTGTATTGGGGGCACGTGACGTTGGGGTGTCTACCTGGAGAAGACTACTGTAGGTTTGTTGCTGCTGTTTTTTTTTTTTTTAAAGGTTCATCTGTGTGTATGGGTGTTTTGCTTGCTCCTTGGTGTGTGCACTGCATGCATGCTTGATGCCCTCAGAGGCCAGAAGAGGGCGTTGGAGCCCACGGAACTGGAGTTAAAGATGGTTGTGAGCTTCCATATGGATATGGAGAACCAGGGCTGGGTTATCTGCAATCTGCAAGACCAGCCAAGTGCTCTTAGCCATCTCTCTAGCCACTACTGTGGGGTTTTCTGTAGATGCTTGCATACATAATGGTATTGTGGCCTCTTTCTCACCCAAACTTAGCATGTGCACAAATGTTCTTTTCCATTTGTTTATTTGTTTACTTTTGAGAGCGTTGGAATTGTGCTCTGGGCCTCATACATAAACAAGTACTCTATCATGGGGCTACAACATCCTGAGCCTACAAAACTGATTTAACCTTGCTTTTGGTTATTGTTGATTTGTTTAAGATAGAATCTTGCTATATATATGTATCTCAGATTGGCCTGGATTTCACAATCTTTCTACTTCTGAGAGCTGGGACTATGAAGGTGTGCCATGCACCCTTCATTTATTTATCTATTAATACCTAACATTATAGTTTGTGGTTGTTTCTCTGAAACAGGGTTGGCCCTTGAACTTACTATATAGCTGTAATGACCTTGAGCTTCTGATCCTCCTTCCTCCACCTCCCCAGTGCTGGGGTTTCAGGCATAAGTCACCATATCCAATTTTTTTCAGCACTGGGGATTGAATTCAGGACTTCATGCATGCTAGGCAAGCTCCCTACCAATGAAGCTACTGTCTCAGTCTTAACATTATATATTTTTAAATGTATTACACCCATGTTGGTAAATAGAGTCAGTGGATATCACAGTGGTACAAGCTCTATAGTTTTACATAATTTTTTTTCAAGACAGGGTTTCTCTGTAGCCTTTGGAGCCTGTCCTGGAACTAGCTCTTGTAGATTATGCTGGCCTCGAACTCACAGAGTTCTGCCTGCCTCTGCCTCCTGAGTGCTGGGATTAAAAGCATGTGCCACCACTGCCCAGCTCACATAATTTTTTAAACTGTTATTTGTTTTTATTTCATGCACATTGGTGTTTGGTCTACATGCATGTCTGAATGAGGGAGTTGGATACACTGGAACTCAAGTTGCAGACAGGTGTGAGCTGCCATGTGGGTGCTGGGAATTGAACCAGGGTCCTTTGGAAGAGGAGTCAATGCTCTTCACCACTGAGCCATCTCTTTGGTCCCAATTTCACATAATTTCACTTAAGTCTTCCAACAATTCCATACCATAAGCAAGTGGACTATGAACACTGTTTTATTAGAACCTTCCAAGACTAGGAGATAAATTCAGCATATTAAAACATTTTCCACTGAGGTTTGGAAGCGAGGTAATGGAGCACTGGCTCCACAACTTGCCTCTTGTCTACCTGGAAGGTGTCCGTGTGCAGGCCACTCGTCAGTTATGTGTGCACATGTGATGTAGTGGGTCCAAACTGGATGTTCTATAAGTTCAAGTTACACTTTGGGGAGGTGGAGAGAAGGTTCAGTAGTTAAGAGTATGTATTGCTCTTGCAGGGGACTCAAGTTGAGTTCCCAGCACCCACGTTGAGCAGTTCACAGCTGGTGTAACTGCAATTCCTGGGGAGCTGATGCTGTCTTCTGCCCTCGGAGGGTATCTGCACTCATGCGCACATACGCACACAGACACACATAAACAATAGCATCGATCTTTAAAAAATGTGCAGCCGGGCGGGGCGGTGGTGGCGCATACCTTTAATCCCAGCATTCGGAGGCAGAGGCAGGAGGACCTCTGTGAGTTCGAGGCCAGTCTGGTCTACAAAGCCAGGGCTATTACACAGAGAAAACTTGTCTAGAAAAAAAACAAAACAAAACAAAAATAGACTTTGTATTTTGACAACTTGGCATGGAAAGAAAAACAAAGTAAAAATTCTTACTAGTGATTTTAAAATGTCATTCACCTGAAAAATGATATTTTAGATTTTGAGGGTTAAACAAGTAAGATGGAAGAGTGATGGAGAAGACACCTGACAGTCTCCTCTGACCTCACATCCATGGATGTGCACAGTCTTACACACAATTGTGCACACACCATACATTCAGCCATTTCATATGCACACGTGCATATATACAAATAAAGAAAGGAATAAATAAAAAGTTCCTTCCTCCTAAATGTTAAATAATATTCCAGCGCATGTCTTGACCCCATCTTGTTTATCTAGTCGTCTGTTGGGTGACATTTAGGTTGAGTCCACCTTCAGCTGTTGGGAAAAGTACTGCCACAGACAAAGATGGGCAGATACCTGCTGAGTCCTTTCTACTTGGAAAAAAAATACTTGCTTCCTCCTGGTTTTTGAGGCAGGGTCTCCTCTCTTGTCGTTTCTGCTGCTGTTGCGCACATGCTAATCGACACACTAACTACCAATCCTTCCATCGCCACTGCTCAGCACATGTAGGCTGCGTTTATAACTGTGAGCCACCACATCTGTCTCTTTTAATGTGAGTCTTGGGATCCAACTCAGGTTTTGAGGATTCCGTGTAACGCATTTTTACCTGCGGAGCCATCTTGTCCACCCTTTCCTTTCAATTCTTGGGGCTCTATGTAACCAGCTGCAGACTTGGAGGACCGTATGGTAATTCTTGCCTTCCCTTTGGGAGCCAGAGTGCCTCTACCGTATGGCATGCCTACTGGCAGTGTACATGTGTTCTAAATGATCAGCTATCTTTTAAAATGTTTGTATGCCAAGCAAACGCAGACCCACTACAACAACCGCAGATGGCACCCGAGAACTGAAAACTAGTTTGACGCTACTCCACTGAGCTCTGGCTGCTTCTCTGTTTGATGGTTTTCTGTTCTTGAACAAATACGTTGTGCCTTCCAACCTTCGTTCTTGCTCCTATGCCCCATGCTCTGCACAGTCACAGTGGGCTTCTTAATACAAAACCGAGCTCTGCTCCCTTGATTAGAATCTTCCATGGATGTCCCTCCCATTTTCCCCTTGTATCAAAGCCTAATTCAGACAGTGGACTGGATGCCTCTTCCTGGACTGAATCTCCTCCCTCCCATCCTCACTTGTTCTCACAAAGCCACACAAACTTCCTTGATAGTGTTCAAACCAACTAAGCAGGGCCATGGCCATGGATGTGGTTCAGCTAGTAGAATGCCTGCTTCCTAAATTTGAGGCCCAGGTTCAATACCTAGTACTGCATAAACCTGGGCATGTAGAACAGGCCTGTAATCCCTGCCCTGGGGAGGCAGAGGTAGAAAGATCAAGAGTTCAAGGCCATCCTCTGCTACAAAATGAGTTCTCAGCCTCCCTGGGCTACGTGAAATCCTGTCTCAAAAAACACCAAGATGGCTGGCAAGAAGGCTCAGCAGATAAAGATCATTGTCGAGCCTGATGAACTGAGCTCGATTTCCAGGACCCACTTGGTGGAAGGAGAGAACTGATTCCCACAAGTTGTTCTCTGACCTCCACGTGTGCACTGTGGCTTGTGTGGGCGCACACGTGTGCGTGCATGCGCACCCCTCCCCAAACAAATCAATGTAAAAAATGACTTAAAAAGAAAACATGTAAACAAACAAACAAAACCAGGTTTGGGGCTGCAGGGACAAGTTAATTCCTTCTGAGTTAAAAACAAATACTGTTCCTGCAGAGGACCTGACTTGAGTTTTGTTTCTAACACCCAGGTCAGGCTACTAGCAACTACCCTCCAGCTCCAGTGAATCTGATGCCCTTCAGGACTCCTCAGGCATTGCACTCATGTTCGCACACGGACACGAGAGAGAGAGAGAGAGAGAGAGAGAGAGAGAGAGAGAGAAGCTTATTCCTATGTTTGTGTGTGGTGGCATCTGCCCAAGGATGTATCTTTTTTTGTTTGTTTGTTTTTGGTTTTTCGAGACAGGTTCTCTCTGTAGCTTTGAAACCCGTCCTAGAACTAGCTCTTGTAGACCAGGCTGGCCTCGAACTCACAGAGATCCACCTGCCTCTCTGCCTCTTGAGTGCTAGGATTAAAGGCGTGCACCACCACCGCCCTGCTCCGAGGATATATCTTACTCTCTCCATCCTTGTCTTTGTCATATCCCAGGACCAACAGCATCTTCTCAGTAAAGCTTCCCATAGATGTCCTAGAGCAGTGGCTCTCAACCTTCCTAACACTGTGACCCTTTAATACAGTTTCTCATGTTGTGGTGACCCCCAACCATAAAATTATTTTCGCTGATACTTCATAACTGCAGTGAATTGTGATGTAAATATCTGTGTTTTCCAATGGTCTTAGGTGACCCCCGTGAAAGGGTTGTTTGACTCCCAAAGGGGTCGTGACCCACAGGTTGAGAAATGCTGTCCTAGAGGCTATCCTGAGTCACTTGTCAGTATAGTATAAACACCTTTCTGGGTCCTTGTTTGCCCCCTGCTCATTTTTGGTCTCCTTGGCTCTCCATCTGGATAAGACTATTTCTGTGGGGGCGGTCTCTGCATGCCACAGCCAGCAGAGTTAGTGATCCACGTGGGGCAAGAAGGAAGCCTGGTTCAACCTGACCTCGGAAGCTGGTGCTGGTTCAAACTCCCAGAGTCTGCCTCCAGGTGGTTTATTGTAGGCATATTTAAGTACAGCACAATTTGGAAAACAGTTTCCTGGTGTAACACAACCCCCTGTGCACAAGGAAGCATAATTACATTGGAACTCTTCTCAAAGGGCGTGTCAGCTATTCCATGAAGATGGGTTCTAATGATAGGCTAAGATAACACGTGTTATCTTAAGGGCCCAGCAGGAGGATCTGGTGCGGTCTCTGTCAAGCAGCTAGCACAGAGGTCATCTGGACTTTTAGCCACCTCCATCCAGTCCTGGTTGTGGGAGCATGGTGGTGGGGGCAGGTATGGCCTGGCCCTACAGAACACCTCGGCTGTTAGCCACCTCCATCCAGTCCTGGTTGTGGGAGCAGGGGTGGGGGGTTGGGAAATGGGGATGGTGGGGACAGGTATGGCCTGGCCCTGCAGATAGTGCAAAGATCACTTAGGCTGTTAGCTACCTCCAATCCCAGGCTCTGGGCAGAAGACAGATATCTCTTCCCTTGAAAAGACAACGCTCAGTGTTTAAAGTCCCTGGCTTTCCTAGTGCCATCTGTGATTGCAAGGACCATTATGCTCCCAATGTGTCTCTGTCATGTTCCTCTTGTCACAGTGAGATAGTGCCTAGCCATCAGGGGGGTTCACTCAAGAGCTTCTGTGTGTTGGATAGATAAATAGACACGCACATACGAGACCTGTGCATCTGATGCAGGTCTAAGGCATGGAGCCCCGTTTTAAGCCATCATTTGCTTAGAGCTCATTCTTTTTTCTTCTTTCTTTCTTTCTTTCTTTCTTTCTTTCTTTCTTTCTTTCT
>LOEQ01001615.1:186712-196731 GCA_001685075.1 Bramus lutescens
GAATAGATATGGAGAGAGTGGACAACCTTGTGTTGTTCCTGATTTCAGTGGGATCGCTGTGAGTTTCTCTCCATTTAGTTTGATGTTGGCTGTTGGCTTGCTGTATATTGCCTTAATTATGTTTAGGTATGTTCCTTGTATCCCTGCTCTCTCCAAGACTGTTATCATGAAGGGATAATGTATTTTGTCGAAAGCTTTTTCAGCATCTAATGAGATGATCATGTGGATTTTACTTTTCAGTTTGTTTATATCCCTCCATTCTTTTTAAATCCAAGTTTTCATCTCGCCTGGAACTCACCTTGTAGCTAACAATGAGGATAACCTTGACTCCAAGATCCTCCTGCCTCCTCCTAGGTGCTGGGATGGGAGGAGAGGTGGACTGTCTCCAGGCTTCCAAGTGTTCCTTTCCAGCATCTCCATACTCCCTCATAGTACCTGGGACTTAGGTCCCTCAGCCTTCTGATTCCCCTCCCGGCGTCTCTTTTACAGCACCCAGACCCGAAAGGTTTTCATCTTGCTTGGACTGATGCTGTCCTGGGTTGATTCCACACAGAACACGTGAATAGCTGGGTGCTGTCACGTCCTTTATCCTCCATGAAATACTCTGACTTCAGCCAGGAGCCCACGCCACTGGAATGATTCAGACTGGAGCCCACTGTCCCCTAACCGCCTGAAGTCATTTCCACTGCGGCTGCTGTTGACTCATGTCTCCCTCAACTTCTCCCCAAGCAGCAGACTTTCTGGACCCTGTTGATCTGGCTCTCTCAATTTGCCACGGTGAGGGGCCAGGGAAGGAGGATTTCCCTGACTCACAGAGAGGCACAGGGAGGGGGCTGGTATGGCTGGCGTTAGGGATCTTTTCATCATTTGGACCTTGTAGGAAGGTGGCACGGAATTTGTAAACCCATACTTTTCTCTGCTTCATTTACGGTCCTGCCGCTGGCAACTTTCCTTTACTTTTTTTTAAGAAAAAAATATAGAAACTGATGATAATGTGAATAACATAGCTTTTCTTTTCAGTAAGTCCTCGTACTGGGTATCTAACTCAGGGCCCTGGGCATGCTAGGCAGCAGAGGCGATAGCCGTATTAGCTGACTGCTTGGCCTAGCACATCTGAAGCCCTGAGTTCCATTTTCTCCAGCATCATGTAAGCCAGGCGTGAGGTGCATGTGTGGGATTACAGCCCTCAGGAGGTGGAAGCTGGAGGAGCAGATTCTCACCTCATGCAGCGGTTATATGCCCTTGACTGCACCACACTCCTTGATGGCCTTTCTTCCATTTCTGTTCTCTGTCTCTGGGTTTATATTGCCTGGGTTGTTGGCCTTGAACTTGCTGTAAATCTGAGGATGACCTAAACTCCCAGTCCTCCCATGTAAACCTCTCAAGCACATTCTGGGACGGCAATGCTATTTTTTTTTTTTAAACAGGGTCTCATGCCTCTCAGACTAGTTTTGGACTTGACTATGTATCACAAATTCCTGATCCTCCTACTTCTGCCTCCTGAGTGCTGGGATTATAGGTGTGTATCATGATGCCTGGGAATAGAAAGTGCATGTTAGGCAAGCCCTTTACCAGCTGAGCTCTATCCCCAGCCCTTGGTATTAATCTTTCTCCGTGTGTGCTATCTGTAATTGTTCGAAAGGGTGTGTACAGTTGTGTGCACTTGTATATGGAGACCAGAGATTCATCTCAGGTATCTTCCTTAGTTGCTTGACCTTATATTTTGGAACCTGGAGCTCACTGACTGGCTGGTCTGGCTGGCCCGTGAGCTCCAGGAACCAATGTGTCTCCAACACCCTCCAATTCAACCATTACAGATGCCACTGTACCTGGCACTTGACGTGGATGCTGGGAATTTTAGTTCAGGTCTTGGGCAGCAGAATCAGTGAGCATGTCTGCCGCCCACTAATGCTAATTAATAGTTCATTTGCATGGCATTTTTAGTAGCCCCATGACAGTCTGTAAATTAAATATATTAGAGATTACTTAATTGTAATGTCATCATAGATGGCATATTGGCTTATTAGTACTCTTTTGTTGTTTGCTTTTCGAGATAGGGTTTCTCTGTAGCTTTAGAGCCTTCCTGGAACTCACTCTGTAGACCACACTGGCCTCGAACTCACAGAGATCCACCTGTCTCTGCCTCCCGAGTGCTGGGATTAAAGGCATGTGCCACCACTGCCCAGCTTAGATATCATATTAGATACTGTTCTTTTCAACAAAAGAATTCACAGTGAGCACTAAACAATGCAGCTGATAGCTCCTCATTTTATGTTGTATTATTTCATGTATGTATGTATGTATGTATGTATGTATGTATGTATGTATGTATGTANCTCACAGAGATCCACCTGTCTCTGCCTCCCGAGTGCTGGGATTAAAGGCATGTGCCACCACTGCCCAGCTTAGATATCATATTAGATACTGTTCTTTTCAACAAAAGAATTCACAGTGAGCACTAAACAATGCAGCTGATAGCTCCTCATTTTATGTTGTATTATTTCATGTATGTATGTATGTATGTATGTATGTATGTATGTATGTATGTATGTATGTATGTGTGTGTGTTTCCCCTGCATGTATGTCTGTGCACCTCCTGCATGACTGGCCCCTACACAGGCCAGAAAACAGTGTCTGATGCCCTAGAACTGGTTGTCAGCTGTCATGTAGATGCTCTTAACTGTTGAGCCATCTCTCCAGTTTCTACATTTTATATATTTTCTGCATTAATAGTCATGCATATTCTTTACACATGCCTCTTCCCAAGAGCAAGCCAAGGAAAACTTAAGAACCTCTCCTTCTTTGGGTATTCAGCCCTTGGGGTGGGCAGTCACTTTAGTTTATCCAGAAACATGGGGTCCCTGCTCAACTCAGCAGGAGGGGAGTTCCCTCCACATTCTTGACTGGCTGGATGACTTTCTGCGGCTTTGGTCCTACAGAGCGTGCTCTTTGAGAGCGCTGGGTGAACTAACTCTGTATGTTTCCTGTGGTGAGGGTTTGCTCAGCAAGACTATTATTTCACCTGTATTTGGAAGGAGTTGCTTATGTTGGCAGCCCTCATTTGTTATGAGACTTCACAGGAACCAGATGCCACATTCAGAAATGCTAGGGGCCAGGCTTCACGGTGCAAGCTTGGATCCACGGGTTTGTAAATTTCTGAATGGGCTCGTTGGAGGGGATGCAGCCCAGTTGTGCTCATTGCCTTTCCTTAGACATCAGCTCCAGAGTGTTTTAAACATCGAAATAAAAAGATGTAAAGTGTGGGTAAGAGCTCTGATGGGCTCAGACGGATTCAAGGAAAAGATTGACCAGGTTTTTTTTTCTTCAGATTTATTAGAATACATATAATTTTAAAAGATTTTATTTATTTTATTAATTGATTTATATTTTGAATAGGATCTAACTATGAAGCTTTGGATGGACTGGACCTCACTGTGTAGACCAGGCTGTTCTCAAACTCACAGATATCCACCTGCCTTTGCCTCCGAGTTCTGGCTTTATTTTTATTTTTAGCTATGTATTTATGTGTGGGTTTGTATGTGGATTTGTGCACATGAGTGATGTATCCTTGGAGACCAGAAGAGGTCATCAGATTTCCCTAGAACAGTTACAGATTGTTTTGATCTGCTTAGGGTGGGTGCTGGGAACCAAATCTGGGTCCTTTCTGAGAGCAGTGCCTACTCTTGAACTATTGAGTCCTCTCTTCAGCACGCATGCAAGCAAATGTGCAAGGACACACACAGACACACACAGAAACACAGACACACAGACATATACACAGACACACACACACAGACACAGACATACACACATACACAGAGACACATACACAGACACATACACACATATACACACAGACACACATACAGACACACACACAGACTCACACAGACACATACACACAGAGACACACATAGACACACAGAGACACAGACACATGTACAGACACACACACAAACACTTTTTTTTTTTTNGTTTTGAGACAGGGTTCCTCTATGTAACAGCCCTCACTGTCCTGAAACTCACTCTGTAGACCAGGCTGGCCTCAAGCTCACAGAGATCTGCTTGCCTCTGCCTCCCAAGTAATGGGATTTAAAAAGTATGCCATCACACCTGGCANGTAGATTCTCAGTAGCTCAGCTCACTGAAGATGAAGATGGCCTTAAACTCCTGATCCTCTTTCCTCCTCTGGAGGGATGGGATTACAGGTGTAATTACAATCCCTGTGGTTAGAACTGGGGACAAAACTCAGGGCTTCAAGCACGCTAGGCAAGCACTCAACCAACCAAATCACATCCTCCCAATAGATTTGTTTTAATAATTGTGTAAGTAAGGAATGTTAAAAGAAAACCCCTTAGCCCGTATAAAGATACCATAAGTCATTCTGAAGGAGTTTTTCTTTTCTTTTCTTTTTTTTTTTAAAGCCAGGGTCTTGCGTAGCCCAGGCTGGCCTCCCACTTATTAGGTAGCCCAGGATATCCTTGAATTTCTGATCCTCTAGGCACCACCTCTTAAGTGCTTAGATCATAGGACTGTATTATGCTCAGTTTCCACAGTACTGAGAATCAAACCCAAGTCTTCCTGCATCCTAGGCGGGCCCTCTACTAACTGAACTTCATCCCCAGGCCCCCTGAAGGGCATTCTAACAGAGACCAACTTGATAAGTAAGAGGGAATTCCATTTCTTTGAAGTTTATGGGGTTTGGCCAATAACTGTTTGTTGAATGAATATAGACCTTGTGTTTATTTTGCCAGCATAGCAGAAAGGATGGCCCTGATTGGTTGCCATATAGAGTAAGTTTTGAGCCAGGGCAAAAATAGAGTGGGTGGAATTTTGTCTTTGGTCCTAAATATTTGTCTTTTAGATGCTCTCCTCTGGTGGCCTTGTTCCAGCCACAACCTCTTGGTCATGGTGCTGTTTTTGTAACTCTCTGGATTGAATCCATATCCTACCACTGCTTGGTCTCATCGGCAGCTCTGGCTAACTGTCCTTGTCCTCAAGGAGGAGCCAAGGTGATGTTGACCGTGAATTAGATTGGTCCGATGAATAACCCTTAAGCTGCATACGTGGGAATGTTTTGTTTTCTTTTTTAATTCATGTGTAGTGTGTGTGCAAGTGTGTATAATGTTGTACATATGTAGGCATATGTGTGGGTGTGCATATACATGCCAGAGGCTGGCTTCAGATACCTTCCCGGATATTTCTCTATTTGTTGAAGTAGGGTCTCTCCCTGAACCTGGAAGCTCACTGATGGCTTCATCAGCTTGGCCTGGGGATCTGGTGTCTCCGTCTTTGTAGTGTTGGGGTAAAGGTGGGCCACCACACCCACCCAACTTTTTGTATGATTTCTGGGGATCTGAACTCTGGTCTTCAGGCTCATGTGACAAACACTTTCAGCCACTGAGACGTCTTCCTAGCCACCAAGGGAGCAGGCACTTTACTACACATTAGTGCATCAGGGCATCAGTCTTTCTTAGAGGGAGAAGAAAGGGCAAGAGTCCTTGTTCAGTTGAATTCTTATTCAAAAAGTCATTCTTCATAGATCCTAGCTAGGTCTCAAGAGGTCACGTGTATTTTTCCCCCTCTAGTCTTGGTATCCTGCCCAGCCTGCATGTGAACAAGCCCAGGCTAGCCTGTTAGAGGATGAGGGACTTCTTAGAACAGCAGGCAGACCATTCCAACTGAGTCCCTCTTAGGCCAGGTAGTCCCCAGTTGTCCTTTCAGTTGACCGGAGCGATCTGAGTGTGTCCCGCTGAGATGGGAAGCTCGACCCAAGTCGCTGACCCATCTAATGGCTGTGGCTTTACTCACAGAATTATGGGTGTGTTTATTGCAAAGCTAAGCTCAGTGGTATGCCCTGTTGGGGAGATCAATTCACATTTGACTGGCTTCATTTGACTTGATGTCAAGGCAAGTTTGGAGTACCTCCTTTTTTTCCAAACAGTCTCTGCTGCCCCATTATAGACACTACATTAATGCAGTGACCTAGGTCTTGGGCTCTAGAGTCACAGAACTGAGTCTGCATCCAGTCTCTTCCATGTGCTAGTGGGTGACTCTGGGCAAATCATTTCCCCTCTTCCAAATTTTATTTGCTCACTGTGAAATGTGGAGACTAATATCATTTGAAATAACTTATCCAGTATCCATTCTTAGGTCCCCTTCTTCCTAACAGATTCTGATTTCATTCAGATAGTCATGCATCAACATGTCAGTTAATCTGAGAAACTCAACCCAACCCCTACCCCTGGTCATATTTAGAGAGGGTTATTTATTTGTTTATTATTTATTTATTCATTCATTCACTTGGACATGAAGTCTCACGTATCCCAGGTTAATTTTAAAGATGACTTTGCTTTTCTAAGTGTTCTCATTGTCCTGCCTCTGTCTCCAAGTGCTACGTCACTGTCAAGCCCACTGTCAACCCTGGGTATGGAACCTGGCGCCTCTTGCATGCTAGGCCAGCAGAATCCCAATGGAGACACTTCTCTAGGCCCTCCCTCACCATTTCTAGTGCTTAGTTTAAGACGGGACATATCAAGTACTAGTGAAAGGAGGGGAAGTTGCATCTGGTAGAGGGTCAGAATTTCAAGGCCATCCCTGGGTCTGTAGCAAGTTTCTTTGAAGCTAGCCTGCGATCTGAGTCCCTGTCCCCAAACAAAGCTGAATAACCGCCCTGCAAAACAAAACGAAACAATAAAAAATAGACAGCAGAGATGGGTCTATGTTCCTTCTGAGGATGGTGGTTTGGATGTGAGGTTTGGCACTTGAGCCACCAGCCTGTGGTCATGAAGAGAGTTTGGGGGAGCAGGTGGGCAAGCAAAGCCCCAAAGGGAGATAGAGGCTTAAGAATGAACAAACCAGTAAACCCCAGTGCTTGAATGAACATCTGAATTACCGAAACGCCAGTCATGGGAAACCCCTGTCTAAAACCATTGAGTTATATGAGACGATAAATCTATTTCCTCTTCCACACCTCGGCTCCCTTCTCTTCTTTTCTTCTCCCTTCTCCCTCCCCTGACTGCTGTCTCCTCAGGTCTTTTGTATCCTGGGCTTTGATATAGTCAAGAATCTTGATCCTCTTGCTTCCACATCCCAAATGCTGAGAGTGTAGGTGTGCACCACCACGCCTTCTTTATGTGCTGCTGGGGATGGAAGCTAGAACCTCAGCTGTGCTAGGTGGGTTCTCTACTCCCTGGCTACAAGCCCAGCACTAACTTATCTATCTCTTAGAAGAGCATCTAGCACCCAGTAAGCCCTCAATAAATACTGGTTCCTTTTATAATCATATTGAATTCTTTCCTTCAACTATTAACTGGTTTCTGATTTTGCAGGTGCTGGCGAGGGGGGAATAATTAACTGAACCTCATTGATCCTCTCTGTATTGGTGCCTGTGTCTTCCTTGTGGTTGGTGCAGGGCTGACATGATACCCAGGGAGCCAGTTGTCTATTATTTGCTTGTGCGAACAGTTTTATCAGGGGGCTATGGATGTATTTCAGTGGTAGAGTATCTGCCCAGCATGCATGGGGCCCTAGATTCAATTTCTAATACCTTTTTTCTTTTCTTTTTATCTATCCCCCCACCAGACAGAATTTCTCTATGCAACAGCCCTAGCTGTCCTGGAACTCACTTTGTAGACCAGGCTGACCTCACACTCACAGAAATCCATCTGCCTCTGCCTCCTGAGTGCTGGGATTAAAGGTGTGCGCCACCAAGCCCAGCTAACACCTTTTTTTCCTTTAAAATTTTTTTTATTTATTATGTATACAGAGGGCACCAAGTATCATTATAGATGGTTGTGAGCCACCATATAGTTGCTGGGAATTGAATCCAGGTCCTCTGGAAGAGCAGCCAGTGCTCTTAACCTCTGAACCATCTCTCCAGCCCTATCCCTTGTCTCTTAAAAAAAGAAAAAAGAAAAAACTTTATTAGCACACAACACCCATTCATACAACTACTTAGCATTTAAAAAAATTTAAATTTATTATTTTTCTGTGTTTGTGGATCACAATATGTGCGTAGCGGTCAAGGGACATTTTGGGGGAGGTTAGTTCTCTTATGCCTTGTTTTAGGGTAGGGTCTCTTTTGTTTCTGCCATGCTGTTTACTCAAGCAAGCAAGCCAGCAAGGTTCTAGGTGATTCTACTGTCTCCACCTACCTCCCATCTTGCCATAGGCATGCAGGGATTACAGGTGCACACCATCACATCTGGGTTTTTTTATGTCTAGGGGTTGAACCCGGGTTGTTTCTTTTTGCTACTGAGTTATCTCACTGGCCCGCATTTTGCATTGAGCAAGTTCTATAGAGATGTTTATGGCTCTCACAATAAAATGTTTATCACCTGGCTTTTTGCAGCAAGAGTTTACAAACCTTGCTTGCTCCAGAGCCAACACTTTGCCTCCTCAGTGATGATTCACCTGGCACTTACTGACTGATGCGGATGGCAGTGTCTACCAGGTAGACTGTGCTTTACTGGATGCAATCAGGATGCTGTGGGCAGGTGACTTAAAACCTGACCCACACCACATGGTAGTTTTAAGAATGGCGCAGTGTAGGGCCTTACATGGGATAATGGAGACCACTTTTTACTCTCTCTGTATTTTGAAAACTCTTCTTTTTAAAATTATTTTTTTTTACATTTTATATGTATGGGTGTTTTGTTTATATGTATGTCTATGTACCATGTGTGTGCCGGGTGCCCGTAGAGGCCATAATAGGACTCCAGATCCCCTGGAGTTACTATGTGTAACAGAAACGAGTGGGCTGCTTGTCGTTCCAGCCGCCCTGCTAGCTTACATCCAAAATAATCACACAGAAACTGTATTCATTTAAATACCACCTGGCCCATTAGTTCTAGCCTCTTATTGGCTAACTCTCACATCTTGATTCAACCCATTTCTAATAATCTGCATGTCACCACGAGGTTGTGGCTTACCGGGAAAGATTCAGCATGTCTGACCTGGCAGCTCCATGGCGGCTCTCTCTCTGTCCTTCTTCTCAGCATTCTGTTCTGTCTACTCAACGATGGATTCACGACGGGATAGTTTTCCGGTTCCGTCAATCTTTATTCAACCAGTGAAAGCAACACATAGACAGAAGAACCTCCTATACCAGCTATGGATAACTATGAGCCACCATGTGTGTTCAGAGACTTGAATTTGGGTCCTCTGCAGCAGCAGCAGCAGCAGCAGCAGCAAGTTCTCTAACCCCTTGAGCCATCTCTCAAGCCCATGTTAGCTACTTTTCTATTGCTGTGATAAAGCACCATGATCAAGACAACGTTGAGAAGAGGGAGTTTATTTGTAGTTACAGCTCCAGAGGGTTAGAATCCATGATGATGGAGCAGAGGGTGCAGACAGCAGGCATGGTGGCTGGGGCAGAAGTTGCCCCTCACATTTTGAACAGCAAGCGTGAAACAGAGAGAACAAACTATCTCAAGTCTTTTAACTCTCAAAGCCTGCCTCCAGGGACATACTTTCTCCAACAAGATCACGCCTCCTAAACACCCCAAACCGTGCCATGAACCAGGGGCCAAGCACTCAAAGGCCCCAGACTATGGTGGAAAGTTCCCATTCGAACCATTGTACTTTCTCTGTGTTGTCAATGCTCACCTCAGACATCTGCCAATGAAGACCCTAACACACGCGACCCAACAATGCCTGATGTCCTAGTTTGTATCCAGTGGGAAAGAACTGCAAGAAAGATCTCTGTTTGAACATTTTCAGTGAAGCCGGAGAATCGCTTTGAAAGGTACCTGAGGCATTAAACAGCCATTCTAAGAAGCAATAGGCAGCTCTCTTCTTTGTTTTGGTCTTGAGATAGGATCTTAGGCAGCCTAGGCAAGCCTCTGATTTGCTAGCTAAGGATGGCCTTGAACTTCTGCCCCACCTACCTCTACTTCCAGAACTCAGAGATCACCTGCGAGCCTCACTCTGTCAGGTTCTTTGTACATTGTTTATAAAAGATGCTTACAGGGGCTGGAGAGATGGCTCAGTGGTTAAGAGCATTGCCTGCTCTTCCA
>LOEQ01001615.1:196797-207313 GCA_001685075.1 Bramus lutescens
GGCCTGCAGGCAGACACACAGACAGAATATTGTATACATAATAAATAAAAAAAATATTAAACAAAAAGATGCTTACAGGCCCAGAGAGATGGCTCAGTGGAAGAGCACATACCGCTCTCCCAGAGGACTCCTCAGGTGGCTCACACGGCTTATCACTCCAGCTCCAGGGGGATCTGAGCCTTTGGCCTTCTCACACAAGATCATTGAACGATACAAACAATGTGCTTCCTTGCCATCCTTTTCGGTTATTTTTACCTCCTCGACTGATTACAGGCTCTGGGAACAGCGGTGAGAATCTCGCATTTTTTGTAAATATCGTTTTGAATGCACGAACAGAAAAGTGTATTTGCTCTATGGTGGGGCTTGGGATTATTCCGCACACATTTTTTTTCTTTCTTAAAATTTTTTCACATATTCATATTATGAATGCATTCCTTTTTTCTGTCACTGAATAACATGAAACATGAAAACCTGCACAGGAAGATTGCATACCAAGTTCATGGTGGCTGTTTTCCCCCAGGGAAAGATGAGGAGGGAGGGGGAATTTTCATGTTTTTTAAATATAAAAACATCTGAAGAAAAAAAATAGAAGCTTTGGGAACACGATTTTCCATGGTTGCATAATAGTTTATCATATGACTATACCAATTATTTTTAAACCAATCTCTTTTTGTACATTTTTATGCTTTTTTCAACTCATTCTCCTATGTAGCATCGGACTGAATAATCTTGGGTAGGTTTCATGCATCTCTCTATTGTTTCCTTAGACTTAGGTTCCTAGAGTGGAATTACAGGGTAGAACGTGTGTTTTGATATCTATTTGTAGATTCCTTTTTCAATAAGGAATTCAGCGGGTAGGATTTTAAAGCCACAAGAACAAGCCATTAAAAGGGAACAGCCACTGAGCCTTTCATACTGAAAACTATGCTTGAAAAATTCGAAGCTGGGTGTGGTACGTCATGCCTGTAGTCCCTGCAGGGGAGGCTAAAGCAGGAAGACTGTTCAGGCCGCCGTGTATGTATGTACAAGGGTATGTGGTGAGCAGCGAGCCAGCCTGGGCTACAACATCAGACCCTGTCTCTAAAACAAACAGGCAAAACACCCCTCCCCACAAAGCATCTGAACCAACCAACCAAAAACAAAACCCAAACAAATAAGCCAAAACCAAAAACCAACAGAGCAACCCAAGGGGGACATCTTAGTTCTAGTCTCTCTTCTCCCTTCTCCCTGAGGTGTGCCCTTACTGTGCTGCCCAGGCTAGTCTTGAATTCCTGCCTCAACCTCCCCAGCAGTGGGGCTGCAGGCACATGCCACTGTAGTTGGCATGTTCAAGGGTCTTAATGTCTCTCTGAGGTAAGGAAATAGTTCCATAGCCACATTGTCCACTGTTTCAAGAAGTGGATACATTCTAGCATTTTCCTCTGTCATCATTAGGGAAAGTCAAGATGACATTGTTTTGTAATGATATTAAAAGTCATCGAATCTGTTTTCAATAGGGCTCTTTGATTCAAACTCACCTGGCTGTCAGTTAACGTGTTTGACGTCCCCCACTAAGGAATTCAACTTCCCTGGTTTCCAGAGGCCTTCAGTACACCTGCCCTCTGGGTAGTTTTTCCCTGCTGTCCATCTTGCTAGGACAACCTTCCATGGTGGACATATGGCTATAATGCAGCCCTACCTCAAAGAGAAGCCTAAACTTTTGGTCAGACATTTTTAAAATTACATTTTATTAATTGTGTGTGGGTTTTTTTTTTTTTCGTTTGTATTTTTGAGACAGGGTTTCTCTGTGTTACCCTGGATGTCCTGGAACTTACTCTGTAGACCAGGCTGGACTCGGACTCAGAGATCGCTAATCTGTTGCCTCTTGAGTGCTGCTCGGACATCTTAAGGGTGCTGCCTTGAAGAGCGAGGTTTCACTATGTAGCCCATGCTGACCTGGACCTCACCATCCTATTGTCTCAGTCTTCCGAATGTTGAGGTTGCAAGGGCACATCATGACACCAAGCTATGACTGTCTTTTAAGGTGACATGGGCTGGGCAGATGGCTCAGTGAAAGCGCCTGCAGAACAAGCATGGAGATCCAAGTTCAGTCCCCCCAGAAGGCATGTAAAAAAGTCAGGCAGGAAGCCTGGGTATGGTGGTCTACACCTTTAATTCCAACTCTCAGGAGACAAAGGCAGGTGAATGTCTGAGTCTGAGGCCTGGTCTGGCAATCTGGCTCCAGGTTCAGTGAGAAACCTTGTCTCAAAAGTAAAGTGGAGAGTAATTGAGGAATACACCTGAGACTGACTTCCAGCCTACATACACAGGACACAGACATGCACACATAGACACGCACACACAGAGGCATGAGGGCACACGTGCGTGTGTGTGTGCACACACACATACACAGATAACATCTACCTATTTTTTAAATCTAAAGGAATGAAGATAGAAGATGAACTCCAGTTATCTCATTCAATTACTTACGATTAACCAAAACGACATACCTCTAAGAAATACAACAGCAGATGAATCACACTGAAATATTGTCATCTATCAAGTCGTCAATTACATTATGTAAAAGATGCACAAGATTTGCCCGTCTTCTGCTTTGGCGTGGCAGGCAGACTGGAAGACTTATCCCTGAAGGTGGGGAGAGAAACGAAGCAGGAATCTGGAAGATGGGAGTCTTTGGGTGGAGCTGAGGAGAAGGAGATGAAGCTGAAGAGGCAGCCAGAGGCAAGGTAATGCCAGGAACGCCACTCAGAGCAGTTTAGGTTGGATCCAAAAGGCAAGAACAGCCATTGAGAGTTTTTTTTGTTTTGTTTTGTTTTGTTTTAATTAAAACAGTGGTTTGACACTGACACATCATGGCTTAGGAGTCACGTTGATCTCATTCTGGCCCATGGTCTCTGCATTACCATAAAGACTGCATCACAAGAATGTTTCCCCCTCCCCTCCCCTGCCCTTGGAGAATCCTGTTGTTGCTACTACAGTGTGGATTTTGAAGCTGATTGGAAACGACTTCCTTTTGGTCTGCTCATGTAGCGTGGTAGCGTGGTTGTCCAAAGTAGTTGCCTCGGACTGATGCCTTGCTCCCTTTCCCTGGGGGCAGAGACTGCTACCTCATCTCCAAAAGATGTGTTGCTTCATGGTATCGGCTTACAGCACAGCACGCACAGATAAGTCTGCAAACATTTCATTGTAATACTTCCATGCTGAAATCACCAAATTGGCTTTGGAAAATATGCAATCTCTTCAAATTACATTTTCTTTCAGCTTCAGAACTCAGTCTAACAAGCTAGTTTGTACTTTAGACATTTGAAAATGGGTACCCAAAATGACCTTGGGTTTCATGATCCTCTGTTTGGGAAACAAAGCAAAACAAAACGGAAAGGCACAGTATTGGGACTAGGGAGATGGCTCAGTGGGTAAAGTGCTCGCTATGCAAGCATAAGGACGCGTGTTCGGATCCCCAGTGCTCTTTAACACTCATATCCAGGTAGCATTTGCTGGGCTGTAACCTCCTCACTATGGAGGCGAAAACAGGCAGATCTCAGCAGCTAGCTGGAAAGCTGGGCTAGCTGAAAAGGCGAGCGAGGTCTATGCCCAGCGAGAGGCCTTATCTCAAAAGATACAGTAGAGGGCAACAAGGAAGACAACCGATTTGACATCTAACCTGTACCCACACATGCACAGGCGAGTGCACACATGTACATTACACACGCATTCACCACACACATGCAAGTGTTATAGTGCGAAAGCCAGGAATAACAGCAATCAGCTGTGCATCGTGCCCCTGTGCCTTGTCACCTGTATCTGAGACGGTACAGAAAGGACTTGCAAGGTGTTTCTCAGAGCGTCCACGAAAAAGTATTCCAAATTGGATGGCCCCCAATAACTGGAATTTATTTCCCCACAGTTCTGTCTCCCCTCGTCCCCCAGGGCCTTGAGCACATGAAGCAACGCCCACAGTTCTGAAGGCAGAAAGCACAAAGTCAAGCAGCTCTGTGATGGCTAAGCTTGGCTGTTGGCACACCTGAGAAGAGAGCCCTCCATTGAGACATTTGCCTGCATCAGGTTGGCAATGCCTGGAGAGCCGATCGTTGCAGGTGGGCCAGCACGCTGTGGATGGGATCATCCGTAGGCCGATGGGCCTGGAGGTAGAAGGATGCTAATAAAACACGGGCTTGAAAGCAAGTCGCTACTAAGCAGTGCTCCTCTGTTGTTTCTACTTCAAACCCTGTCCTGACTTTCCTCAATGACGAACTATGACTTGGAAGTGTAAGCTCAGATAAATACTTTCCTCTCCAATTTAGTCTTGGACAATTATTGTTTTATTTATTAATTTTAATTATAAGTGATATTTAATTATTTAATTTAATATTTACTCATTAATAAATTAATTTTCCAATTAATGTCTTTTTTGGTGTTTGTCCTGGAACTAGTTCTTGTAATCAGGCTGGCCTTTAACTCACAGAGCTGTCTCTTGGACACTACTTTATCTCTTGGACACACTTGTCTCTTGAACACTACTTTGAAATCTCAGTTTTAACACTTTGTTGGAGGGTATGACGGTCAATTTAAGGCAAACTGATGTAGGTATGATGGGATTAGTAGTGGATTCTTGTGGAAGGTTTTTCTGTTCTAAGGTGAGATAGTTAGAGCTGAATTAACCCAGCTGTAGAAAGAGGTTGGAGAACTGGTTAAATCAGGCCCAATCTTCTAAAAGGTTATACAGGCAAAATTGGATGTTGGGCAGAAGCTAGAGGATGAGGAACATTTTGGAAGGCCATGGTAGCTGGTTATCACCCCTGACCGCCACAGTCTGACATGCACATAACGCAAGTGACTTTCACCATTTTAGAGACCTTTGAGGTATTTTTTCAGTGTGTGCATGTGTGTGTGTGTGTGTGTGTGCGCGCGCGCATGCATACTGGGAAGTGGATGTCAGAGAACAACTTGCAGGAGTCATTTTCTCCCTTCACCACGTGAGTCCTGGAGATCAATTCTAGACCATCAGACTTTGGGACAGGTGCCCTTACTCACTGAGCCATCTTGCTGGTCTCTTTTTCAAAATTTAGTAAACATATTTTAAAAAGTTAATAACAGCCTGGTCTACAATAGCTAGTTCCAGGATAGGCTCCAAAGCTTCAGAGAAACCCTGGCTTGGAAAAAAAAAAACAAAAAAACAAAAAAAAACACCCCAAAACAAAGAAAACAAACAAATAAAAAAGTTAATAAAAGAACTTGAATTCTATATTTTAAGTCAGCATATCCAAGATATTATTTAAAGTCATAGTTATAGAAATATTAAGTAAACTATTTTGACTTTTCCTCCTTTTCTGAGTCCAACAAGCACTCCAGGCTTGCAGTATTACATAAGCCACAGACACACATCCATGGGCAAGCGGTTGCTGCAGAGTCTGGCTGGAGCACCTGTGCTTGGGAGGGTGCAAGCCATGGGCTGCCAGTTCTGGGGACAATTAGAGGCCTTTGGGACTCCAGAGGCTGAAGAAGAAGGATTGAAAGTTTGAGGCCAGCTCAGACTACATAGAAAATAAAAAAATAAAATAAAAATAGTCTTTAGGAATGAGCTTAGGTCATATCTCAATAGGAAAAGGATTTCCAGATAGAAAGTGAAGGCAACAGCCAGGTGGTCCGTTTAAACCTTCCTAAGGGAAGGGGAGGATGTTTGTTCCTTTGGTAGATTTTGTACTAGTTTGTTTTTCTGTGGCTTTGATAAACACGGGCAGAAGCAACGCAGGGAGCAAAGGGTTTATTTCAGTTTACATGTCTAGGTCACAGTCCATTATTGGGGAAAGTCAGGGCAGGATATGAAGCAGAAACCACAGAGGAACTGCTTCCTGGCTTGCTTTCTGGCTCATGCTCAGCTAGCTTGCTTTTTTCCGAAGGAAGGAAGGAAGGAAGGAAGGAAGGAAGGAAGGAAGGATCCTTCCATCCCCCTTTCTTCCTTTACTATTTTATATGTATGATTGTGTGTGCATGAGAGAGAGAGAATATGTATTATATGTATCACATGCATCAGAGGTCAGAAGAGGGTGTTGGATCCACTGGAGTCAAATGCAGTTGTGAGCCCATTGGAACCCAGGTCCTCTGCAAGAGCAGTAACCACTTTTCACCATCCAAGTCATCTCTTGAGCCCCCCACCTAGGCTTTATACAGCCCCGGCCAGCCTGTCTAGGGATAGTGCTGCCCACAGTGGTCTGAGCCCGCCCACAGTGTTCTGAACCCGCCCACAGTGGTTTGAGCCCGCCCACAGGATTCATCAACCAAGACTATTACTCCTCACAGGCTTTCCTACGGAATTCTTCAATTGCCGTTCTCCCATCCCAGGTGGCCCTATGTCATGTCAAGCTGACAAAAATTAACCAGGTCAGAGCTTCTGGGGATGAAATACAAGCGCACACCTGGTTAGAAGTACTGGCAGGGAATCTGTCACTCTCTCCATCTCCTTCATGAGAGTTTAGAAGTCCAATGGCTCCTCCCTGTCTGCTGTGCCGGTCTGCTTCTACAGACCTATCTCTCCTCTGTTTGAAAGGCCGATGGTTTTACAACGGGCTTCAGCTGCCAACCCTATGATCTTTCAGCTCAGCTCCCCACAGCTAGTCTGCCAGTGTCTCCATATAACACTCCAAGTGCAGAAAATCAGATTGGCTTCTTGGTTAGCCATCTCCAAACCAGCTGCCGNCACCCACCTACTATAAATATGGCTACCCAGGATTTCTCCTCATGTGAGGTCATGCTTCTCACAGTGTGTTCTCTGCTCCAGTAGCACTGGAAATGCAAATCCATGGTCCCAGACCAATGACTAATTAGTACCTCTAGAGTGGAGCTCAATGTACCTACCATCTTATAGCTATGAACCCCGTCAGAGGGGGATGTGTTTAGGAACTAAACGTCAGTTTAGTATACCAAGATAGAGAATAAGAAACAAATGCATGGGGGTTGGGAGTACACAGATCTGGAGAGACAGGGGAAGGAGATGGGACTCTAGTTTCCATCTTGGAGCCCGGATCCTCTGTGAACAGAGGCCACAGAATATCTCAGACTGTGACTTAACCATAAACCCTGTTGGAACAGGACTAGTCAGTAATGCTCCTATGAGGACAAAGGCAGAAGCAAAGGAGAATGACCGGTGGTGGGAGAGGAAGGCTCACACTGACAACTATAACTTCCTGGAGGCTGTTTAATCAATGAGGAGTGTATCTGGGAGCAGCTAAACCAGCCTGGAATTCACTAAACGGTCCAGCTTGGCCTTGAACTTGAGGTAATCCTCTACTTCGGCCTGCGGCTGCTGAGGTATTAGGTGTGCATTATCTTGTCCAGTGACCACATAGTGTTAAGTTGAATTTGCAGCATTTAAGAAATGAAAAAGTTGATTTTTAGAAAGTGGTATAAACTGAGTACCTGATGCTTTCTTTTTCCATGTCACATACGCTGTATGAAATTAGAAATTCACACTATCAAAATAGCTTTGCAGGAGTGCCATTATTGACATAACCTTACTTCAGATACTTTTTTTTAGGGGTGGAGACACTACTTCCATGTAAGAATATATTAATGGCTGGAACAGAAGAAATGCCAAGTCCAGATAGCAAGCATTTCTTGCAAAAGTCACATCAAATTTAACATTAGCCCAGGAAAACTGAAACATGTTTTTTAAAAACAAGTATTTAAAAATTCTTATAACTTGTGTGTAGATTTTCACCATTGGTCTAGGATACCATGCTAAGCGATTAGTAAAATACGTAATAAAATGTATAAATCTTTTGGTTAAAAAGGTTTTTGCATATGCTGTTACAGTATATTCATATTTAAAATTTTTATTTATTCACTGTGTATTTAAGTGCATGCCAGAGGATAATTTTCTGCTCCTCTTTCTGTTGGTTAGGGCCCAGGGTGCAAACTCAGGTCCCAAGGCGTAGGAACAAGTGCTATTACCTGCTGATTTCGCGCTCTCATCCAAGTTACAGGATTTTTATTGGAATTTTTGTTAAGTGGTACTTATGGGAAAAATATTTTTCCATATGTCTATCTATGGTATGCATGCATGTGTATATGTATGTACATGTGTATATACGCAGGTGTGCGTGCATGTGCTCTATGGAAGCAGAAATAGATGGTGGGTGTTTTTGTGAGGCAGGGTCTTTCTTGATGAACCCAAAGCTTGCTGGATTTGGTAGTCTAGTTAGGCAGTTTGCCCTGGGGATTCCCTGTCTCTGCCACCTGAGCTCTGTGCCTACAAGTTTGCATCATTTCTTCCTGGCTTTTATATGAGCTCTGGGAATTCAAATTCTGGTCCTCACACTTGTGGGCCTTGAGCCATCTCCTCTGCCTCTGATTTTATTGGTATGAAATTGGTGGTGTTAGTATACTTGAGATGAATGCTTAAACCAATGATTTCATAAAAGGTTCACAATACAATCCTGCAGAGAGCATATTAGAAGCCACAAGGGAACAAAATGGCTTTGAAAAGCTTTCTTCAATTCCCATATGTATCAAAGGTATGTGCTTGCACAATTTAAGTTGGAAATGGGTTTCGACTTCAGGGAGAAAGCAAAGCATGATTTCCTCAAAAATTATTCTTCCTTTGCTTGCCCTCAAAACGGTGTCTAAATTGTTGCTGAAGTGAAGCATGGGGCGCATCTAATTCTGACCTTGAATCTGATGAGACTCAAGTTTCTCCTAGCAGGGTAATTTAGATGGGGCAGGTGTTCTCTAAGCTTGGCACCCTGTTGGGCAGAACTGCATCACCTGGGCAACTGTATTACCTGGGTGAGGTGGCTCAGGTCCGCAAACCCAGCAGTCTGGCAGCTGGGGCGGGAGGATTGCAGTGAGTTTGAAGTTGGCCTGGGCTGCTGTGAGTTCCTAGCAGTCCAAAATACAGAGTGAAGCCTGTCTCAAGGAAACCCCAAACCATGGCTGGGTATAATTCAGTGGCAGAGTGCCTAGCAGGCAAAGGCCCTGGGTTCCATCTCTAGTGGGGGCGGGCAAGGGAGAAGGGAGGAAATGAAAGGGCCTCTGGAGACAGGCTTTGCAAGCTGCAGAATTGAGTTTAATGTAAAGGTGGGAGGAGAGAACTGACTCTTCAAAGTTATCCGTTCAGGCACGCACCCTCCTGCCTCCCCCATACACACTAACAGTGAATGAATAAATCAATACCAGAGGAGTTCCGCTTCAGACTGCCCCCTCAGCCCCACCCCCAGGTGGAGGATGCAGGCCTCTGTGTTTAACAGGTTCTCCAGGTGATGCTGATGTCTACTCAAGTTCCAGACCCATGGCTGATAAACCAGGTGGATCTGAGTGCCTTATTAAACCCAACCAAAGTTACAAAGCTAGCAAGTCTTCTCCCTCCCCTCGTTCTTGTTTCATCATCATTATTACTATTTGAGAGAGTCTCCTGGAACCCAGGCTGACCTTGAATTCACTATATAACTGATGATGTCCTGGATTATAAGTATGCGCCATGTTGGTTTTATGCAAACTGGGCATTAAACCCAGGAGGACTTTGCGCATTTGAGGGAACCACTCCAGAGACTGAGCCACCTTCCTAGCCTTCTTTCTTCCCCCTTTTCAAACAGTTTTCCCCCACTGATTTTTAATTATTTCTATTTTTCTGTCTCAGTACAGGCCTATTACTGTATCCAGTACATAGAAGGAGTTCAAAAATCATTAGCTGGATGAATGAATCTCATAGTGATATTTTGCTGTTTCTTCCTGTTCAATGCTATTTTATTATTCTGAATTTTTTTAACATTTAAATGTATTTAGCAGATATGAGTCTCAATACCTACTTTTCATTTTTGCTCTTACCAGTCTCTTGCTATCAGCTAATAGTCCCCTGCATAGTTTATATAGAATGTGTACATTCACACTATCCCCTGGGGTCTGTGGGGGTGAATACAAACTCTTTTTTACTTGAAATTTTCTGGTCCAAACATCTCTCTGGTTTGGGCCTATATTAGTTGAGACTTCTTAGTCAATAGTGCATTGGAAATGACTTTCCTATTAACACTAGTTCTTTTGATCTTATTGTTTTTTAATGTTATATAAAACCTTTATTTACTAGTTAAAGTCAATATCAACTATTTAATGTGTTAAGGAAAACAATAATAATAAAATTAACACCTTTGTACCCAGCTTTAAAAAGATTATTACTGGATCAGGGCATGGTGGCATATGACATGCAGATGGATCTCTGTGAATTTGAGGCCAGCCTGCTCTACACAGTAAGTTCCAGGCCAGCGAGGGTTATACAGTGAGACCCATTCTGAAAAAAATAAAAACTAAAATAATAAACTATTGCCAGGTGGTGGTGGAGCATGCCTTTAATCCCAGCATCAGAAAGGTGGAGACAGGCAAATCTCTGTGAGTTCAAGGCCTGCCTGTTCTACAGACAGAGTTCCAGGACAGCTAGGGTGTTTATACAGAGAAACCCTGTCTCAAAAACCTAAATAATGGCTCAGCAGTTAAGAGCATTGCCTGCTCTTCCAAAGGTCCTGAGTTCAAT
>LOEQ01001615.1:221785-234907 GCA_001685075.1 Bramus lutescens
TATTAACCAATGAAAGTAACACATAGACAGATGACCCTCCTACATCAAAGATGGGTGGAATTGAAAAGGTTGTTTAAGACTTCATTGGAAACAAAAGATTTCTTTCTATGATATTTTTTGTATTAACTAATATCTCATTAATTTTGACATCATTAAACTGTGAAAGTATAGGACTGAAGAGGTTTTTTTTGCTAGTTTTTGACTTGATAGAACTAACATCTTTATAATTGTGTATGCTTGCATGTGTGTAGGTCAGAGAATGACATTTAATAGTCAGTTTTCTCTCTTTATCATGTGATGAGTCCTGAGGATTGAAGTTAGGTCCTTAGGCTTGGTGGGCAAAGCCTTTACCTACTGAGCTGTCTGACTGGTCAAACTCTGTTACCACACTGTAAATTTTGCTCTATAGTGAAATAAAGATCTAGTTGGTATTCACTGAAAACAAATTTGTGGAGCATTACTGTCAGTAATAGGAAGATAATATGTATTTCAGAGTTTTGTTATCTGAATGAGCAAAAGTTTTTTTAAAATGATGTGCGACAAACATACTGAAAAGGTCTGAGCCCCGGGATCAAGAGCACTGACTACTTTTCCAGAGGACTTGGGTTCAGTTCCAAGCGCCCACATGTCAGAACCATCTCTAACTCCAGTTCAGGGAATCTAACACCCTCCTCTAACCTCAAGAGTACCAGACATGCACGTGGTGCACACACATACATGCAGGCAAAACTCTCATGCACATAAAAATAAATCTTAAAAGTCTGAGCCAGTACGTGTAAACACACTTGTAATCGCAGGTACTGAGGCTGTGGCTGTAGGATCTTGCATTCAGAACCAGCCTATGCAACAAGTGAGACAAAGAGATGGGGGCTGGGTAAAAGCACAAGCAGCACAGTCCCTTAGAACCCCTGTAAAAAACTGACATCTCTGTAATCCCAGCACTCCTATAGGAAATAGAAGGAAGAGAAAGAGAATCTCTTGGAAGTTTGTGGACCAGTTAGCCTCACATATAAAGTAGCAAACAAAAACAATGCTGGATGGTGGTGGTGGCTCATGCCTTTAATCCCAGCATTTGGGAGGCAGAGGCAGTTGGGTCTCTGTGAGTTTGAGGCCAGCTTGATATACAGAGTAAGTTCCAGGACAGGCATAGAAACCCTATCTCAGAAAACCAAAAACCCAAAAGAAAAGAAAAGTTAAGTTGGTTATTTTCAGGGGTAATGTAATGATATCTTAGTTCCAAAGAGAGTAAATTTAACAATTTGCTCTGCTTAGTAGTTGATGATCCTATTAATAAATGGCAGACTTGTTTTTATTTTTAAAAGGATCAAGGATTACATTAAGGGTATAATAGATAACCATGTTTAGAAGGATTATAATACAAAGCTCTGGATTAGCTAACTGTTCAGTGGCTAGGGTGAGAATATCTGTCCCCTCTCTTTAGGAAAATCATGGTGCAGAGAAACAGTCTGTAGAGGCTGTGGGCCAACTGTGTTGATGCACTAAAATGTATATGGCCTCTCTCTCTCTTTTTATTTTTTAACAGGGTTTGTTTTGAAAGACTGAATTTTTTTTTAATTAAGCTTGTAGTTAAAAGACAAAATGAGCCAGGTGGTGCTTACACAAAACTTTTTAATTCCAGCACAGCACTCGGGAGGCAGAGGCAGTTGGGTTTCTGTGAGTTCAAGGCCAGTCTGATCTCCAGAGTGAGTTCCAGGACAGCCAGACCTGTTACACAGAGAAACCCCATCTTGAAAAACAAAACAAACAGAGGTAAAAAGAGATGATCCTTATTGAGGACAGTACAGATCAGTGTATCTTCTAGTTCAGTTTGAAATAATGAAAATTGTCTTGATTTCATACGATGATGTCCTAGCTTTGTATCCAGTACCTGCTTGTTGGACAGATTGTTTCAAATAGATTGAATATTGTCTAAAAATAAGTTTTTGTTTGCTTTGCTGTCTTTTTTTGTAAATTTTTAAGATAGCATATAAAGTAATTGGTTTCATTATGGCATTTTAACAAATGAGTTATTATACTATATTCTAATTTATCATCTTTGCCAGTACAGCTTTTTATGTTTAAAAAATCATTTTAAATTATGTATCTGTGTGTGGGTATGTGCATGTCAGCACGTGGCCAGAGGCATCGCATCCCTGTAGAGCCATAGGTTGTTGTGAGCTGCTTGACATGGGTACTGGGTACTGAACTCAGGTCCTCTGCAAGAGCAGTCAGTACACATAACTTCTGAGCCATCTCTTTAGTCCCTAACAGATTTTTCAAATCTTTTAATAATGTATAACAACTAATTTTTCTGTGGAAAAATTACCCTGTTGCTAGCCAATCAAATTCTTCTTCCCTTCATTATTTGGAACAAAAGAGGGAAAACAAAACCCCTGAATGATTTATATAATATGAAGCAAAACAAAGTATTTGGAAAAATTATATTTGCTGTATAAAAGGTTTTTAGTATTTCTTTATAAAAAGTAACTCTCAAACTTGCCCCCCCCCAATAATTTTGTTTTCTAATTACTTTTGTCAGTCAGGAACTTTATTGGCTTGGTGTTTGTCATGTATTTATTCAGATGGCAGCTGGAACTGGAATAGCTGAGAAGCCGGCCAGGCATTTCTTTCTTTGCAGATCATGTCCAAGCTTCCATATGATCTCTCTTTGAAGACAGGTCATACTGCCAGGTAGTTTCAGGGCAGTTCAGTTGCTAACGAGGGACTTGGAGGTATCTCCAAGCAATTGTCCAGGGAACAATGAGAAAGTTACATTTTCTCTTCTCACCCAAACTGAAAAGGCCTTGCTATAATCTCTTGTCATATGCAAGGGAGTTACAAGCTTTTCTAAATTCATAGGAGAGGAAATATGGACTTCCCTGTCTCTAGATAGAAGAAATGTGAATTTGCAGTTGTTTTAACAGTTGTGGGCTGGAGAGATGGCTCAGCTGTTAAGAACACTAATTACTTTTCTAGAGGACCTGAGTTCAATTCCCAGCACCCACATGGCAGCTCACAACTGTCTAACTCCAGTTCCAGAGGATCTGATACCCCACACAGGCAAACCTGCGGGCAAAACACCATTGAACAGTAAATAAATTATTTTTTAAAAAAGTTTTTTTGTATGTAGTGGTAGTGGCAAGAGCTTTTTGGGGGTTTTAGGTGGTACTGTATTTATCTTTAAATATTTATTTTTATGTGTGAGTATCTTGCCAGCATGTATGTATGTGTACCACATGTATACTCATGGAAGTTAGAAGAGAATATTGGATCCCTTGGAGTTAAAGATATGAGCCACCATGTATGTGCTGGGAATTGAACCTGTGTACTCTTCAACAAGTGCTGTTAAGCATTGAGTCATCTCTTCAGCACCTATATATGTTTTTTGTATACTGATCTAACAGATTCCATTTTTCCAGCCTCCCCCCCTCATTTTTCATGACAGGGTTTCTGTGTTGTACCTTTGCTATCATGGAGCTTGCTCTGTAGACTGAACTAGCCTCGAACTCAGATCCAACTACCTCTGCCTCCAGAGTGCTGAGATTAAGGCATGGGTCAATATGCCTGGCTCAGTTTTCAACTTTTATTGTTTGTGTTCTACCTCTGAAGTGTCCAGGTGTTTTACTAGATCACCTAATGTCAACGGTCTCAAGAATTATTATAATTTGTTATTGACTATAAAAAACCAAGGTTATTTGGTAAAGGACTAAAAAGATACACAATGGAAAAAGAAACAGATTAGTAAGAAAAGAAGACAGACACTATCTGAGTGGAACAACTTATGTAATGTGAAATTCTTTAGTTCTCTATTGATTTTTATACTGAAAAATGCTACAGGGTTAAGAATCAAAGAATGGAGCCAGGCAGTGGTGGCATATGCCTTTGATCCCAGCACTCAGGAGGTGGATTTCTGAATTTGAGGGCAATCTGGTCTACAGATCAAATCCTAGGATAGTCAGGGCAACACAGAGAAACTATCTTGAAAAATAAAAAGAATCAAAGAATGGAACTGGAGAGGTGGCTCAGGGAATAAGCACTGGTTGCTCTTCCAGAGGCCCTGGGCTTTATTTCCAGCACCTTTGCAGTTACTCACAATTGTCTATATTGGTTCTGGGCATCTTTGGGCACCAGGCACGCATATGGTACACAGATATGCATGCATGCAAAAACACCCATACGCATACAATTAAAAATAATAAAGGTATCAAAGAATGTTAGTGCTCCCCTAGAGTGCATTGTTTTTCTTCAGCCATGCCACAAAACATTCCTACAGAGCAGCTTCATAAATTAGAAGCAAAAAGAGTTCTATTTTCTTAAAAATGAACTGGATAGCCTGGAGAGGTGGTTCAATGGTTACGAGCACCAGCTGCTCTTTCAGACCACCTAGATTTAATTCATAGGACCCACAGCATCTAGTCCCAGGGGTTTGACACCTCTGTAGTCACTGCATGTACATACATTTGGGCAAGACACCCATAGTTAATTAACTAATTAATTAAAAATGAACTTGAAATTGTGAATAATTTTAAACTAACAGAAAAATTATGCTAATAGAAGTTCTATATTTCCTAAACTTATTTTCCCTATTTGTCAACTATTTTACCACAGTATTGCATATTTGTTAAAATTGATGAATCAATATTGATACAGTATTAATTAAAATCTGAAATCCATGCTTTATTCAGATTGTAGATGGTGCAAAGGAAAATAGCAAGTTGGTGCAGAATCCAGCTAGTTCATGTCATGGGTCTCTAGAGAGAGGAGGCAGAGGCACCAACCCAACTTCGAGGGTGTTGGTGAGAGGAAGTCTTGAAAAGGTTCTTTACTTCCTCTATGTTAGGCAGGTTATTCTCTCACCCTGCACAAAGTTTAAGTCTTATTTTGTGGGGAAAGTAACCCAACTGGCTCCAGACTCAGGGATACATTGATTACACTGTGGGAGAAGAATAAAAATGCTTTTCTGAAAATGAGGGCCCTGAGTACAGCTTAAATGATAAATCTCCAGCCCCCTCAACCACTGTTCAGCTTCCAGAACAGTAGCAACTAATTACGTGTTTTATACTTTATGAACAAGGCTTTTCTGTCAAAATTGGACAGCCCCAAAGAAAACACTTGTGAATTTTGGAGTCTTCCAATGAAATGGCCATGTTACCATGCCAGACACTGTGTAAAGAAAGCCATCAGCTTCCAAGTTGGGGAGGAAGAGCCTTTCTGTCCATTCACTTTAAATAAGAATTAGAAGAATTAGAATTTATGACAAGAGCACGCAAGAAGATGGGAGGAGGATGCCTTCAGAGTTCTGAAGGAAGATGGTTTCTAGCTCAAAACCCAGTGATACCCACAGTCAAATGGGAAGGCTGAATAAGGGCATTTTGGAACAGTCAGGTCTCAGAAAAAATTCTTTCTACCCTTACTACTGAAAGGATATGTCCAATGCAGGATCATAATACTGAAAGAAGAGTGGAAGGGTGGCTGTAATCCCACATGCAGAGGGAGAAGCAGAGAGAAACACAGCAAAGTCCTAGGATAATATGCTAGAGTGGGACACTACATCTCTGTGCAGTCTTGAGCGTTTTTTTTTTTCTTGGTAGAGGGTCTACAATAGAATTATTTATAAATGACCAAGACCCAAACTTGTGAAAATGCACTATGGAAATATTTATGCAAATATTCAGAAATGACCAGTGTAAATTATTTAGTGTTTGACAGTTTTATGGATCACAGAAAGAAACGATATTTTAAAAAATTGTGAATTTTTAGTTGGTGTGATCATGCCTTTAATCTCAGGATTCAGAGGCAGGAGGATCTCTGTGAGTTCAGGCCAGCCTGGTCTACATATTAAGCTCCATGACAGCCAGGATTGCATAGATGTTATCAAAAGTGAATTTTTATTTTATTTTGTTGCAGTATTGGATTGAAGCCAGGGCCTTTTGACTACTAGGCAAGCATTGTATTATGAGGTAAACCCTCTACCCCAGAATAAATATATTTTAAAATTATTTTACATTTCTTTGCATGTGAGTGGAAGTCAGGATGACTTGGGGGCATTGGTTCTCTTTCCCCATGTGAGTCCCAGGATCAAACTCAGGTTGTCAGCCTTGGCTACAAGGTCCCTTGACCCACTCAGCCATCTTGCCTGCCTGGAGAAAAGTAGCTTTGGAGCCTGTCCTGGAACTCGCTCTGTAGACCCGGCTGGTCTCAAACTCACAGGGATCCGCCTCCCTCTGCCTCCCGAGTGCTGGGATTAAAGGCAAGCCTCCCTCTCTTACACATACATACTGGTTTTGGGTTTGCTAAAAATGAGTTCCAAGAACACTTTGGGTTTGTTTTATCTACTGGGTTGGATATTTTTTCTAAATTGTAAACTTTTTCTGTCTTAGTAATATATTTACTTTCAGGATCTTGCAGTCTTATCATATGTTATTGAGTAGTTTTTAGCTCCAGACCTCATTAATATAGATTGGGTACATGCTACAAACACATAAATTTTAATTTTAGAGATAAAAGCTTTTTTTATGACCCGACCTTTGAATTAATGCTTAAATGTTATTTTTGTTTCTCTTGGACTGAAACTTTGGAAACAGTGACTTATTTTATGTGATTTGTACCAATTTTATAAAGGTAATTCAATGCTTTATATTACATAATGAAGCCTGAGTTTGAGAGCCGTGCACGATGACACCTGCTTTTAATCCCAGTGCTTGTAAGGTAGATGCAGGAGCATCAGGAGATCAATCATATTCAGCTGTATAGTGAGTTTGAGGCCAGGTTAGGATGAGATCTTGTCTAAAAGACAAACAAAAACTCACACCAGCCAGGCAACCCCCCCCCCAAATCTGAGTTTGATTCCATTCAGATGAATAGTTATCCTTTACTGTCTGTGGGAAACTGGTTGCAAGAACCTTCACATATATGAAGATTCATGGGTGCTTAAGCCCTTTATATAAAATTTTGTATTATGTAATATTTACATATAATCTACATATATCCTCTCATATATTATAAACTATCCATACATAGTACCTAATACAAGGTAAATGAATCAAATAATTAAATATTTGATTGCTTGATATAAATGAATTAAATAGTTGAATTGATTCTAAGGGAACTGATTGATAATAAGAGGGAAAAGTCTGCATGTTCAATATAGATTTTTTTCCCCCTTGAGTCATTTCTATTCCATGGTTGAGTCCATAAGTACAGAATTTGTTGAGATGGAAGCTGTTTTGGTTTGGTTAGGTTTTTGTTTTTTCGAGACAGGGTTTCTTTGTGTAGCATTGGAGCCTGTCCTGGACCTTGCTCTGTAGACCAGGCTGGCCTCAAACTCACAGAGCTCCACCTGCCTCTGCCTCTTAAGTGCTGGGATTAAAGGTGTGTACTCCCACCGCCTGGCAAAATATATAATTTATTTTTATTCTATTTGCATTGGTGTTTTGCTACATGCATGTCTGTGTCTTGGAGTTACAGAGAGTTGCGAGCTGCCATGTGGGTGCTAGGACTTGAACCCAGGTCCTCTGGAAGAGCAGTCAGTGCTCTTAACCACATCTCTCCATCCCTTGCTTTTTTGTTTGTTTTTTGTTTTTGTTTTTTGAGACAGGGTTTCTCTGTGCAGCCTTGGCTATCCTAGAACTTGCTTGTCAAACTCAAAGAGATCTGCCTGTCTCTGCCTCCTGGGTGCTGCTGCTGCCACCGCTACTATCACTACTACCACCGTCACCACCACCCGGCTTACGTTTTCTTTTTAAAAACAGCTTAGAAATATGCTCTAGTAGGGAAACTACTGAATTTAAAAGTTAAATTTTTATTTATCTGCAATCAAGGAACTTGTGGACCCATGTCCCTCCTTTTCTGTATTTGAAAGTATTTTGCTTTGTTATTCAACAAGTTGTTTGGGGATAGTGTTATTTATCTTGAAGCATGGAGAACTCAAGATTTGAATCTTGCTCTGTTAGAGTGATTGATTTAAAATGAGTTCAGAAGAACATACTACCCAGTATAATGAAAAGGGTTTATAAAGAATTGAATAAGCTAAATGTATATGTGTGGCTAGTTTAGTTTGTGGCAAAGATTATACAATGAAAAAGTTAACTTCTATCTGTCCCCCCCTTTCCATTTTCATGTTGTGGTGTGCAGGTATGTATGTATATTTGCATATATGTGGGCACACGTATGCACACTTATATGGACACATGCAGGGTGCTCCTGTATGTGGAGACTAAAGGTTCATGTTGGGATCAACAGCCATCATTCCTTGACCACTCTTCTACTTTATCAGTGGAGGCAGAGTCTCTCAGTCAACCCAGAGCTTGCTGATGTGTTTAGTCTCGCTAGCAAGCTTGCTTTGGAGATCCTTTGTTTTTACCTTCTGAGGCTAGAATTACAGGAGGGCCACTAAGCCTGATTGCCATTTACCTGGGTTTTGATTCAAACTCTTGCAGGGTAAATGTTTTAACCCTGAACAATCTCCCTAGACCTTGTTCTCTACTTTTTTTTTTTTTTATTTCTGACTTTGTTGTTGTTTATTGAGACACAATGTATTTTATCCAGTAGGTGGCCAGGAGTTACTCTATCATTTCCAGGTAGGGGAGGAAGCTTGGGTTTATAACGGAGTCACCATTGTGTGCATCCTAATTAATTGTCAAGACCTATCACTTGTCCTTTCTCTTGACCCATCCCTTCCTTGTCAGTCTTACTCATTCTTCTACCATAAACCAGTCTTTTGCCATAAGACGGATTGTTTTAATGAACAGGCATGGTTTTCCCTTTCTCCTGTAGCTCACTCTGGACATCACTGACAGATTATTTTCCCCAGAGCATCACAGTGATCATGTCTTTTCTCTGCTTGGGAACTGTTAATCTTTTGTGGATAGGATTGAATCCACGGTCCTTAGCTTGTCAATGAAGACACTGAGACTTAGCACAGTCCTTCCTTTCAGCCTTGGAGTGCTCCTTTCCACCCTCTCACCTTTCCTCTCTTTGCTCTTTTGTTCTTCTCAGAGGAACATTCTTTCTGGGTCGTTATTTCTTTAGATTTATCTATGCTGCTTAAGTCATAATCATTCCTATCATTAGAGTTTAGTTAAAATTCTACTTCCCCTGTGTAACATCTACATACAATTTAGTTTCTACCTCCCTAGTGCTGGGTTACAGGCTTGTACCACCTGATACCTGATTTATCTGGTGCTGGGAATTTGAATTTTGGACATGTTAGGCAAGTAGTTTACTGATTGAGCTACATCTAGTCCCAAACATACATAGTCATTTGAAAAATAAATAAGTACAAATATAACATTTCTAGAGCTTTATGTTTTTGAGGAGACAGAGATTTAAGAACTCTTTTTTTCTTTTGTACAAACATATAATATGAACTATTTCCCCTCAGCTTGTGGTCCTGAGGATTAGACTAGGTATCTTGTGCATGCTTTGTGATTGTTCTATGACTGACTTATATATCTCCAGTCCTTTTTGTATTTTGAGACAGAAACTCAGTGAGTTGCTCAGGGAGGCCTTGAACTGTGGTGCCTCCCATATAGCTGTGCCACCTCACATACCTTCAATATTTTTGATATGTGGTCTTGCTGTGATGCCCAGGCTGGCCCTGAGCTCTTACTTAGGCTCAGGCAATCTTGTCTCAGCCTCTTAAGTAACCCTGCTTAATATGAGAGCTTTTTTTTTTAATTTTTGTTCTAATTGACTATGTTCTTAAGATTTGTTTGGCATTTTAGGCATGTTATTGTCTCTTGGGCTATTAGGCATATTGAAGTCTCAGATTGTAGGATGAGAATCTTAGGGTCATCTGCAATGCCTCTAATTAATTGAAATTGTAAAAATCATTCTTTTCTCTCATTTATTTATTCTTTTATTTTTTTAAATAGGGTTTTACTATATAGCCCTAGGGTCCTGGAATTCACTATGTAGACAGACTAGACTGCCCTAAACAGATATTAACCAGACTTTACTTCCTGGGTGCTGGAATTAAAGGCATGTATTGCTACACCTAGAGAGATCATTCATGGTTTATGAATAATAAATCCATGAAGGTAGTGAATTCTAGAATTTAAGCTTTTATTAAAGTGAATATAACACATTTAATAGCTATTCTTTTCTTGCATGGTAAATATTTGTTCATTGTTATTTTTACTGAGCTAATGCAAACTTCTTTTTTAATTTGGAATGATACTAGGAGGGTAAGTGTGAATGAGGATGCTAATAAAAACATTTAATTTTTCTGCTTCTTACTCTTTACAAAACTTTGCTTTTTAAATTTTGTTTTACTGTTATGAGATCTTATGTACCCCTGTCTAGCTTCGAAGTATGTAGCTGAGATGACATTGAATTTCTGGTTGTCCTGTCTCTACCTCCTAAGTGCTGAGGTTACAGATATGCGTCTCCATTCAGGGTTTGCTGTCTGTATTAAGGAACCCTGTCAGCTCCTAGGACTTGGGTGTTAAGGGAATTTGCAGCAAAAGATGCCACCTTTATTCTAATAGAAATACTGTGTGGGCTGAAGACATGTCTTAGCACAGCCATACTCAACCTTTGGGTTGCAAACCCTTTGGTGATTGAGTGACTTTCTCACAGGGGGTCACATATCAAATATCCTGCATATCAGATACTTACATTATGATCCCTAGGGGTAGCAAAATTACATTTACGAAGTAGCAACAAAATAATTTTATGTTTGAACACAGAATAATTATGTTTGAGGTCATCACATGAGTAACTGTATTAAAGGGTTGTAGCATTTAGGAAGGTTGAGAACCACTGCCTTAGCAGATAAAAGCAGTGGCTACCAAACCTGAAGACTTGAGTTTGATTCCAGGGACTTACATGGTAGAAACAGATGGCTGACTCCCTTAAATTGCCCTCCCACATGCTCACTATGGCCTACTTGCATGCACACAAAATAAATAAAAATGTATAAAATGCTCGAGTGTGGAGGCAGAGGCAGGCAGATCTATGTTCTAAGCCAGCCAGGTTACGTAATGAGACCTTATCTCAAAAGGAAAATATGGGGGAAAAATGCTGTATCTGTTTTTTGCATACCCACCACAAATCATCTGTCTCCCCCACCACCAGAGTTTGAATACACTGCTTTTCCAGGTGTTATCCCTTAGCTGCCTTTTCATGTGTTTTATTATTTTCCATATTTTATTTAGAAAATTCTTTTTCTAAATCATTTCACTTAATCTTCAGATCCATGCTGCAAAGCAGATGAATAAAAATATCACAAGAAAGCACTGTTGTCACAGTAGTTTGTGGTCTCAAGCTAGGTCATTGTTTGGGGAGACAGCCATATTTTTCTCCTGTTTCTAAGTTATGTGTTAGTATTCCTAAATTGTTTAGATCTCCTGATACAGAGGTCTGGGCACCCTGAACAGGTTTTTTTTAAGGATAGGTAAAGTAGTTACATCTTCCTTTGAATCAGGTTTTAGGTCAAACAGGTTGAGTGTGTGTTTGAATTCATCAGATCCCCCACCCCACTGAGTACAGGTGATTGGATACATTTTAGGTGAAATGGCACACACTCCTTGGGTGGGCTGAGGTTAGGATGAGGGCACAGACAGTTCTTAACCATATGGCGTGGTTTACACAGGTTGGTTTGGCTAGTCTAGTTTCAGACATTGGAGTTAATAGAGGCATTTATAATTAATGTGCTACACTTGATAGAGGTATTTATAATTAATGTGCTACACTTGAAGCTTCTGGACATTAAAAGCTTTGTCTTTCCCCCATTTTTCCCCCAAAGAGAGAGGCTTAGAATAACGTTGGAGAGTTGGGGCTAGCTAACATGATGGGAGGCAGTGTGTGATGGTGAAGTGTGGATCCTCTCTAATCTTTAATTTCCTTCTGTAAAGTGGGACTAATGCTATGAATTCAGAGATGTGACTGAACTAATCTCTACAGAGTGCTCTGCACAGTGCCAGGAAGTACCGCTAATGTTGCTGTTCACATTCTTACTATATGTGAGTAGTGTATGAACAGAAGATATGGAATGTTGTCAGGTTGACTTTTTTTTCCTTTAAGGAGGTGGCAAAGTACATTTTTGTTCTGAAAGAGTAGATCCTTGGAACTGGGCTGGTTTTCAAAGACCAGTCAAAGTGTGTTCATCTCTCAAAATCAGTTAATTTTCTTATCTGGAACTTTGCCTAATGCCCTTTTTCTGTAATATCTATACATGTCTCTCACTTTAAGAATCCTGATGTAGCCCATTTCTGTTAACTCTTGCATTTGTTTTCCAAAAAAATGAGTTTGCTTTCATTTCTGCCTCTTTTCACTTTTCATTTATGTATATAAACTCAGGCCTTGCCCAGTGCTCTCCTAAAACTGCTCTTGCCAGGGTACTTTAATAGCGACCTCCTTGGTTTCCCTGTCTCCCTAAAAATTTATTGTTTATTTTTGTGTGTGGAGGTCAGCAGACAACTTTTGGGGTTGATTTTTCCCCATCTACCATATGCATTCCAGGGGTTGAACTCGGGACATCAGGTGTGGTGACAAATACCTTTTACCCACTGAGTCATCACACTGACTCTGGTTTGCCTGTCTTTACCTCACTACTTCATTTGACTTATAGATGCTTTTCAGAGACACCCAAAAGTTCATTGAGTGCTGGTAAAAGAAGGTCTCTGGGCTTGTGTTAAGTTCTTGCCACCCATGAAAGTCCTTAGCCAGGGCCTTAAAGAAGCGTATAAAAGCCACTTGCTAAGTTCAGCTGATGAGAGGTAAACTCTGGGTAGTTCTTACAATTTTCTAGCAGCCCTCTCTTGTTCAGAGTTAAGTAGAAACGGTTTCTAAAACCTTTTATCTTCAGATTGTTTCAGTACTGAATTGTCATTTGTATTCTTCCCTCCTGCCATAGTTGTCCAACAGACTTTAAATACGAATTTTTTGGTTTGACAATATTAACAGGCAGTTAATTCACTTGCTGTTTGCTCCCAGCCTGTTGGACCAGTTTGGGTGGGGCAGCAGGAACTGATTTGCATTCTGATAGGTAAGCGCTCTGTGTATTTACAGAACAACTGGCTCCTTTTCTTCTGTGGCATTTGGTTTGAGCAGCAACCTCTTCCATTGCAGATAGTTTCAGGCTTGCTTCTAAGCTTTAAACACTTACTTAAGGTTTTT
>LOEQ01001615.1:257973-272010 GCA_001685075.1 Bramus lutescens
AAAATATTGTATACATAATAAATAAATAAATAAATAAATAAATATTTTTTAAAAGAGGTTTTTGTGTGGAAAACATTTTTTCTTTTTCTTAAATTTTTTTCTTGACATTGATTTATTTTGTGTGTGTGTGTGTACACAAGCACTCGCATATAGGCGCACACTGTGTCAGGACAACTTGTGGGAGTCAGTTATTATCTTCCACCATATTGCTTCCCAGAATCCAACTTAGTTTGTCAGACTTGATGGCAAGTGCCCCTAACGCTGAGGCATTTTGCTAGCCTAGCTCTTTTTTCCTATAAGTGTTTTTCCTGCTTGTATGTATGTGTATCACATGTGTGTCTAATGCTCATGGAGGTAAGCAAGGGCATTGGATCTTCTCAAATAGGAGTTATAGACAGCTGTGAGCTATCATGTTGGGAACTTAACCTGGATCCTCTGCAAGAGCAGAAAATACTCTTAACTCCTGAGCCCCTTAATTATTTTTAAGTTCGTTATTATTATTTGTGTGTATATTTATGTGTGTATATTATTATGTGTATATTATATTTATTATGATGTGTGTATATGGGTGCATGTGTCATGACATTCATGTGAAGGTCAGAGAACAGCTTTGGAACACAGTTTTCTTTTTCCATTGAAGTAGCATCTCTCTTGTTTCTGCCATGCTGCATACTCCAGACTAGCTAGCAGGCCTGGGAACTTCTGGAAAATTCTCTTGTCTCCACCTTCCCTATTCTAATAGAAGTGCGGGGATTACAGTAGTGTGCCGCTGCATTGGTTTTTTTTAATATGGGTTCTGGGCATTGAATATGGGCTATCTGGTTTGTGTGGCAGGAACTTTTATCCATTGATCTCTTTTGCTGGGCCCTAAGCCTCTTTTAATGAATCATTTTTGTTCTATTTTTTGTTTTAGAGACAAGGTCTCAATATGTTGTCCCAGTTGTATTGGAACTTTTTTTATGTACATCAATCAGGCTAGCCTCTAACAGAAATCTGCCTGCCTCTTCCTCTTATGTGCTGGAATAAAGCGGTGAACCACCACATCTAGTGCGCCACCACATCTTAGCCTTTTGTTTTCTCTCTTCAGTAGTAGTTTTATTTTATCTTTTTTTATTTTATTTTCTTTTTGGGTTTGGTTTTCCAAGAAAGGGTTTCTCTGTGTATTGCCCTGGTTGCCCTGGAACTCTCTTTGTAGACCAGGCTGGCCTCAGTCTCAGAGATCTGCTTGCTTCTGCCTCCCAAGTGCTGGGATTAAAAGCATGCACTCCTCACCCCTTGCAATAGATTTATTTTCTAAATATATAATTTTTAAAGGTTTGTTGTTTTTTATTTATGTGTATGTTTATATTTCTGAGTGAGTTTATATGTACCACACATAGTGTAGGTGCCCTCAGAGGCCAGAAGGTATTGGTCTCCTGGAACTAAAGTTATATTCAGTTGTAAATTGACCAAGTTGAGAGTGTTGGGAACTGAACCTGAATCCTCTTAACCAATGAGCCAACACCTTAGTACACATTCTTTGGTTGGATTCCTTAGGGTCCTGTAAAAAAAAAAGAAGAAATAAGGTTTTCCAAGTGCTATCTTCTCCAGAGCTTTGCTGTGTTAAAGTCCTCTCACCTTGTGTGCTTTGCAGCCAAGTTGCATTCATTGCCCTTTCTTCCTATTCACATTCAATCTGTTCTGGCTTTCTGTGCCTTGGCCTCACTCACTTTAGTGTAGAAGGCTGCTTGTTTGTTTTCCAGCCTCCCAGATGTGAAATAATCACACAGAAACTGTACTAATTAAAACACTGCTCAGCCTATTAGCTCAGGCTTCTTATTACCTAACTCTTACATCTTAAATTAACCCATTTCTATTAATCTATGTATCTTACCAAGAAGCTTGTGGTTTACCAGTAAGGTTCCTGGGCATCTGTCTCCTTTGGTGGCTACATGGTGTCTCTCTGACTTTGCCTTTTTCTTCTATCTCTGCTTGGAATGTCCACCTTATTCTTTCTATTCTGCTCTGACATAGGCCAAAATAGCTTCTTTATTAACCAATGGTAATAAAACATTCACAGCATACAGAGGGGAATCCTATATCACCTCCCCTTTTCTGTCTAAATAAAAAGATAAAAAGGAAGGTTTTTAACTTTAACATAGTAAAATTATATATACCAAAACAGTTATCAAGCAAGAATTATAGTTAGAATATTTAGTCCACTTACATTTGGCAAATTAAGGAAAATATTTTATCTATTCTATCTTTATGGGTCTAAAGTTTTATATCTAATTTATCTTATAATTATAACTATCTTTCTTCAACTTCATCAAAGACTCCAGAAGGATATAATATTACCTAAGTAAATATGAAGTACATTGTGAACTACTTCCAAAACTCTAGAATTGACAGAGACATCTCACTGCCTGGATAGTTATCCAAAGTTCTTCTGTAATGTTGCGGCATCCATCCTCAGCCTACAGGCCCATAGTATCTAGCAGACTTATCCACGAAGCAGGAAATTTCAAAAACATTTCCGCCTATATTGGCAGTTTGTCAGTCACTTTCTTCTATATCCTGCAGAATGTCTTGCAGACTCTTTCATGGAGTAGGAACCCTAAATTACTATCTCACCTTCTTTGGGCAACTTCAGCAGTCATTTTTCTGTGGGTCATGTATGTCCAGTTTTTACAGAATACCATCAAGCAGTCCAGGCAAGAGTGGTTTCTTGCCCAAATGACCAACTATAAGGAACCTCTTTGATGCCCATCATCCTTTTGAAGTAGATTGGTGCTGCCAGAAGCAGATGTGTCTCATTGTTCATGAAAGTTCTAATTTCTTAAACATTTTAAATGCCATATTCTGTTAGTCTTTGAATGGTTTGAAGAATAACTATCCATCTGAAATATATCTTTGTACATCTAGAAAACCTAACATGACTACAAGCTTGACTATTATAGATGACTATNTCTTTCTTCAACTTCATCAAAGACTCCAGAAGGATATAATATTACCTAAGTAAATATGAAGTACATTGTGAACTACTTCCAAAACTCTAGAATTGACAGAGACATCTCACTGCCTGGATAGTTATCCAAAGTTCTTCTGTAATGTTGCGGCATCCATCCTCAGCCTACAGGCCCATAGTATCTAGCAGACTTATCCACGAAGCAGGAAATTTCAAAAACATTTCCGCCTATATTGGCAGTTTGTCAGTCACTTTCTTCTATATCCTGCAGAATGTCTTGCAGACTCTTTCATGGAGTAGGAACCCTAAATTACTATCTCACCTTCTTTGGGCAACTTCAGCAGTCATTTTTCTGTGGGTCATGTATGTCCAGTTTTTACAGAATACCATCAAGCAGTCCAGGCAAGAGTGGTTTCTTGCCCAAATGACCAACTATAAGGAACCTCTTTGATGCCCATCATCCTTTTGAAGTAGATTGGTGCTGCCAGAAGCAGATGTGTCTCATTGTTCATGAAAGTTCTAATTTCTTAAACATTTTAAATGCCATATTCTGTTAGTCTTTGAATGGTTTGAAGAATAACTATCCATCTGAAATATATCTTTGTACATCTAGAAAACCTAACATGACTACAAGCTTGACTATTATAGATGACTATCTATTAATCTGTATTTCTTAATTATACATTATATTTTTAAGTGAGCTGCACAAACAATACCTTAAACAAGAACAGAAATATACATATGACAAAATTGGCCTTAAATTTGTATCAATAAACCAAGATCCATATCAATGCAAAGTATTCATCTCTATAGCATATTCCCCTTTAAATGTAAACAAACATTTCTAAACAATCATTTAGAGAATTTGGGTGTTCTCTAGACTACTTCCTGCTGATTGGGAGTGCTGTTAATCAGGTCTTTAATGGGGTATCCTGTGTGGTAGGTCCGTCTCATCTAGCAGTCCTAAAGCTGTCATGGATGTTGAACCATCTGGGCCATTGCTTCATGGCGTCTTGCTTGATCAAACCATATTAGCCAGTAAGGAATCTACAGCTGCTGCTTCTCAGTGGAAACAAAAGTAAAACCTTTTTTCCAAAGCAACATATCCTTAGACCAAAATTTTGAAGTCAAGATACCTTTAATATATATTAAAGGTGTGTGTGTGTATATATATATATTATATATATATATGCTTAGCTTAGCAGCTAGTACAATGAAATGTCTCTCTGTATTTAGCTCATTCACAGTCAAAAAATTCAAAGAAAACACAATATACATAATCTAGATGAATTTTCCATCTTTATGTGATTTAACTTTTACTCCTTTAATCTATGACTATCTGTACTGCGTCTCTTCAAAGACTTTTATTTTTTAAAACCATTTAATGTTTTTAATGATTTATACTTTTTCTTTTCTTTCCCATGCCTACGTACATTTTTTTAAAGACTGTGACCCATTTAGAGGTTTTTCCATCTGAATTGTCTTATTGCATGTGTATTTGTAATTATTTTTTGATCAGGAACACTTTTTTCCTTTTAAATGCTTAGTGGGCATGGCTAGGTCCAGGTCCGTGGCCCTGCCTCTTGACTCCACTCAGTCCAACATGGTGAAGGCATGTTTACTGCCTCTGAGAGCCATTCACATTGCCCCAGCTCCAGGGTCACAGGCGGGTCTCTCACCATTAAGCAATTTGTAACACGCTGCTCACAGACCCCATTTAAGTGCTTGACCTCCTGAAAGAGCCAGAGCTATTTGTGCAGCTAGCATGAATCAGCAAGCCCTCACCTAAAGAAGCAGTGCAGCCTTCACTGCCAATACTGAGTCAGGAAGACCTCTCTTAAAGGAGCCGCAGTGCCCCTGTCTCTCCGCCAGCAAATAGCCCCATCTGAAAAGAAATGTGGCTACCAAGAAGCTGTGCTAAACTCTGTTCTTTTGTGTCTAGAATTCCTTTTCAAGCTCTCTTAGGTTTTACGTGGATGTAGTTGCCTGCGTTGTGGCGCCAATTTGTGGTAACTCTTACATCTTAAATTAACCCATTTCTGTTAATCTGTGTATCCTACCATGAGGCTCATGGTTTACTGGTAAGGTTCCTGGGCATCTGTCTCCTTTGGTGGCTACATGGTGTCTCTCTGACTTTGCCTTCTTTTCTCCTCTATCTCTGTTTGGAATTTCCACCTTGTTCTATTCTGTTCTAATGGTACAGAGGGGAATCCCACATCAGCTGACTCTTGAACCAAATTGTAAATTGGTGGTATGTCCGTTTTCCATTACTGACAGAATATCTGAAAGAATCAACTAAAGGAGGAACTGATTTTTGTGATTTGGTTTTTTGATTTTTGTGGCTCACAGTTCTAGAGGTTTCCAACTTGTGTTTACTGGCTCCGTTTGTCTGGGCCTGTGGTAAAGCAGAACATCACAGCAAGGACATGGTGAAACAGCTCACTTCATGGCTGCAAAGCACAGATAAGAGGAAGGAGGAGGACCAGGGCAGGGACAAGGTATACCTCAGGGACCCAGTTCTTCAGTGAGGTTTTATCACCTCCCAGAATAGCCTATCATATTATGAAGACATCAGTGGATTACTCTGTTGATAAGATCAGAGCCCTCATAAACCAGTCCTTTCCCAACCACCTCTGAGTATTGCTTTGTTTGGGATGAAGCCTTTGACATAGCCTTTGGGTTACATTCCAGATCCAAATTATAAATCCAGCATGGTGGTTGAGAACTAGCCAGTATGTGCATGGGTTCGGAGTCTAAACTTACAGTGGTTCTCAACTTTACTAATGCTGCACGCTTTTAATACAGTTAGTTCCTCATGTTGTAGTGACCCCTAACCATAAAAGTGTTTTCGTTGCTACTTCATAACTGTAATTTTGTTACTGTTGCGAATTGTAATGTAAATATCTGTGTTTTCTCATAGTCTTAGGTGACCCCTGTGAAAGGGTTGTTTGACCTCCACCCCCAAGGTGTTACAACCCGCAAATTGAGAGCTGCTGCTTTAGACTCTGTCCAAACTTTTCACTACTGTGTAGCATTGAGCTAGTTATTTAATATTTTTGTTCTTCGTTAATAAAATATGGATTAACAACATTAATTTCCATCAGAGGATTATTGTAAAGATTTAAGATGAAACATTTTGAATAGTCCCCATTGTGTTTGCTGTTTTAGTCAGTACAGCCATTTACTTGCTGTCAGTCACCTCTCCCATGTTTGCTATTTTCATTTCTTTTCTATTGAGTCTCTTATTACTTGTAGTCATTCGTTATTCAGTAACAGTTTTTTAGCTAGTTTGACTTTTCTGTAGTTAATGTTCAGTATGACAGCCTATGTTTAATAAGCTCTTAAATAAGACAGTTGTGTGGAAAGAGAGAGTAGATGTTTTGAGCAGTCACCTTCTCAGAGTTCAATGACTGCTTACAATATTCAAGCATCCAGGCACCCGCTAGACCCTAGTAGTTTGTATGTGTTTTTTTAAAAAATGATTTATTAATTTTTATATTGGTGTTTTGCCTGTCTGCATGTATGTTTGAGGGTGCTGGATCACCTGGAACTGGAACTACAGACAGTCGTGAGCCACCATGTGGTTGCTGGGAATTGAACCCAGGTCCTCTGGAAGAGCAGCCAATGCTCTTAACCACTGAGACATCTCTCCAGCACCAACCCTGGTAGTGTTTAGCAGAATGTTCTGATTTGGGAATAAGGAAAAAAGTACAGTTTTGATATCAAATATGTAAGTGACTCCAATATCTGGTTTAAAATAGGTCTCTCTGTGTGTCTGTGTGTCTGAATGTTAGACTTTAATAAATGGAATGGAAAAAATCCTTTATCTTCTATAGCAAATGGTAATCCTTAAGTAATCTTCTATTTTACATGTCAAAGTATTTTTTAGTTTAAAATACTTCCATTTTTTTCACAGGACTCCCTGATCCATTTGCTAAGGTGGTAGTTGATGGTTCTGGGCAGTGCCATTCTACAGATACTGTGAAGAACACACTTGATCCAAAGTGGAATCAGCATTATGACCTGTAGGTGTATATGATTAGTTGAAATGAAACACAGAGTTAATGTAATATAATCTTTGAAAAGAACCATGGAAAATGTTTTTAGTTTGTATATAATATAGTTCGATCATTTTCTTTTCCTTTTTCAAAATAGTACTAAGGATTGAGCCTTGGGTCTCAAACATGGTAGGCAGTCACTCTAACCCTGATCTGTACCCCCACCTCATTTACCCCCTTTTTTACTTGTATGTATTTTATCTCCTTGAACTTGGAATCTTCCTACTTCACCCTTCTAAATAGCTAATATTGCAGGCCTGTCAACACCACAGGTTCAACCTTACAATTTTACATTTATAAAAGAGGAGCAAAACCCAGTGGAAAAGTGCTTTGGATTATTGAAGTGTGTGCGTGCACACACACATATGCATGCACACACTCATAACCTAGCACGAATAATAAAAACCAAGGAACAGAAATTGGGGTTCAGCCCAAAAAGCAAAGCACCCAAGCCACAAGAGAAGTCTTACCTCTACTAAGGCTGGATGACCGTAAACTAAAGCAGACTAAAGCTTCTCTCCCCATTTTATATTTTCTCTAGTGCTGGGGTTAAAGGTGTGTGACTCCCCAGGACTGGGATTGAATGTGTGAGCCACCACCACCTGGATTTGTTTATGCATTGATTTTGTGTAGCCCAGGGTGGCCTTGAACTCACAGAGATCCATCTGACTCCCAAATTCTGGGTTTAATTCTGTCACCATTGCCTGACCTCTAGTGACTTTAGCTTTGCCTCTGGTCTTCAGGCAAGATTTATTTATCAAAATACAAAAAATATACCACTACACACACACAGTAAGAAGAAAGTAAACATGTTACAGCTGTACTTCAACTAGGTTTTTTCTTTTCCTGAAGACTAGTAATGTTGAGATATTTTCACATTTTGATGGGACTTACTGTATAGCTACTGCTAACTGGCTACCTAGGGAGGTCTGTCTTCCATGTTTCAAATGCAGTGGAAGAGATCAGAGTAATACTTGGTATCATTTTATCAAATCTTTTCATTAGATTGGGTAGGCCTATAAAGTATAACAGTTATATTTGAGCCAAAGTCTTGGCTGTATATATAATATTGTTTCCTCCTATAGAGAAATTCCTTGTTAGAACCTCTTGAATTTTGTTTATAAATCTTATACTTGTTGGGGAAGTTGAGGTTCTAATAGAACAAAGTAGAGATTTCTGTTTAACTTTAAAGCTAAGTGTAGTGGTGTGTGCCTGTAGGACTATCTTATCTATTCAGGAGAATTGCAAGTACTCAGCCCCTTGGACAACAGAACAAGATCCTGTCTTAAAAACAATGGCAATAGCACAAAAAGTGTTTAATTTACAGGTTTAAAAGAATTTATTTTTCTTCTATGTGTTAAATTACACAAGTTTTACTTAAAATGAAGGCAAAGACAGCTTAAATGCAATTTCTGGTTAGTTTCTGACCCTCAAAGATTTTGACAGAACACTTTTGACCTGTAAAACCTAAGTACATTACAGTTATTTTAAATAATTCACAGTTATTTTCAGAGGGCCAAAACTTAAGAAATTATTAGTTTAGAATTTCAAATTTTTTTGTATCATGGTATGCATAAAGAATATGCAAGTACATTGTACTAAATAGAGTTCCTTTTAAGCCAGTAATGGGCTACCCTAGGCCTTAGGAGTCAATGTTAGAATAGTTACAAACCAGTTAGGAAACATTAGTAATTTTTAAGTGCTTGTTTTGGGGTGTTACTTGTTGCAATGTGATATAACATGCAGTAGTTACATACCAGTACATAGCTGGTAGACGTATTTGAAAATTGATGCATGCATACTAAATTATAGTTTAGAACATCTCATTTGTAAACAATAAAAAAATTAGTTTAGTTTTAGAGCCAGGTTTGATGGCCCACCACTTGGGAGGCAGGAGGGTTAATGACTATTATGGTCTAATCAAACAATAACAAAACAAAGGCCTGGGCATGTAACTTAGTTGGTAGAATACTTGCCAAGCATGCATGAAGCCCTGGGTTTGAGCCCCAGCACTACATAAATTTGGCTGCCTGTAATCCCACCAGGCACGCAAGATCAGTAGTTCAAGGTCATCACAGTAAATTCAAGGCCAGACTGAGCTGCTGTTGTGCCCTAAAAACCCCACAGTAACAATAAAAGCAGAGGACTTGCATGATAAAAGTTTCCAAGGTTGAGGTTGTCAGCAGCTTGGTGGTGATGGTTTACACCTTTAATACCAGGACTTGAAAGGCAGTGACAGGTGGGTCTCTGAGTTCTTCGCCTGCTTGATCTACAAGAGCTAGAGGAACTGTCTTGAAATCCTGTCTCGAAAAACCAAAACCAAACAAAACAAAAAAGAAAAAAGTTTCAGGGGTTAGCATTTTTTTTTTAAATACAGCTGGATCCAGGGCTCAAGTGAATCTTCCGTAATCCTTGTTTTAGTTTTATTAAATGATACTGTAAGATCAAGGTTGCTGGACCAAAAATTTGACCTCTTAGAATCACTGAAAGAAAGTTAGGTTCTACTCACATGACTGTTATTAACCATGTTTTTGCATGACTTGATGCCATGTTAATAATTGGCCATTATAGAGCTTTTGCATATTTGCAGGCATATGCACAAACAAGTACAGTAACGCTTTTCCCTGCTCTGCTTGTCTGCAGGCAGTGAAGTGAAATCTACAAGAGTCCTGCTCGCTCAAGGCCTGCATATAGGAAAGAAGCAGGGGAAAAGCGTTACAAGCAGCTTTTGTTCTGCAGCATTTAAAAATATAACAGGTAGGTCAGAATTTTGGTCTATCAGCCTTGACAGTGCCTCTTGAAGGTGAACTAAGTATCTGAGGTAAAAACTAAAACCTGTCCAAAATGGGACTGTGATAAAAGTTCTTTTAGGATTTTTAGTCTTATAATCATTATAAAATGCGCCTTAGTGCTAAGAAGTAGTAGCTATTTTTTTTTTTCTTTCCTTTGGCTGTGCTGGGGAATCAAACCCTGGGTCTTGTACTTGCTAGGCTAGGTGACTATTCTCTCTACATCTAAGTGACTTTCCCAAACTCTAAAATAGCCTTTTTATTTATTTTTTTAAATTGTTGCCCAACCTAAGATTGGAAAAAAGGGATTATATTAAAAAGTAAAAATTATTTTGAATGTTTTTAAAATTTTAAGGTAGATTGATTGAATTCAAGACAATTTGCTTTTTTAGCTGTACTCTGAAATATACTTTATGACTTCGAGATATTAAAAAGTTAAATTTTGTACTACTTATAATTACTACCAAGTCATTCATGTAGCTGTTTGGTCTTTCAGGTATATTGGAAAGTCTGATTCAGTTACAATCAGTGTATGGAACCATAAGAAGATCCATAAGAAGCAAGGTGCTGGATTTCTAGGTTGTGTCCGTCTTCTTTCCAACGCCATCAACCGCCTCAAAGACACTGGTTGTGAGTGATTGTTTTAAATGAGAAAATATGTAAGAGAACTTTTATGTAGTAGGTGTCCAAAAACTGAAGTTTCCATATATGTTTGAAACACTGATAAAAAATACCTGGTCTGTATTTATTTAACGGACACAAAAACTGAAAACATTTTGGACTGGCAAAATGGTTTGGTGGGTGCCAACCACTAAGGTCGATAGCTCTCTCTCCTTCTCCATCTCCTTCTCTCCTCCCTCTGTCTCTTTTCTCTTTCTCTTCCCTAACACACTCTAAATAAATACTTAAATGTAATATTTTTTTTCAAAAATGAAACATTGTAAAGATGTGATCCTAGAGATGAATCAGAAATGATACTTAGCTTCCAGTGAATTTGGGGCTTCTCTCGACCAGGGAAAGGTAGCTCTTAACCTTAAACAGAAAACCCTCTCCTTGCATAAATGGAGTTAAATGCAAAAACCCATGGCAGTACAGGATACTAAGAACAAAGGATGATTGAGTCCTGACCTCTAGGCAAAATTTGCACCATTCCTTTAAAGCTTGGAAACTTTGAGGAAGAGGGCTAGAATAAATGTGTGAGGCACAGAATGGGGAGAGGGAGCTCCAAAATGCCATGTGCTAAAGCACAGCCTGCCACAGTGGCCATGAACCCACAGCAACTGTGTAGACTAACACTGGGGTCACAGAGGTCCAGCCCTCCTAACATTTATCTGTGGAGACTCTTGGGACCTACCACTCAGTGCTGATCTCTTTGGCAACTAACAGATCCTGGGAGGGAGGAAGGCTAGTACCCAATTATGTACACTGGTGAACCCACCAGGCTTTCATGTTGTGGTTAGCTACAAACTTGGAGTTACCAGATGGCCTTAGTTAATCTAACAGAGCAAAACAAAACCACAGAGTTGGCAAATAGGCAAAAGAGATTTGTAGAAAAGAGAGGTGGAGGGGTGGTAGAGGTGGATAGTATTATGTACGTGTATGAAATTGTGAAAGAACAAGTTTTACTAATAAAAAAGAGAAGTGATTGATATCCATAAGGTTAGAAAGAAAGGAATCAATATACATGCATTTATTATTTTTTTAGCACCTAGTTTTGGTGGAGTGAGAGTTTTTATAGGCAATTGGAATCAGGTGGCAATTAAAGAACAATTATTAATAGCGAAATGATAGAGTAAATAAAACTGCTGTGGTAAAAGTTTAAAAAAACATTTTGAGAATAAAATATATTAACTATTTGACTATAGTCTGTTTTTCACCATCCTGCGTATTAGAAAACAAAGACATTAGAAATGATTTCTATAGTGGATTGATAAATTGACTTACCATGTCTATTTCATATAACCCAGTGATAAAGACTCTTTTGTAGGGGTTGTAGAAATTGAGGACATGACCACTCTAATGTATGGTTGAGGGGGAAATTTATTGTAGATATGAGGAAGAGAATAGCCAGAGGCATCTGGAAAAGTCCAGAACAGGGAGAGAAGTAGTAAACTAAACATGTCCAGCAGATTTACAATGAGAGGAGAAGAGGAGGTGGCAGGCAAGAGTGGAGGACCGCTAAGAGAGAAAGAGAGCATCAGGAGGGCCTATGGCTGGAATGACAGAGTAATATAGGAATGAGAAGCTGGGGGGGAGGGAGTCCCATGAGTTGGAGAAGTGTAGGGTAGTGGGTGGGGTGCAAAGGGCTAGGAAGAGTCTGTAACCAGTATTTGTTGTGTTGAGAGAGCCCAGAGGCCAGCATGTGCCTTGGTATGCTAGTAGGCACCACAGTTAGCCATTTGTTTGGTTCATTTTGGCCCTGCCAAGGGTGTCTTTCCATTGGGACATAGTTGGAAAGATCTTTTTCAGCAGATGTTTTGATTGTATGTTTCTATAAATTTTATATAATGTAAAAAAATCATTATCTAAGATTCCTGAGCTAATAAGGAGACTCACATGAATTTTATCTAAGGAAATTAGTTAACAAAACCACTATAAGTTTGGCTTTGAATGCTAGATCTATTAAGAGATGATTTTTTAAAATGTTAATATGTTATAAATAGGTATGAATATTGGCCTGTTACAGAATGGGGAGATGACTGAGGTACAGGTTCTGAGTCAGAAGAACTCAAGCTATTAAGTAGCTGAGAAAAATCTTAGCTTCTGGTTTGGTAGAGTAATGAGCAGAAATGGTAGAGTAATGGGCAGAAATGCTTGGTTGACAAAGTTCCATACGTGGATGCAAACTGTTACACTGTCTAGTTAAGCAGGAAGACGTAACATTTATGAACCAGGCCAGCTTGCTGTGGGGACATTGTGCCTTATAACTTTGGGAGGGCAGGCCAGTACTGTATTTATGTTACAGATGAAGGCATCTGAAAGAGCTGTCTCCAAAATGATTACTTCAAGCCTAGAGCTTAACTTTTTTTTCTCCTTGGCTTCTTACTGATACTTATTTTGTGTACCTTTTGGGATAGTTATATTTTAAAAAAAAGGTATTGTTATTCAGTACTTAGCCAGGTACTGAGAATTTTATATGATTTGTTTAATCCTTGAAAACTGATTAGGTAGCTTCTGTTACATATGAGAGTGCCAGGGCTCGGGAATGAATTACGTAGGACCAACAACTATTGAGAGGTAAGCCAAGTCTTAGACTGAAGTGATCTGAAAGCTTTGGAGAGAGCTGCTAGTTACCAATGTAGTGTACCAGTGCTTCATGGTGTTTGGAATCTGAAGTTGATAAAACTTGCTGTGATGTGTAAATTACCTACATATGCCTTTAGAGAATTTTAAACATTCATTTATAGTTAAAACGATTATTTAAAAAGTATAGGTGGGGTTTTCAATGGTTTGTGAAAATTAAATATATCACTTATAGATTATAGATATTATAATTTCTGATACCAGCTAACTTTTTATTTGAATAGATCAGAGGTTGGATCTATGCAAACTGGGGCCAAATGACAATGATACAGTTCGAGGACAGATTGTAGGTAAGTGTGGGATTTAAAATTCTGAGTTTTAGCTTTATTTGAATTGTCATACGTCTAAATAATTTTTTTCTTTTCAAAAGAAGGTATCGTGTAGCCCAAGCTATCCTCAAACTTGCTGTCTAGTCAAAGCTGACCTTAAACTTTTGACCCTCCAGCCTTTGTCTCCTTGAGTACAGCTTTCGTGAGGTGCATGACTCAAATCCAGGGCTTTATGCATGGTAGGCAAATTCTACCAATTGTGTTTCATCCCCAGTCCTCTAAATACCTCTGAATACTTTGTATTGGCATGAAATAAATTATGAATCATATAAGATGCTACAATGGCCCAGATTCAGCCTAACTTAATTTAAAATACATACATAGAACAGGAGTGGGGCAATAGCTCAGGGGGTAAGAGGACTTGCTGTGTAAGAATGAGGACCAGAGTCCAGATCTCAGTACCCATGTAGCAAACTACCATAGTACTCACAGATGTTAAGTCCTAAAGAAATCATACAGAGGTCTGCATTAACTATAAACTGATTGGCCCATTAGCTCAGGCTTCTTATTCACTCTAATAACTTATATTAACCCATTATTTTTTATCTATGGTAGCCACATGGCTCGGTACCTTTTTCAGCAGGGCAATCACATCTTCCTTCTTCTGTGGT
>LOEQ01001615.1:284671-296825 GCA_001685075.1 Bramus lutescens
GAGAGAGAGAGAGAGAGAGAGAGAGAGAGAGAGAGAGCGAGAGAGAGAGAGAGCGCTGTTTCTGCTGGGATTAAAGGTATGGAGTGGAGGTTAAAGATGCTACAATCTTGGTATATAGCCTAAGGTGGGCTTGCACTTGGCACTCTTCCTATTTCCTTAGCCTCTGAGTGCTAGGATTGCTTTTGTATGCCACCATGCCTGATGTAAAAGCAGAAGTCACAATCATTGTTTGAAGAAATCTGTGAGAGTTGGAAATGACCTCCGCAGATACCGTACATCTTCACATGCAGCCACCAATACCTCAAGCACTCTGGGATGGTCTCTCTGTAGAAGGTGCTGATCTAGCAGGGCAGAGGATGAAAATTTGCAATGTTGTTGCTAGTTTCTGAACAGTCAGAAGGGAGCTAGGAACTTCCATGCCTTTGTGCACACTCCAACCAACCACCTCAGGGTGTTCAGCTGTATTTTTCTTTACAGTCCTGTACATCCTTATGGTGTGTGATGTGGTAACAGTGGTCCTCATCTTTTAAAAGTACTTGAGCTTTTCTTTGTTCCAGCAGTAAGTCTAAAAGCATTTTTCTTAAGTGTCTTTACCAGGTTTTTCTTCATGAAGTTTATAGACTTCAAAATTCAAAATAATGTCGTTATCTTATTAAAAAATATACTGTGATTATTTCCAGCATCAGGATTTCAGTAATATTTCCAGTTATGCTTTGTTGGAGAGTATACAGTCACTCATGGCATGCATATTTGTTTGCACCAACTTTATGATATAGTAAAGAAAGAAAATAGTGAAGAGAAATTTCTTAATATCAATTGATGCTTGTAAAACAATACTTTCTTTCAAACAAATATTGAAGTATAGTTTATGTTGGCAAGTACTGTGATTACTCTGTTTGAATTCAAAATGTGTATTACATTAAAGCCTAGGAACTTACTAAAATGCAGACTGTGATAAGTTCTGGGCCATTTATGGACTGGGTGTTTAATGTGCAAGTTTGGGAAACCATTGGGAATTAAAGATTCCAGCTGAACGTCTCAAGTTTCTGAAATAATACATTTTCTCAGACTTCATGGAATTGCTGTGTGTCACATACAATTGCTTGGCTCAGCAGGCCCAGCAATGAGGTATTTCTATTGTATATTTGTTTTGCAGGGATCTTAGCAACATCAATTGTGAAGAGCTGGGTCCTTTGCCTCCTGGATGGGAGATCCGCAATACCGCAACAGGCAGAGTTTATTTCGTTGACCATAACAACAGAACAACACAATTTACAGATCCTCGACTCTCTGCTAACTTACATTTAGTTTTAAAGTAAGTTTTGATTCAGTACATGTGGAAATATTAGTCTAAATAAGAGGACATATCTGTGCTTTTGTAATAAATGTGAAAGAGTATCTTCTTTAAATTTATAATGTTGATTTATTTTTATGATGCATTCTCAAGGAATAGCCCAGGCTGACCTTGTATTATTGGTGTAGCCTGGCAGGAGCATATGTGTCTCACTGTCATGAAAAGTCTTAAGCTCTTAAAATATTTTAAATGCCCATATTCCATAGTCTTTGAAAGGTTTGAAGAATGCCTATCCATCTGAAATACGTATCTGTCCATCCAGAAAATCTAACTAACATGATTACAAGCTTGACTATTATAGAAGATTATTTATTAACCTATATTTCTTAATTATACATTACGTTTTAAAATGAACTACACAATCACAATACCTTAATCAAGAGCAGGAGTATACATATAACAAAGTTAACTTTAAATTTTTAGCAATAAACCAAGATCCATACCAATGCATACTATTCATATCTATACCATATCCCCCTTTAAATGTAAACAATCATTTATAGACAATATTTGGGAATATGGGCATAGATTCTACAAACTGCTTCCTGCTGTTTATTGGGCGAAGTATTTTCTTTGTGGGGGTGTTCATAGCAACCTTTCAGGGTGTTTTGTTCCATCAAACCATATTGGTCTGGAAGCAATCCACAGGTTCTCATCTGTGAAAACAAAAGAACCTCTTTTCCAAAGTAACATATCCTTAGACCCAAACTTGGAAATCATGATACCTTTATAATATACATGCTGGTTTAGCTTAGCAGCTTATTCAATGAAATGTCTCTGTACTTAGCTCATTCACAGTCAAAAAAATTCAAAGATAACACAGTAATATACATAATTCAGACTCTCTGAATTTTCCATCTTGGCTTAATCTTTGTTTGCTTCTTTTAATCCTTGGCTGTCTGTATTCTGTCTCTTTAAAGACTTTACTTCTTTTTATAACTATATTTTTCTTGTCTATCCCATGCCTACATACATTTGTCCAACACTGTGACCCATTTATAGGTCTTTTTTATCTGGATTTGTCTTTATTGCATATCTGTAATTCTTTACTGTCCAGGAGCGCTTTTTAAAATGCTAAGCACCTCTTAAAACTTAAACTGTGCCATTACTAGGGTTTATATAGTACTTTCTGCTTGCCCGGTCTAAAACTTAAGCTGTGCCATTACTATGATATATATGGTACACCTGCTTGCTCCTCACCGTCCAGCATGGCAGAACTGTTTACTAAGCCTCTGAGCTGCCCCACTTCCAGCCACACAGCCAGTCCAAGTTGCTGTCAAGCATGCCATAGCACACTGCTCACAAACCTATCCAGATGCTCGGTCTCCCGAAAGAGCCGGAGGTCATGCTGGCTCATGGCAGCATGGCCCAAAAAAGACGGCATTTTAAAATGGCAGCACAGCCTTTTTTTTTCCCTGCTGCTGCTGCTGAGTCAGTAAAACCTCTCTTAAAGGAGCTGCAGCACACTGTCAGCAAACCGCAAGAAGCTGTGTTAAGCTCTGTAATTTTTTTTAAATCTAGAATTCCTTTTCAAGCCCTCTCAGGTTTTACATGTATTTAGTTGGCCACATGGGTGCCAATTTGTAGCAGCAGGTTGCTGCTTGTTCATTTCCTGGCTGTCCAGACACCCAAAATAATCACATAGGAACTATATTAATTAAATCACTGCTTGGCCCACTAGCTCTATCTTATTGGCTAAATAACTCTTACATCTTAATTTAACCCATCTCCATTAATTTGTGTATCACCACGTGGCAGTGGCTTACCGGCTAAAGTTCCAGCATCCATCTCTGATGGTGGCTTCATGACTTCTCTCTCTCTGCCTTCATTCAGTCCAGTTTTCCCCTGCCTACCTAAGTTCTGCCCTGTCAACAGGCCAAGGCAGTTTCTTTATTCATTAATGGTAATCACAGCACACAGAGGGGACTCCCACATCAGCGGTGAACTCATAGAGAACTGCCTGCCTCTGCTTCCTGAGTGCTGAGATCAAAGGCGTATGTCACCACAACAGGCCTATGATGATATTAAATTATGTTTTTTGTGATAATTTTTTTTGAGATAAATTTTATCTTTGTTGCTCAGGCCTCCTGGAACTGGTTTTATAATCTAGGTTAGCTTTGAACTTTTTATCTTCCTCTCTGTTTTCTGAGGACTGGGCATCTTTAATTTTCATTTTCCTAGCTATTCATGTGGTAAGTTTATTCTTTATGTGTGTGTTATTTTGAGACAGGGCATCCTTGAGTTGCCCAGGCTGGTCCTATACTCTGTGGCCTTAGCAGTCCTTGAAGTTGGGATCCTGTGCCTTAGCCTCTTCAGTAGCTAGCCTACATTACCAGACCTGACTAAATACATTGTTACCTTATTCAATAGCTCTGGCATGGTGTGTTTGTTTCAAGACAGGGTCTTATATATCCCAGCCTGACCTCGAACTACTTTCTATGTAGTAGAGAATGACCTGACTTCTAGTATGGAGGTACCATGCCTGCCTTATAATGTAGTTTTTCTAACTTTGTATAATTTTTTAAAGCTCATACAGTCAGAGATGGTGTGTGTGTGAATGGCAAAAAAAAATGTTCTTGGAGCAGATGCTTTGGCTGTTAGTCAAATAATAAAATAATGAAGTTAGTTTAACTATTAGTCTAAATTCTAGGGGCCTATTATGTATGGGTTATATATATATAAAACATTAACAAATATTTGTAGATTGCTTTGATTTTAAGGTTTTTTTTTAATTTTGTTTTTCCTGTTTCAACATTTTAGGAAGTGAGGAAAAAAATTCAGATTGTTATACAGATCATTGAGAGGGTAATTATGCAAGCCAGAAAATAATAGAGTGGGCAAGTTACATTTTAGAGCGGAATCTTAAATTTAAATCAAGAAGAGCCTGAATTAGTTTTTTGAGAGGAAGCAATGGTTGAAGTTGCCTGTTAGACGTCTGCAGTAAGCTTGTGTGTGTAATGTGCTCGTGAGGGCAGCCTGTATTGGTGTGGGTCCCTCAACGTCCTCATTTCTCTCCTTCAGAATCCCTCCTGAGATACAGTGGTGACTCCCTTTTAAACAGATGTTTTTAATGTTATGAAGTTAAATCGTTTCTGTGTATGAGGCCTTAGCATATTATATATATATATATGACATGACATTATGTAAATATAATGTCAGGATATGACATTATTAAATATATTATCAATGTAATATATTAATATAGTATATAATATTAAAATATAAGCATCATTTAGTAAATATATGAATATATAATTAATGTAATGATATAATATATACACTCCTAAATGTGTATATATTATATATAATATCCAGATATGAGATTATTAAACTATTGCAAATATTGTCATTAGGGCTCAGTAAATCACCTAGCCAAGGACACATATCCTTCTTAGAAACCCTATTAAAAACTTGCTTGAAAAGCTTACTTTGTACAATTTAATAAGCAACAAGTAACTATGTCAATCATAGTGGTTAAAATAACTAACATTGACTCTGCTTGTTGTGCCCTGAGCACTGGGTAAACATTCCTCCTGCTGTCTACATTCAGTCCTGTCTTCATGGGTAAGAAAAGTGGAGCCTCAGACAGTGTCACACCTTGCCCAGAGTACATAAAAAGTGCTGAAGCTGAGATCTGAATTCAGCCTGATGTGGAAGGTCTTTCCCCCTTCCTTTTCCTGTTTTCATCCATTACACTATTCCTGTTGTTTTGAATGGTATCACAGAAATTCTACCTTAAAAACTAAAGGAAGCTTTTAAAAATCAACTATGAACAAAGACTACAACTTGAATCCTTTCTGTATGTCAGGCTTACTTATTTCAAGAAAATAATTTGTGTGATAAGGTCTCGGACAATGTCCAGACAGTGAGCAGATTGGCATCCCCACTGTCTTCTGACCAGTGTAGACATCATCCCTTATATAACGGCCCCTTACACCCTAATATAGCTGAGGAGACAGGCTACTTTACTGTTTTATTCTGTATTTAGACTGAAACAGTTGTAGGATTAAGGATCTCCATCAAACTGTCAGTTCAGATTTCTGTTTTGTTTGTCCAGAAAAACAGTCTCTGGATGACAAGCAGTGCTTGGCACCCACCTGAATTTTAAATTGAATGATGGGACAATGTGGAGGAAACTGTACCGGAACAATTGGTCTTAGCATCTGCATAAGGTTTCCTGAATAGAACCTCAGTAACCAGTTTTATCGGGCTGATGATATGCCCCAATAAAGCTTAGGAAATGATAAATTTCTTTTACATTTTGATTATGATTTAAATCTAGAATTGTAATCTTTTATGTTCTCAAGCATTTTGATATTACTTCTGCTTATTTCCAGTCGTCAGAACCAGTTGAAAGACCAACAACAGCAGCAAGTGGTGTCATTATGTCCCGATGACACTGAGTGTCTGACAGTGCCAAGGTACAAACGAGACTTGGTTCAGAAACTAAAAATCTTGCGGCAAGAACTTTCCCAACAACAACCTCAGGCCGGCCACTGCCGTATTGAGGTTTCTAGGGAGGAGATTTTTGAGGTAAATATATAAGCCTTAATTTCAACTAGAAGAAAATTAAATTTAGTGTTTTACTTGTTTTCTCTTTGTTTTGAAACAATTTCACTGTATAGCTCTAGGTAGCCTGGAACTCTTCATGTTGACCAGGATGTTCTCAAACACCTACCTGCCTCTGCCTCCCAAATACTGCACCATCATGCCTGGACTTTGTCTCACTCTTTCTAAGGAGACATTTTTTGAGATTTATATCTGATTGAAGTGAAAGTATTCTCATTAATTTTTTCCTTCCTTTTATTTTTATTTATTTGTTTGTTTATTTTTGAGATAGTTTCTCTATCCAGTTGTCCTGGAACTCTGTAGACCAGATCTGTCTCCTTATGAACTTTTGTCTCTCAGAGAAGTCTGGCCTTGTTTATAGTTGTCATTTGTATTTCAAAATGATGGAAAGAGCTTCCCACCTGGAAAACAGTAAATAATAGGTGATGCTTGTGCACTAAAAGGGTCCAGAAGCTCCAGGTTCTTGGGAAGCAGATCTTCAGAGGCTCTGCAAGTGAACTCTGGAGCTGGAATCACAGTCATGGCCAAGGTTGGAGTCTTGGAGCTTGTCGAGGAGGCAAGACTTGAGACAAAAAGTAGATCCTGTCACAATGCTGGGCTGTGTGGTCAAACCAAAAAGATTGGGGGCTGGAGAAACAGCTTAGCAGTTAAGAGCACTTGTTCTTCTAGAGGACCTGAGCTTAGTTTCCAGCACCTCTGTCAGATGGCTCACAACTGCCAGTAACTCAAGATTCAGGAAATACAATGGCTTCAACCATACGTGCACATGAATAAAAATAAAAATAAATCTTAAAAAATCAAGTCCCTAGCCAGAGAGTCTCTGTTCTCCCTATCCATCAGTGTCAAAATTAACTTCTTTCTGGGGTATCCTTCATGATTAAGGTTGTAAAGATTAAGGCAGTTTAGAAACAGACTTGTACTGACTGGTGGAACAGGTTCAAGGCATTTGTTGGCAAATGGAGACTATAATAGTGACATTGATGTTAGTGCTAAATATAACAGTAAGAGTAGCCACTGCCATTCAAACACCCATTGTTTTAGATGATCTCCATTGTCTTGGTACACAGAGGCTACCAAGGGAGCATGATAATCAAATCCATACTGTCCCAAGCAAGGTAACAGACCTTTAGTCTAGAGGCATTGACATTGTCTTAGCACCTGTGTCCAGGAAACCATTGATGGCCAGTTTCGGCAGTGGCCACCCTAGGCAGCTTTACCAGGGCCATCTTTGATACCATCTCCCAAGACCTGCAGCTACCTCAGACTTCTAGAAAGAGATGTGCTCACCCAGTCTTCCTATCAGGAATGCACAGATCATCTTATAAAACTCAGAGTAGGGTCTCTGTACAGAAGACCCAGAATCCAGCTGTTGGCTACTGTAATAAAGGAATTTTATACAAGAAAAATAAAGTAAATTATGTCTATTTAAAAAAAGATAACGACATGTGCCTCCATACCTAACTATATAACCCTGCACTCAGGGTTAGAGGAGATGGATCTCTGCAAGACCAAGGCCAGTCTAGTTTATATAGCAAATTCCAGCCCATCTAGAGGCCAACATTGTCTACAAATGCTCAAGGCCAACCTGGGCTTTGTGAGAGTCTGTCTTGATCCTGTCCTCCAAATAAAATGAAACTGTCCGTGTAATTAATATACTGATTATTTTATTTACGTTCTTTTAGAACTGTGCTTTATTTTATATTTAGTTTCTACTGATGCCTCTGACTTAAACTTAGATCAACCAATTTTATAAATCAGATTTTACATGAGTTAAATTAGTTTTGTAATTTGGAGAAAAAGAACTCAAAATTAGAGGCTAAACCATCTGATGATAATATGTTAAAATTGTTTTTCAGGAATCATACAGACAAGTCATGAAAATGAGACCAAAAGATCTCTGGAAGCGATTAATGATAAAATTTCGTGGAGAAGAAGGACTTGACTATGGAGGGGTTGCCAGGTAAAGTCTTGGCAGTAAATGATATATGGATTTTTTTAAAGTTAATCTGTGTGAGTGTTTTGCCTGTGTGTATGAATGTACCAAGTGTATGCAGTGCCCACCGAGGACAGAAAAGGCTATTGGATTTCTGGGAATTGGAGTTACAACCATTTCAAGCCAGTGTAACACAACCCAGGTCCTCTCCAGGAGCAGACAGGTCCTGGTAACACAACCCAGGTCCTCTCCAGGAGCAGGCAGTGCTCTTAACTGCTGAACATCTGTCCAGCCCCCATGTGAATCTTTATACTAAACAAAATTAAGATGTGCCTATTATAACTTTGTCATTTATATTTAAGTATAAAACTCAATAGTGTTTGCAATACAGATGAAATCCACAATGAGGTTATGGTGTCAGAAGAGTAGTTAATAGTATCAGGATCATGGAAGCCCTGCGGAACTCTCTGTAGGACTGGCAGCCTCTGTATGTCTCTCATCTTCACATCTTATTTCCTCTACCTCACACTGTCAGTTCTAAACTGAATGCTGACTCCCTTGACATGTTCTTTTGTTTGTTTTACTTTGCTTTATTTGTGTTGCAAGGAGTGAGCTGCTTGTTGGTTCCTGGACGCCCTGCTAGCTTAGGCCCGAAATAATCACACAGAAACTATATTAATTAAAACACTGCTTGGCCCATTAGCTCTAACTTCTTGTTGGCTAACTCTGACATCTTAATTTAACCCATTTCTATTAATCTGTGTGTCTCCACATGACAGTGGCATGTCTGTCTCTGGCTGTGGCTCCATGGTGTCTCCCTGACTCCACCTTCCTCCTCCCATGCTATAGGCCAAGGATGTTTCTTTATTCATCAAGCAACACATAGACAGAAGGACCTCCCACACCATATTTGTTTACTCATATACATGTATATCTCACAGTGGTCCTTAGAATATTTTAATAGAGAAGTATTATATGCTGTTTCTACTATATTCATAATCGTACATTGAGTCCAACTTATTGGTTGTTCGTACATTAAGTCAGCTTATTTCTGATAGCATGTATGCTGTCAGTTTTTCCAGGTGTGACATTTACTTTATATAAATAAATGTAATAGAACCACAGCTCTGAGCTGAAATACCGTGTGGACTGCTAAGTAGTCTTGGTTCTACTGTTGTAAATCCAACTTAAACAAATTGTGTTTTCACCAAATCCTGTAATTGTTAGTGCCTTACTAGTACCTGTTGTGTTTATTGGCCTTTTATCTAAAAATGAACATTTTCTTTATAGTTTTTTTTCATAACCATTATATTTTTGTAGGCTTTTAATATTTTTGTCTGTTTAGGTTATTTTTCTTTTATGAAAAATTTTTAACTAAATTATAATTGCATCACTTCCCTCCTCTTCACTCTAGCCCTTCTCATACCCCCTCAAACTGATAGACTCTTTTTCCATATTCCATATTCTATCTCAAGTACAACAGAGAAGGAAGAGAAGTGGTATGGGGCACCCCCACAGAATGACCTGTGTGTCTACCTATACCTAAAGCTTTGGGGGTCTCTGGGTTTATCTCATGGTTTGCTTTAGACTTGATACAATAGAAGATGTTGAAATAGGCATTGACATCTCTTTACTAGAACAGTACCACAAAACACTCCACAGTCCAAAAAGTAAGAATAAATTCATGCTGTATTATTTTTTCTTTTTCTTTTTTTCTTTGTTTTGTTTTGGTTTTTTGTTTTGTTTTGTTTTGTTTTTTTGAGACACAGTCTCTGTGTAGCCCTGACTGTCCTAGAATTCACTGGGTAGACCAGGCTGGCCTTGAACTCAGGGATCTGCCTGCCTATTGTTTTATGTATCCTTATGAAACTAGTATATATCTGCCCTGATAGAAGTAGATTTCTATATGAAGTAGATGTTTTGAATGAAAATACATTCTTCCCTTTATTCTTTATCATGGGCTATAAATTTTATTTAGCTTTTAAAGTGATAATTATAGGGCTACAGCATCTCATGAGCAGCTAAACTGCTATACTCACTGATGCTAAAGTATAATAAAAATTGCTCCAAATTATGAACAATAACTGTATAATAAGTTTATTTGATCTTTAAACATTTATTTTTTTGTTGTGATTTAATAGAACCACAGCTAGTACTGTATTTTCTTTTAACTTAAAAGAATTGTGGAAACTGGACAGAATGGAGCAAGGTCCTTGATCCCAGCACTCTGGAGGCAGAAGCAGGTGAATCTCTGTGAGTTTAGGCCAGCCTGGTTAGAGTCCAATAGGTTAAAGCATTCACCATGCAATCTGAGGCCAGTCCCCAAACCGCATAAAAGTGGAAGGAGAAAACCAACTCCTCAGGGTTGTCCTTGGACCTCCCCTTGGCACATATGCTCACACATATCATGCAAACCCATAACAATAATTTTAAAAATTGAGAAATGACACTAGGGTGAGTAATGGCATAGCTCAATTAACAAATTCCTTTATCTTTTCCCCCAGGGAATGGTTGTATCTCCTGTCGCATGAAATGTTGAATCCTTACTATGGTCTCTTCCAGTATTCTAGAGATGATATCTACACGTTGCAGATCAATCCTGATTCTGCAGTTAATCCGGTAAGAACTGTGGTCACAGCAGTGTGAATGTGCTGGGACCCTCTGCTCTCATCTTTAAATGTCACTTGCATGATCCTGGCCACACCCTCTGGTTCAGCAGTTCCTCTTCTTGAAAGCTGTCCCAGTAAATGATTATACATGTGCTCTGTACTTGGACACTTGGATATTACTATTGGTTATCCCCCAATGGACACAGCACAGTTGTCCATACAGAAGATTGATTAAATTATGACATAAAATAATCTAAGTGGTTCTTCTTGATCTGGGTCTGGTGGCGTATCATGTCACTTAGAAGATAGAGGCTAGACTGAACTGCATAGTAAGACCAAGGAAAGATGGGATGGGAAGTCCTTCTGTACATATGTTGCTTTTATTGGTTAATGAATAAAGGAACTGCTTTCGGACAATGGCTTAACAGAATATAGCCAGGCTGGAAGAGAGACAGAGAGAGGAGGTGGAGTCAGTGAGGTGCCATGGAGCCGCCAGAGGAAGCCTTGTGGTAAGATAAAAATAGAAATGGGTTAATTCAAGAGTAAGAGTTAGAGATATGCTTAAGCTATTGTCCAAGCAGTGTTGTAATTAATACAGTTTCTGTGTGACTGTTTCGGTTCTGGGAGGCTGAGAACGAACAAGAGGCCTCCAACTACAGAAAGGAGCCAAAGAACATAGCTGATGAAATTAAAAAGACATGGAGTCTCCGGGTGTGTGGATTCCTACCTGAGATTCGAGTTCTTTCCAGGCCAAAGCAAGAGATGACACAAGTTCTAGGCCAGCCTGGCCCTTACACACAGCTATAGGGCAGCTTCGACTGTGGTAGGAATCCTTTTCTGTAAAAAAACCAAAAAGTTCCAAAAGATGTAGAATAATATTCTTGTTATTTAAGTTACTATCTTTGTGATTGTGGGCAAGTTCATTGCCTTAAACCTTAATTATTTTTATTGTTAAAAATTAATAAAAAGAGTTTGCACCTTAGAAAAAGGCTGTGAGACTTACTTGGGACCCTATATATTAAGCATTTAATTATGCTTTTTTAATCCTATAATGCATTATTATTAAATACTTAAAAGTTAAGTGCTGGAGCTGTTGTTCAGGGGTAGTATGCTTGACTAGCTTTTATAAGGCCCTAGGTTTGTCTCCAGAACCAGCTTCCCCTCCAAAAGTTAGTAGTTACTGCTAGTTTCTTGCTTTCTAATTAAATCTGTTATGTTTTCACACAAGGGCATACTGTGAAATTAAGGAGCATGAGATTAAGATGATGCGTGATAAAGAAGTGTTCATTTTATGTTAAGTGATATTAAGTGAAAGGTTATATAACAATGTGATACAGCTTTGGTAGTATATGTAAGAAAAAACTTTAGAAGGTCTATGTCATAAAACTGATAATCATTTACTCTGGGTGTTAAATTATGGGTGACTTTTAATGTTCTCGTTGCTTATGTATGTTTATTTAAATATTTTAAAGAAAGCATGTGTTTATTTAAAATATTTTAAGATAAAACATGTTTTAAGATGAGTTTAAAAATTACTTTAAATGAAAGAAATTACTAAATGAAAAAGCAAAAGACTTTAAAAATACAGCTGTCCTGTAGCGATAGAGGGGGAGCACAGGCCTGCTTTTCGTCCCACCCGGCTCCCGCACGGCTAGCTTATACCCCAAAATAACAACACACAAATTGTAT
>LOEQ01001615.1:296973-312898 GCA_001685075.1 Bramus lutescens
TTATTAACCAATGAAAGTAACACATAGACAGATGACCCTCCTACATCACAGCACTGAAGAAAATAAGGCCCTGATCCTAAATTCAGGGCCAGCCTGAGCTACAAGTGAGGCCCTGTCTCTGAAACAAACAAAACCAAGAAAGGAGGGGAAGGGAAGGAGATGAAGAAAGGAAAAATGTTGCTTAAATATTTTCTTTTTATTAAGACAATTTCCTGGGTAGTTTCTAACTTGAGTATTTATATCATGTTGGTTTTTTTCCCCCAATTTCAGGAACATTTATCTTATTTCCACTTCGTTGGACGAATAATGGGAATGGCTGTGTTCCATGGACATTATATTGATGGTGGCTTCACGTTGCCTTTTTATAAACAGTTGCTTGGAAAGTCAATTACTTTAGACGACATGGAGTTAGTTGATCCAGACCTTCATAATAGTTTGGTGTGGATACTGTACGTATTGAATCTTACATCTATTTATCATAGCTAGAATCTGAACCTTTCAAAAGATACAAGCTAGGGGCCGGAGAGAGGCTCAGTGGTTGACAGCACTAACTGCTCTTGCAGAGGACCTAGGTTCACGTCCCAGGACTCTTCATGAGGCAGCTCACAACTGACAAGTCTGGTTTCAGGGATCCAATGCCCTCTTGAGCCTTCGCTACTACCTGCACACACATAGTCTACATTAAGTCATATAGGCACATACAGAAACTACTGAGATGGCTCAGCAGTGAAGAGCAGAATGACAGATCTTGAGTTTGATTCCAGCACCCGTGTCAGGCAGCTCACAGCTTCCTGTAGCTCTAGTTCCAGGGAACCTTTTTGAGCACTTGCACACACACATAGACACATATCTCCAATTAATAATGAAAGTAAATCTTAAAATACAAGCTGTGTTTGATAGTTCATCCCTATTAAGCCTGCACTTAGGAGGCTGAGGAGAGAATCCTGGAGTCAAGGCCAGGCTCCAAAACATATTGGTATGCTATCTCAAAAGCAAAAGCTGGAGATGTGGGTCAGTGGCTAGTAACATCTGCTCTTCAGAGGTTAGATTCCCAGCACCCATATGGTGGCTCACAACCACCTGTAACTTCATTTCAGGTGATCCATAGACTTTTCCTGGTTTCATCAAGTACTGGGCACATACATGGTGCATAGACATACATATAGGCAAAATACCCATACATGTGAGATAAATTAATAATAATACACTTTTAAAAACAGTAAAACCAAAAGATACACTACAAAACTAATATACTTTCTAAAATTTGAAGTATGCACAGAAAATGCTAACTTTGACTCGTGGTTTGTGATTTACAGTAGAACCAGTCACACACACACACACAAACACGCACACACACACACACACACACACACACACACACCCGCCCGCTCTCCTACACATCTCAGATTTTTGAAAGTTAGGGAGACTAATGCCTTGTGAATACTAAGCAAGGTCTTTACCAATAAGATATCTCCAGACCATGTTATTGATTAAAAAGGTTTTTAAAATATTTCTTATTTTATGTGTATGGATATTTTACCAGTATACATGTCTGTGCATGTTTGTTTGTTTGTTTTCTTATCCAGTGAAAATGATATCACAGGTGTTCTGGACCATACCTTCTGTGTTGAACATAATGCATATGGTGAAATTATTCAGCATGAACTCAAACCAAATGGCAAAAGTATCCCTGTTACTGAAGAAAATAAAAAAGAATATGTCAGGTAAACACTTGAATTAAGAAAAAATACAAGTACATCAATATAGGAAAACATCTAAGTGTTTAGGAAATATTCCTTACTATTGCAACAGACTTCCATGGAACTTAAGAACCTAAAAAACCCTACTCTTGCCAGGCATGGTGGCACAGTCAGTTGGTGGTAAGGCACACACCTTTAATTCCAGCACTCGGGAGGCAGAGTTTGAGACCAGTCTGGTCTACAGAGTGAGTTTCAGGATAGCCAAGGATCTACACAGAGAAACTCTGTCTTGAGAAACAAACAAAAAGCACACTCTTGACTAGTTCCCTTATTTCTGGCATGGTAGTTGGGTAGAGAACAGTGGGTATGGTGCACTGCTGCTTCATAAGCCATTGGCTGGGGCTCAGAGACCAAGGTAGCCTCTGACTCAGATGTGAGGCTTCAACTAGGATTGTTCAAATGACTGGCTTTACCTGAGCTCACACTGGTCTCCTAGCTGCTCCCTTCTTTGGTCTTTCTCTCAGTAAGAGAGGCTTCTTTTTTATGGGGTGCTGACATTCCAAAATGCAAAAGAAGCTGCTATGCTTCCCCATACCCCTTTTAGGGACAGGGTCTCATGTAGCCCATACTGGCCTTTAACTTACTGTGTAGCTGAGGATGACCCTGAATTCCTGATTTTCTTGCCTCTACCTCCCAAATCTTGGAATAGCAGGTGTGTGCCACCATGCTTGACTTGTGCCTGTTTTGTTTGTTTGATTTTGTTTGGATATGAGTGGGCTTTTTTGCATGTATGTTTATGTAACATGTACATGCCTGGTACCCATGGAGGTCTAATCAGGGCATCACATTCCCTGGTACTAGAATTTATAGATGGTTGTGAGTTGTCATGTAGGTGCTGGAAAAGTAGCCAGTGCTCTTAACTGCTGCGCCATCTCTCATTTCCATTCTGTGAAGTTCTATGCAGACTTTTGGCTAACTTGACTTCTGCTGCATACTTCTGATTGAAGTGAAACACTGGGCATCCCAGGCTCCACCAAGCAACTCCATTCTGTAAGAGAGTGTTAGACTTGCACCTAAGTATGAATATGGATGTTTAGTTAAACTACAGAAATGTTCTCGAGCTGGGTATGTTGGAACATACCTGTGAGCTCAGGAGGCAAGAGGACATCTGCGGAGGGCAGAGGGCAGTTTTGTGAAGTCAGCTCTCTCTTTCTTTGGCTGTCCTATAGCCAGCCTGTGAGACCCAATAATACCCATATTTATACATCATGCAAATCATAATAAAAAATGTATTATTAGTGAGACCCTTTCTCAAAAAATCAAATCTAAAAGGTAGAAGGAAAGTTTCACAGAAGATAATAGTATTCAATGCATTGTTGTTGGCAGGCTGCCCTCTTCCACGATTTCACAGCCTCTGGGGAGCAATGAGCATTGCTCTAGCAACACCTGCTCTGGCTTTTGCTAGTTCACTCCCTGCCTCCTTTCCTGCTCTCTTGTATAAACGGACAGAGCTCCTCATGTACTCGTAAATGTCCCTGCCCTGGGAATGGTCAGTCTAAATTGATTGGATTCTCTATTCTTCTTGTTGACGTGTGTTGTATAAATTAAGAAAGAAATATTGGGGCTGGAGAGATGGCTCAGTGGTTAAGAGCACTCGTTGCTCTTCCAGAGAACCTGGGTTCAATTTCCAGCACCCACATGGTGGCTCACAACTGCCTGTAACTCCAGGGGACTTGATACCCATATACAGACATATATGCAGGCAAAATACAATGAATGTGAATTTTAAAAAAAGCATTAAAAATTTTAAAAAGGACTGTTATTAAAGTTATTATTATGAAATAATTTTGGTGGTAGGGGTTGAACTTCAGACCCTGAGTTCTAGTGGACTTTCTGTTTACTAGGTTCTCTGATTTGAAGAGTTTTTCAGTCCGTCAGCAGTTCTGGGGGCTGAATGCAAGGCCTCCTACATGTCAGGAAGACTGTCACTGAGCTGTATACCCTCCTCTTTATTCTCTTAAATTTAAGACAGCTCACTGAGTGTCCAGGCTGGTCTTGAATTTTTGATCCCCTCTGAGTCTTCCTAGTGACTAGGATTACAAGTCTGTTACATTATGGTCTGGTTTGAAGAGCCCCTCATTGATGCTGCTAGCTAGTGGTGAAAGGGTACCACTTTTTAAGTATGTTGAATTGTCTCCACACTTAGGATCCATTTGTCCCTATTAGTCTTAAACTTTTTTAGACATTAGACTAAATTTTTTATTTGTTTTGTTTTTCTTCTGAACTGGAGATTGAACCCAAGGTCTTGTGCCTATGAGCAGGACTCTGCAGCCTGCCTATATCTCAGCTCTGTTGGACTAAAATTGTGATGATAGCTGCTTTAAAGTGTTGCTGAAATAGATACTTAATGATAATTACCAAATCTGAATGTATGTAGTCATATGATGCCCCTGCCCAATGTTTACAGGCTTTATGTAAACTGGAGATTTCTCCGAGGCATAGAAGCTCAGTTCCTGGCACTGCAGAAGGGATTTAATGAAGTCATTCCACAGCATCTGCTGAAGACATTTGATGAGAAGGAGCTGGAGGTCAGTGGGTTACTATTCTGATTCCATGTGGTGCACTGAGGAAGTCTGGGAACTCTCTTGCTAGCTTTAGTGGTGCTTTCTAATGCTTTCAGGGTTTCATGCTTCAACAGCCTGAGAATTCTTGTAGGAAAATATTTGGGGCTTTAGAATTTCTGTGAGTAGCAATCTTTCTTATTTATGTGTATGTGAATGGGGAATATGGGGTGTGTGTATGCACATTGGTTCAGGTAGCCTCAGAGACCAGAGAAATCAGATCTCTTGGAGCTGGAGTTACAGGTGATTGTTAGTGCCTGACATTTGTGCTAGGAACCAAACTTAACTCTTCTGCAGGTGCAGTAAGTTCTCCAAGCCTGAGCCATCTCTCTAGTCCCTTGTTGAGAAGCATTCTTAATTTATATTTTACTTTTCCTTCTTTGTAGCTAAAGTGGATCTAAATACATAGATGAGGATGACCTTTTGGGTTTTTTTAATTTTTTTTTTTTGAGACAGGGTTTCTCTGTCTAGCTTTGCTAGCTTTGGAGCCTGTTCTGGAATTTGCTCTGTAGACCAGGCCAGCCTCGAACTCAGAGATCTGCCTGCCTCTGCCTCCTGAGTGCTGGGATTAAAGTGATGATCACCTTTAACTTCTGTCCTTCTGCTTCCTTCTGAATGCTGGGATTGAGTCCAGGGATTCATGTACTTCCCTAGCTAAGCTACTTGTCAATCCCTGGCTTCTCTTTTCATGTCACATAAATATTCTTCCCAATTAGAATTCTTCCGTGGTTCATCTGCGGAGGTCAGAGGGCAGTTTTGTGAAGTCAGTTCTCTCTTTGCATCTTTATGTGGTTCTGGAAGAGTTTTTACCCACTGATCCATCTTGCTGTCTGGCCTTCTTCCCAATTTTTGTCATTTATTGATTTAATTGGCTTATTTAAGTATAATTCCATTACTTTTTCTCTTAACATTTGAATAAAATACTAAATTCATTCTGGATTTGTGCTCACTTTGCTAGAAAGCATTTAAAAAATGAAATAGGATAAATTATACAGTATTAAGCCATCCTTGGACCTTTTCAAACACCCATAGAATAACAAGTAATTAGCTCTGTATTGGGGCTGGAGAGATGGCTCAGCGGTTAAGAGCACTGACTGTTCTTCCAGAGGACCTGAGTTCAYTTCCCAGCAACCACATGGTGGCTCACAACCATCTGTAATGAGATCTGGTGCTCTCTTCTGGGTTGTAGGTACACATGCAGGCAGAACACTGTACATAATAAATAAATAAATCTTTTTAAAAATTAGCTCTGTATTGAACAATTAGTATTCCCTTCTGTGTGAAGCCAACCTTTAGAGTACCACAGGAAACACATCCAACTTAATACTGACCTTCATGAAAGAAATAGTGAGACTGCTGGGTGTGGTGGTGCATGGCTATAATAAATACGGCTCTCAGACTGAGATGTGAAGATTAAAAATTCAAGGCCAGCCTGGGCTACATATCAAGTCTCTAAAGAAAAGTACATAAAAAAGTTTTATTCTACCAATTTTTCTAATGGTTAGGAAAGAGCACTCTTATTTGAAGCCTACAAATCATTTTTAAATAAACCATTTTTAAATACATTTATTTATTAATATTACTGGCTGTATTCATATATATTATTTTTTAATTATGTGTAATGTTTGTGTGTATCTGCATGTGGATATGTGTATGGGAATGCAGGTACCCTGGGCGACAGAGATTTTAGATTCCCTGGACCTGGAGTTATAGGTAAATTATTTCCCCCAGAAGAGCAGCAAGTGCTCTTAGCCACTGAGCCATCTTGCCAGGCCTGCTAGTCTCTTATAGACCTATTTGCAAGCAATCGGTTGACTCAGTGCTATCCCCATTCCTTCTGTGATTGAATAATGAAATGACCAAAGGGAAGGGGGACACAGAGAGTGGCCAAGTGGAGTGCATCTGAGACACAAGACCTTTTTATCTGATTATATTGTAAATCAGGAGTTTGCATTGTAAATGATGTTCTTCTGAAGGACAGGATTTTGGAGGCATCTTTTGTGGTCTGAATTCACTGTTTTAGAAACATGTGGGCCTGGCGGTGGTGGCGCACGCCTTTAATACCCGCACTCAGGAGACAGAGACAGGCAGATCTCTGTGAGTTCAAGGCCAATCTGGTCTAAAGAGCAAGTTCCAGGAAGGCTCCAAAGCTACAGAGAAACCCTGTCTCAAAAATAGAAAAGAAAAAAAAAAGAAATATATGAAAGCTTTTTAGGGGGCGGATTTTATTTGGTAGGGGTGAGACTTACAGTATAGTTTTATCACTATTGAAATTATGTAAATTTTTAGAAAGATATATATAATTTTAGTACTTAATGCTAGATTATCAAAATCAAGTATATGAAATCTATACAGGTTACATTATGACTTAGAAACTCTCATAATTTACTGTTATAAACATTAGATGGTGGGCTGTCAAGGTGACTTAACAGGTGAAGGCACTTGCCAACAAGTCTAATGACCTGAGTTAATTTCTTAGGACCTAGATGGTAGGAGAAAAATGAGTCCTGAAAGTTGTCCTCTTTCACCTGTGGACTGTGGCATGTGGTCATGTACACACACACACACACACACACAATTAAGTGAATCAAGCAAACATGTTACATTATACGTATAAAGGTTAGTATTAGTCTCTATAGAGATGTGTTATTGGTATCAAAATAATTTTGGTATAGTCCATATGTATTGACTGAGTCAAGATGTCAAGGAGCAAAACAGTTGATTTCTGTCTAGTTTTTTAAAATTTTAGAATTCTGTTTTGAAACTGTTTAATTTTGTGAGAGTCTATTGCAGTGATTGACAGACACCCCCAGGGTCAGGTGGTACAGACTTGACTGCCCTGACATACACAGAATCTGCAGCATGGAGGTTGGTTGGGTACGCTTTGAAAAGATTTCCAGGTGGTGTGTGCCATTTGAGGGTATCCTCACTGCAAATCTCAGAGGACTTTGTTGTCCACTGCTGACCACTCTTGCAAATTCCAACAGCTCATTATTTGTGGACTTGGCAAAATTGACGTGAGTGACTGGAAGGTCAACACCCGGTTAAAACACTGTACACCAGACAGCAATGTTGTCAAGTGGTTCTGGAAAGCTGTGGAGTTCTTTGATGAAGAGCGACGGGCACGGCTACTCCAGTTTGTGACAGGGTCCTCTCGAGTGCCTCTGCAGGGCTTCAAGGCACTACAAGGTGAGGACCTGAGGGATGGGCAGGGAGGTACCTGGCATCTGCTCTCGCAGGGGTAGTATAGGGTGGGGTAGCAGCATTTGGTGTATGTTGCTGTTGTATAAGCGCGGTGGTTATAAATATTTCCTTTGACTATCGCGCTTTTGTAGCTCCTGTCTCAGCTCCTTCCAGAGAGGCTTTTTTGAAGGCTTCTGTGGTTCTGATGGGTGCTACATGTAGAAACATGTGTGCTGACACTCTGCTTTCCGCTTTCTGGTCACAGTGCTTTAATTCTATAGGAAACCTTTATGCACCTGGGATGCCTCCTCCGCTTTTCTTTTAATAGAGGGAAGCATTGTAAATTGTGAACACCATCTGTTAGGTCAGAATTTACTGCCTGGCTTCAGGGCATCGATTTACAGCCGCCTTCAATTTTCAGAATCTTTTTCTGTGGAATGAGCTGTTTGAATTTTGGTTGAGTCGGTAACATTGCTAATGATTGTGGCGCTTCATTTGGTGGCCATTGCTTCCTTTACCTTTAAGCTCTTTGTTTTCAAAGCTGCTGGTGAGGAGGGAGAACCGCAATGAGACTGGTACATAACTCATCAGTGATTGCCCACAGAGCACTCAGAAAGCCTGGGCAAAAGTTACTTGAAGTTGTGTTGCCCTTCCCTGTTTGGGGAGCTTAGCATTGTTGTTCTCTTGGGTGTTTGAATGGGGAATGCGTGCTGACTGAAGAGTGCATCCTGTAGACTGCTTCTCTTTGCTCAACTCAGTTTGAGTTATAAAGCCTAAATTTGTATTAGGTTGTCATCTTTTTAAATATGATTCAAATATGAGTATTTTAGGCATAATAGCATATGCCTATATAATCCCAGCCCTCTGGAAAGCTGAGGCAGGAGGATCTTGAGTTTAAGGCCATCTTGGACTACACAGCAAGACCCTATTTCAAATTTTTTTTTAAAAAAGCAAGTCTGGTGGTGATATTCCATGGCAGAGGCAGGTGGATCTCTTGAGTTCCAGGACAGCCTGGTCTACAGAGCAAGTTCCAGGATAGCCAGGCTACATAGAGAGATGCTGTCTCAAAACAACAAAAAGGCAAACCAGAATGTGTTCTGTATTGCACTTGCCCTACTTTCTGGGATGTGGATGTTGTATGGCATACAGTTGACAGAAGGACCCCAGTTAAGCCTTTCTCTTAGACTGCAATGCTGATGTTATAGCACCTGGCCTTATCCCACACCACTTACAATCTCAAAAGCAGGTTAATGTGCATGGATACAAGGTGTTCCCCAATTCTGTGGTTTATGTTCTAGTTTATTTTGAGGTGTTGACGATGGATATACCTGCTGTGATCTGACCCACATTCTTTCACTGGCAGGTGCTGCAGGCCCACGGCTCTTTACCATACACCAGATTGATGCCTGCACGAACAACTTGCCAAAAGCCCACACTTGGTGAGTTATTTTTGTAGCTTTTCCTCTGTCAATGTAGGTAGGTGATAGTTCTAAACAGATTTTTCATTTATTCTTCTTGCTCATAAGTGGACCCTTAAGAGAAATGATGAACACTTATTTTTCATGACTTAAAAATTGAAGTTATTCAGAAATGAGTAGGCAAACCCAAAGTGATGATGTCTGCATTAGAGAACTGCTGGCTTCTAACTTTGTGACACCAAGACCACTGTGCTGTGTCTGTGGACTAGTTTTGAACAAATGATAAAGTCTGATTTGCTTATTCACAGCTTCAATCGAATAGACATTCCGCCCTATGAAAGCTATGAAAAGCTCTATGAAAAGCTGCTAACAGCCATCGAAGAAACATGTGGATTTGCTGTGGAATGATAAGCACCAAGGATGTAACCTAGAACTCTTATTTATCCCCGGGCCGACAGCCTCCTTCTGCAGCGCTTCAGAGAACGCTGGGATACAGGGCAGCCCCCTCCCCTGCCCCTTAGATTCTAGGACACTGTGAGGGGAAAGGACAATTTTGAAATTCCTTTTCAAGGAAAAAATAAAGGTCTTTATGCTTTGCCATGAGGACACACTCAGCTGCTATTTAAAAATTAATACCTTGAACTTAAAGAATGCTGACTCCCTGCGTTTCCAGAGTTAGGCAGTATTCTACACTTAAAGACTACTATTTTTATAAAAGGTTATCTATCCAAATTGCTTCACAGACTTGCGTCTCTCACACAGCAAGACAACTCCAGCAGTCGGTACACATCACATTTCATTTTGACTGAATACATGATTTTTGAACAGCTCCTATACTTGCTCTTTGTAAAAACTAAATAAAATTATTTTGAATTGTTCCACCTTTGTAAACAATTGGCTAAAGGAATCATTACCTTTATGAAATTAAGCCATTTACATGTTTAGTTGTGTTTTTCTATAGCAGAGTGTTATATTTTGCATTATGTGTGGGTTACCCTAGCTTAGGTGGGATTTTATATTTTTCAAGTGTGACTTTCTTGGAAATTCCTAATACAGCCATTTAAACTGAATTTATTTGCCATGTTCCCTGTTTTTAAGACAATTTTTTTAAAAAGAAAAAAACCTTCATGTTCTTGAATCAAGAGGATTGGGTATTTTGGATTTACTTTCATCTTAAATTGAAATACTGCATTTTTATAGCTTCTCTGCATGTGATGGGGGTTTTCATTCTTTGCTGGGTCAGCTTGTCTTTTATATGCTATTTCTATAAACCAAAGTCTCTAATAAGTACATCTAACTTATATTTTAATTAAGTTCCTAAAAGGAAAATTTTTGCTCTAAAGATTGTTTAGCTTAGAGAGCCCTGCTATTACCTCACTGGAAGAACTGGAGGTGGCAGTGGGCATAATGGGGGGCAGGGAATGTTGTACATGAGTGAAGTCAGGTGTGCTGGCCATGCCTGTGATCCTGCTCCTGGGAGGCTGAGGCAGGGGGAGTAGTTCAAGTTCAAGGCCAGCCTGAGCTACATAGCAGATCTTGCCTCAAGTAAGAGTGACTCTAAGTCTATTGTACAGTTTACTCTAAAACTGAAGAGTTTATTTAGAATTAAGGGAGTGGAGCCCTGGCTGCCACAATGCTGACTTCCAAGCATTCAGGTTGAGTTTTTAAGGTGTGTGGCTCATCCCGTGATCCAGAAGGTAACCAAAATTCTGGGGTGAGGGATTGTAACCATCTAAAATCACATTGGATTTTAAATTCAACCATACAAAACAACACACTATTATTTTTAAAGATGATGTAAAATAAAAATAGCAAATTTTTATGTGCTTGGACACAAGGACATGAAGAATACTTGATAGAAATTGTGACTTAAGCCTGGTGTCTGACACCTGTAATCCTATCATTGAGGAGGCAGAGGCAGGAGGATGAGATCAAGACCAGTCTGGTATACACGTGGGTTTGAGGCTACTTTGAGACCCTGTCTCCAGGGGGATGAGGACCACAACTGACTGGGATGCAGTGATAATGAGATGCTACTTTCAGTGGTTTTTCCATGCAGTGTAAAGCAGGCAAATCCCATCACTTTTGAGTGCCTTTTAACTTTCTAACAATGACTTGACAGAGCTTTAAAGGAATTCACCCTATGTAACAGTCTGCAGTAGCACATGACATCCGAAAACATGATTTAGATTTCAAAATTACATTACCTGATTACTTACAAATAGGTGCTAAGCCAACAACAACAACAAAAACCCCAGAGTTGTTGAACCTGGACTTGCCTTGTGTTTAATGTGAATATTTATGTTTCCACGTGTCCTTCCTCTAGTTGCGCTGTCTCACCATCCCCCTTCTTTCCATCAGGAAAGCTTAATTCTGACCAGTGGTTACTTTGTAGTCCTCAAATAGTTTCAAGGCCACTATTTCTTGGCAGCAAGTTTTAAGGTAGTGCTATGGATCCTGTACATCGTTTTGCAGTTCGTTGCCCTGTATTTTTACAGTGCTCCCACCCCCATCTAAAGGCCAGAGCACAAATTCCTCATCTCCTAAATCCATTGTAATTTGCTTTCTTTGATAACACTAAATCTGCTCTGAACTTCAGTGCGTTGGACGAATAGCACTGATGGTGATGGTGTTAGGTGCTTCCAGCGCCTGCAGGGTTGGCAATGCCTTGTCTTTCAGCTGTAGCTTACTGTCAGCGGCTATGTGTGGTGGTTAGTGTCCTCACACTAGGATGATGATTGTACCAAATGCTGAGTTGCTTATTCTAGATGTAATTAGTTCACTTTATGTAATATTCTTCCTTTTCTCAAACTGACTTTAAAAACAAAGTTTTATCATTTTCACTGTATTTATTGCAGAATGTTTTAGCTTTGATATTCTTTGTATTTTCACTCATTTGTTACATGAGCTTTATCAATAACATCTGTATAAATGGTTTTTAAAAATTAACTATGTATGTATGTATGTGCCCATGCCGAAGTTGAGCAATAAAATGAATGCTGTTTGCACTGCCACAGCAGCGAAGTTTTTAAAAATACTGAGTTTTTGTTTTGAAAAACATTTGGCTTTTCACAGTGATAGCATGGAGTCTTGGAATGAGAAGAAAACAGCTTTTTTTTACAGGGCTCCCTTGAGGTGGAGCAGACAGGTGAGTGGTTCTGTGCTGTGGCACACGAGGAGCTCCCAGCCGTTGTTGGGGACTGTGAGGTGATGGGACTTCTGAGGCTGTCTGTGGTTAGTGGAGGAAATACGGATATATACATCCAGGCCTGCCTGGGGCTGGTAGATGGCCTAATGTTTGCCAGCGCGGCTTGGTGTTGAACAGTAAAACCTTCTAGATGAAGAGAGATGAGTTACAACTCTGAATGGAATGCCAGCTTATGAAGGCACAGCTAAAACTATAGGTACAACAGAAATGCACCTAATGTGGTCTGCGAATCTCTACACAGCAGAGGCAGCAACAGAATGGAACATCTGGGAAATGCAGAGCAAACAGCAGTGATGTGTGACAGACAGTTGTAGACAGTGTTGTATAGCTACTTCCTCTAGTTCTTCCTAGAGGGAGGGAGAAGGGAGGCTCACGGGACCTGGGAAGCCCATAAAAACCTCCAAGGTATGTTCATGTAGTTTTGAAAGGGGGAAAATAAAAGGTGGAGAGACTTTCAAGGGGAGCTGCACTTGAGTGATACTGCTGTCGTTTCAGAACGCATCTGGAAGGCTCTTCGGTAGTGCGCTTCTGTAAATAGCCCCAATAAACTGACTGCTTCATCAAATTAAACTTGGGTGGTATTGTTTCTTTGTTGCCAGTTTCCTGAAGTGGAGAAATGTTTATTCCAGTCTCCAGGTGGATGAACATGCTGTACTTTTTCACATTAAGCTTCACAATCCTGTGTTTATTGACTTTATCTAAAACAAAATTCTATTATATTTAAAGATTTTGGGTACTTAATAGTTTATTAATCAAACCAGTTTGATTTGATCACTTTGTTTAAAAGTAGTTGTGCTTTGTGGTAGCCAGTAGTTGACCCCTGTGATTTATGACAGAGGGTAAACACATTTGAGTTTTCTATCACAGATAACCACGGCAGGATCACACAAGAGGCCAAGAGACTAGTTACAGGATAAATGAGGCAATTTCACAGAACAGTTGCCTTTTATGCTAATGCTTTAACTATAACTAGATAAACCAGTTTAAAATTAAAATTTATCTTATTTAAAAGGTAACCCCAGCACCCAGGAGTCTACTGGAGGGTTGAGAGGTTGAGGCCAGCCTGAATTTCACTAGTTAGGAAGGCCTGTCTTAGAACAAGAGAAAAGCTCTTCCCTAAATGTAACTTGCTCTTCTCATCAAGTTCTATAATTTTCCAGTGTGCTAGGCTAGGCTGGCAGCTTGAGAAGATTCTCAGTTCAGTGGCTTGTGGATTAAAGTCATGTACTGCTAAACCCAGATTATCACCAGCCTCTGCACAGTCAACACAGAACTCACTGGTTGGTGTGAAGCCAGTCATCCCTGAGTGGAGACCACCTCTTCTGGCCAGGAAGTAGATGAGGTTAGGGAAAATGAAGTCAGCTCCCACCATGGCGGATGAGGACTTCAGGCTAGATAGCTCCTGAATCCCAAAACAGTAACCATTATTGGCTTCATCCAGTCTGTTGGATGTTGCCCTTGGTCCCGGATGTTTTCCTTAGTAGTTAACAGCTTTTGTTGGCCTCCATCAAGAGGCTGCAGGATTGGGCTGGCAAGACTTGCAACTGCTTTAGTATAAAACATGTCTTTGTTCCCTTTTGTCAAGTTTTAGGGTTATAAGTACAAAAGCAGTAAGCTTTAAAAAAATAGTTTTTATTTTTAAAAATGGTAAGTTTTGGCATGAATACATAGATAACACATTTAAAAGGTAATTCTGGTTTAGACAATTTACTGGCTCAGGTCTAGTTCTGTCCACATTATTAAGGTCTCTAGAAGCCTCACCTATGACGTTTGGCCTCTTGGGGAAGGATTTTTACTGTACTGGAAGGAAGCCAGTTGCAGCCGAGCTCTGAAGCGCTCCGCTTCTAGTTCCCGAAAGAAAGCATCATCGTCATTCTGGGTTATCATGTACTGCAGCTGCTGGATCTCCTTCTCCATCTTAGCTCTCAGCTCCCTCTTCACTTTATGCAACGTCTGAAAGAGAACTCATGTCACTCTACAGCTCGTGACTTACCCAGGCTCCCCACTACTCTTACCCCTACCTGCAGGCTCCTAGCAAGTGCCTCCAAGACCATCATAGCAGGTATGTTAGAGCCCATCAGGTATTTTGGAGAAGAGATTGGTCCTCTTACTCATATTCTGTCCATTCTTTTAGAGTTACAGTTAACATTTTCTATTTCCTTTTAGGGATAGTTCCTGCCCTGTTATTACCTGAGCCTGAGATTTCTCTCTGGCTTTGAGTTCCTGACGCTCCTGTGATATGGCTTCTGCCAGCAATGAAAACTGAGGAAAGAAAAACAAATCTTCCATCACAGTGCAATGATTCTTAATACTCCATCTTAAATCTCAGTGGAACTAGGACACACATTGTACACTGTTGCCAGGGATTAGCTTATTTCATCTTAAATTTGTCTTAGAAATGAGCAGTGAAGCTTATATGGTGCTGCAAAGCTCTGTGACAATTTGCATATTAACCAGCAATGAACTAAGCCAACCTGATAGGTGGTTGGGATTGAACACACTAATGGTGGCAGCAGCAAGCCCACCTGGTCCTTATAGTAGTTTTCCATCGAATCCAGCTCATTCTGGTGCTGTTTCTTTTCTTCATTGCGTTTCTCTTTGGCATAGTTTCTTAGGTCGCGTAGTCTTTGCTTCTGAATTTGTAAACCCTCTTCAAACAGTTTCTTAAAGATCTGTTGGTTATTTAGTCATTAATTAGACTGCATTTTTCACTGAGGAATATGACGATTTTGCTTACCTAGAGGTATAGACTAATTGTTTTCACAAGGGCTTTTCAATGTAACAGGCTTACTCATTATTCAGACATAAAATTAACTCTCAAAATGTGCATACATAATTAGTAGGTTTTAGGAGACTCAATCCTGTGTAACCAGCACAAGTTTTCAACATTTCCATCCCCTCAGACACGAAACCCCATACTCGTCTGCACTACTATGTTCTCCCATTCCTGGTCTGTGGATTTGCCTGTTCTGGACACAGCCTTGACCTGGTGTGCTTTGAAAGTCAGACTGCTTACAGACCTCAAGTGTGTCACTCTTGTCACTGTGAATATAAACTGTGCTCACAAATTCTTGAGCTGACAGATATGAGTCCCTTTTAGCTGTTACAGTTTTGTTTGCTTTGTGGATATGAATATATGTGTGTATGTGTATACATATATATGTGTGTGTATGTATGTATATAAAATCCCCATCCATCCACCCAAACGTATTAACCCTATACAGCGTTCCAGTAACCTTTTAGAAGTGCTGCCAGACTTTCCAAAAGCAGTCATACCATCACACAACCCTACTAGTCCTGCAGCGTGCTCCATCTTCATGTCTTCACCAATTCTCTATATTTTAGCCATCCTAGTGGGTGTGTGTTCTGTGATTATTATTTCCCTACTGATGAATGGTGCTCAGGATCCTCTCATGTGCCACCAAGATTCTTTACTGCCTTCAGAATTCTCGCACATCCATTGTATGTAAGGCACAATGGAAACCAATGCTTCTGCACCTCACTAAATACTTAGCTGAAGGTCAAGGGTCAGCATTTGGGCAGCCACCATAAAACAACGGTTCAAGAGGTTTTGACACACCCAGTTGTCTTCCCTTCATAAGGAAGAAATCTTCATAAAAGGCTACAGCTGACAAGTCACACATTCATTACCTTATTACCTTAAGCAAGTTACTTAATTGCCTCAAGCCATAGCAGTATCTTCCACAAGAAATATTTTGATTTGCCGGGCGGTGGTGGTGGTGCATGCCTTTAATCCCAGCACTCGGGAGGCAGAGGTAGGTGGATCTCTGTGAG
>LOEQ01001615.1:315816-330476 GCA_001685075.1 Bramus lutescens
AACTCAGGGCCTTTGGAAGAGCAGGCAATGCTCTTAACCTCTGAGCCATCTCTCTAGCCCGCCAACCACACTGTTAATTTTGTTTTCTCTCCCCACCAACTGGCTTCCCTCCCAGCTTTAGTAACCATAGTACCAAACCCTAAATATAACTACTATTGAAAATTTCATGTGCTAGTTTCTTTGACAACCTTTTCTCTGAATATTCAAAAACTCAAGGGGCTGGAGAGATGGCTCAGAAGTTGAGAGTACTGACTGCTCTTCCAGAGGTCCTGGGTTCAATTCCCAGCACCACATGGTAGCTCACAACTAAACTACAGTTCCTGGCAGCTTTATACAGGCTTACACACACAGGAAAAACAATAATGCACATAAAAAATATTAAAAATCAAAAACCTCAAGCAGTTGCACAGTATGTTCTAAGTCTGCTGTACTTCAGTCCTGCTTTCATTAGCACACCAGCATCCGCACTCCCTGCTCTCAGTTAATTTGGGAACCACTGCTTCTTGGTTTTTTTTCTTTTTCTTTTTTTGGTTGTATTTTTTTGGGTGAATTTTTGTTTGTTTTGAGACAAGGTCTATTTAGTCCAGGTTGTCCTAGAACTCATTATGTAGACCATGCTGCTCAAACCACAGGTACCCTCCTGCTTCTGCCTCCCAAGTGCTGGGATTAACAATGTACACCTCCACACCTGGCTGGGAACTTCTGAGGGGCAGAAAGCAAGGACTTGAGTTTCTTACAGTCTAGTACAGAGTGCTTGGAATCCTGTCTCCCCTTTCTCCTGTCACCTAGATCCTATTTTAACCCTTTACAAACTGGGTATGAAAGAATCTTTGAGGCCAAACAAAATCTAGGCAGAAGGAAAAACGCGAATCCTCTTTGTATCTGAGCAACCTAACTACACGAGTCTGAAGAAATCCTGCCTTCTCTGAGCTAATGACTCAGGCCTGCTGGTTCCCTGTCCTTTTAAAAAGGCCACCTCTGTACTTTTCACTATCTTTGCATTTATTGGAGCTGGAGATTTTTACCCACTGTTTCCTCCTCCTCTTCATCGCCACTTATCCCTCGAAGTCCAATGTTCTCTTGAACTTTATTTTTTCTTAGTTCCCTTTCAAATGCTTCAGTTAATACCTAGAAAGAGTAAGGTCATATAGCAGTGGTCAGAAACATGTGCAAATCTAAATGAAGGGGAAAAGAATCTAAATTCCTATTCTAAAAATACCAGGTTCATTCCCTTTTCCTAAGTTCCTTTTAGGCTGCTTCATAAAAACACATTGTGTTAACAAACATAATCGGAACGTAAAATGCCACTGAATACAATGGCTTTTCTTTTTCACAGGTTTTATAATTATTATGATACTCCTGAGTGGAAGTTACATGCTGAGTATGTATGTATGTGTGTGTGTGTGTGTGTGTATGTATGTATGTATGCATGTGTATATATATATGACATGTGCCTCAATCACTCCCCACCCTATTTTTTAATACAGCATCTCTTACTGAACCTGGGGAACAGACTCACAAGCCCCTGAGGATAACTATTTTAAGACATCTGAATTAACTCAAGTTTTCACCATTTTAAATGCAACTACATTATAAAATCCATTATGCCAGGCGTTGGTGGCGCACACCTTTAATCCCAGCACCAGGGAGGCAGAGGCAGGTGGATCTCTGAGTTTGAGGCCAGCCTGGTCTATATAACAAGTTCCAGGACAGCCAGGGCTATATAGAGAAACTTTGTCTCAAACAACAACAACAACAACAACAAAAAAAAACCCACAAAAATAAAAACCACTACAGCAGACAACTAAGTGTTAAATTTATGGATTTCAAAATCTCTGCTCCACTGTGGCATCCTCCCTGTTAATGATATCAGAAATGATGGAGTACTTTAATTAAAAAGAATGCTTTTTTACATTTTTATGTGTATAGGTGTCTTGCCTGCATGTATGTCTGTACACTGTGTGTCTGCCTGCTTGGCGCTTGTGGAGGTCAGAAGAGGGCATCGGAGCCGCTGGAACTCGAGTTACGACAGTTGTGAGCTGCCATGTGAGTGCTGGGAAACAAACCTGGGTCCTCTTAAGAGCTGAGCTCCCAGTCACTTCCTTCACAGGATAGCTTTCTCTTCCCACTGAATCCTTCCTAACTCCCTTTACCTATGACTTCTTTCTGAAAATACCAGGCCACATCAACCTCCTCTTTCTCCATCCACTGAATAGCCAGGTTTTGTTTTTTTTTTTTGAGGATTTCATGACTATATTACAAAATTCTCTGCCGTCTATTCAACTCAGGCACAGTGGATGCACTTTAGATCTTTGGTCAATGGTGTGTATGCTCACTGTAGGGTCCAACTGAGGAGAAACAGTATTTGCTGCTGCCTACGTGTAGTCAAGGAATGAGGGCGTACCTTTGCTTGGAATCGGCGGGTCTCTGTTCCTTTAGACTTGTGCTGCTTCTTTCTCTCTTTCTCTAATTGTTTATGTTTGTTTACTGAAGATGGGGACAGTGAATGGGACCTGTAAGCTGCCTTTCTGTACATGGAAAATCCTGCAACAGAAAAGCCATTCACCATTAGTTCTTGGCAGTCAGAAATGTTAAGCTGGAAACTGAGCAATTGGTTCTTACTGAATCTAAAGAAAATGACAAGCTAACGTGCTAAGTGTATTCTCTTCTAATATGCAGTTGTATGTTTAGTCATACCAAGCAAGCAGACTGTTAGGGATAGGGAGGGAAGTGCTTGCTGTCTAAGCATGTATTAGATCCCCAGCACGCATGTAAGAAACTGGGTGTGACAGTATATCTCTTTCTCAGTCGCCAGCCAACCTTGTTAAAATCTATGGGTTCCTGGTTCAGTTAGGTGAAACTGTCCCAAAATACAACAGAGAGAGTAAAGAAGGAAGAAACCTGATGTTGATCTCTGGCCTCCACATGCATGTACATGCATGTGCACATGTGCACACGAACACATACCACACACACAAATATGTACTGCTAAGTACATAAGCATTGCTTATTCAACTTCAGGCTGACGGAGCTTGTGAAAAATATGCTATGCACAAGGTTCCATGGAAAAGAAGGTGCTCTTGGTCGTATGGTGAGTAACATGTGGACTATGTGTCCGTGAGTCTTTTACCTGTCTGGGTCCTGAGGATGGAATGTAAACACGTACAGAGCTTACAGCATGCTAACTGAGGCAAAGGTAACCTGGCTAAACACTGTGGCCGCTAATGAGCAGTATCACTTGTTCTGGTAATGGGCACTGGATTCAGCTAAACAGCAGTTCAAATGGATGGACTGGGTCTTTAAATATCAATGAACATCTCCTAGGTGATGGTAACAGAATGAAGAAGTTTGCAGGATGTATAGTGTCAGTATAGATTTCAGCAAGAAAATGCACATATCTAGACAAGTAATTATAAGCTTTAACAATTTAGAAATATCAGTAAGAACACCAACTTGAGTTTGCTATTAGTTTTGATTCTTATATAAAATGAAACTGCCATTAACACATAGAACTACCTGAGAAGTTATCCTGGACACCTCATTCCAGGCCTGTCTGGGTTATGTACCTGGCCTAGGCTTCTTCGGTCCATACTCCATGATGCTGTCACTATGCTGTGACAGTATCTCCTCATTTTCACTGTGCACCTCTTCCTCTCCAGTGTCACCATCTTTACCATCAGTCTTGTCTGTCACTCGATCACCCAGGGCAGTTTTTAACATCTATTGAGAAAATCTTTTCAGCATCTGTCCTTGACTTCAGCGGGAAATGAAGTAGAAGCGAACAGGCCTTCTAAAAGTTGTCTCAGACAGCCGCTAAGACCAAGCTTTAGAAACGTATGCACAGTATCTTATATACCTATAGCTTTTATTGCATCTACTTTATGTGTTTGAGATAGGATTTCACTGTGCAAACCAGGCTGGCCTGGAACTCAGGGTCATCTGAGAGGTACAGCAAAGGCTTTATATTAACATTTAAAGCATGGATAGACACACTTTTGACCTTAGGCAGGAAAATTACAGCAAGTTCAAGGCCAGCCTGGCCTGTGTAGAAAGTTCTAGACCATCTAGGACTACATAGTGAGATTCTGTCTCAAAACAAAAAAACAAAAAGCGACAAAAGGAAAGAGTGGATATCAGTGCTATAAACCACTCAATTTCAATGAATTTTACAGAAAACCACACAAGTTTAATGCAATCATTCAATGTTGTTACCCCACTACTTGAGAACTTTTGATCCAATTTTATACATCTGTCCTTGTGACAAAGGTGTGTATAGATGGATCTAAAAAATGAATGGTTTAACAATTACATTAAGTGACTCCATTTTCATCAAAATTCAATAAATTTAGATAAATCTATATGCCATATTTGGCTATACAAGGAAGGCAAGGAGCCATTGTCTGTGTCCCTCCTGCTCGACTTGTGGAGCTTTCTAGCAGAACACAGCACACAGCCCAGCCTTACCTACGCCTAGGTTTCTTTCCTGCTGGGAGATCAGTGTCCTCCACTGAAAGACTAACCACAGAAATCTCAGCCAAGATTAAAAGTGGAGACTTGCCCAGTCTAATTCAGAGAGCCGCTGAGACAGTTTCTCTGACACCGCATGCAGCTCTTGTTCTGTTAGCCGTGTCCTGGCCTTCTGAGGGAAGGGCGAATACTTTGAGGAGACCACAGCTCTGTTCTCATTTCTGTAAAAGAGTGGCCAATGACAGTTAACTGCTAAGAACATACTACTTATTTCAAAATGACTAATACACACTTTAACAAATACTGGTTCTCAAATACTAAATTTGTAAAGTATACTCTTTTAAAAAAATACTATTTATCAGTGGGGGAGTGACTTGTCATAGAGTATGTCTTCACCCACCTTTACATGGGTTCCAAAGATCCATCTCGGGTCACCAGGGCCTTCCTAAAAGCTGTCTCATCAGCCCCTTTGCTTTTCAGATCCCTTTACACTAGACTGTAAGCCCACAACAATGTTACCTTTTCCCTTTAGGAAGCTTCCTTGTCCTGGGGCTTGGAGTCAGAGCTAGACATGATTCCTGTTCACCATCCTTAGATAATGTGGAAGGTAAGACAACTTTATCCACTGATTCCTATTCAAACAGAAGAAAGTTGGTTTGAGATACTGGGGAGACGGCTCATTTAGTAAAGAGCTTGCCACACAAGCATGAGGACCTGAGTTCAGTCTCCAGCACCAAGACACCAACAGAAACTCTCCAGAAACACTCAAAACAAAGATGAAACCCTCCAAAATATTAATGCTTGGCAATTCTAATAAGCTTATTTCTTAACCTTGGAGGGAACAGTCTAAAAAATATTTATTTTGGTTTTCTTCCCCTTTGGAAAGAGGGTTTCATAGCTAGTCTCGAACTCACTAGGTAGCCCAGGCTGGCTTGACCCTCACTGTTCTCGCAGTCTGTCAAGGACCAGGCCTGCAAGCTTGTGTCACCACAGCTGTGGCAAAGCGCCACTCATTTGATATTTGACAGCTGCAATAATTCTGCTTTATGGGGCTGGAGAGATGGCTCAGAGGTTAAGAGAACTGACTGCTGTTCTGGAGGTCCTGAGTTCAATTCCCAGCAACCACATGATGGTTTACAACCTTCTATCTCATCTATAATGTGATCTGGTGCCCAGAACTCTATATATACATAATAAATAAATTTTTAAAAAATAAAATTAATTCTGCTTTATTAACACTCTCTATTTGGGGTTTTGTTTATTTGTTTGTTTGGTTGATTTTTTTCAAGACAGGGTTTCTCTGTGTAGCTTTAGAGCCTGTCCTAGAACTCACTCTGTAGACCAGGCTGTCTTTGAACTCACAAAGATCTGCCTCTCTCTGCCTCCCAAGTGCTGGGATTAAAGGTATGTGCCACCACTGTCTGGCTCATTATCTCTCTTAAATGGGTTATTTTCTAGTAAATATATGCACACATATGTATGTATGTGAGTGTATATACGTATATATATGTGTGTGTGTATACATATATATATTTGGGTTTTTGAGACTGAGTTTCTCTGTGTAGCCCTGGCTGTCCAGGAACTCACTTTGTAGACCAGAACTCAGAGATCTGCCTGCTTCTGCCTGAGCACTGTGATTAAAGGTGGCGCCATGCCTGGTACCATTATCTGCATTTTAAAATAATGAGATCATCCCTTACAGGTTTGTCTACCCTGACACATATATGCCTGGTTTCCTCAGGAAGTTAGGAACAAGATGACAATATGAAAAAAGAAATTTTTCTCAAGGAGAGAAGCAAAACTAGACTAAGATATTAAGTGTTTTATACTAATCAGTGAGACTACGGGTGGATTGTTCTTTCCTTTCTAATTTGTAAGGATTTAATTAGGAATATACAATTTGGGGCTCTGCAGTTGCGATGTCACTTAGGCAGGAAGCTCACGTCTCCAGGCTGGCCTTCCCACACACATGCAGCATCTGCTTCCCACACATGTGCAGCATCTACTCACAGCTGCTTTGAAGAATAAATCATCTAATATCTATAAAGTACCCAGCAAAAACAAAAGCATTCTCTATATGTTGGCTCTCTTTTCCTATGCTCTTCCTGTCCCTATCTGCCTAGGAGAAGAGCCTACAGGGAGACACAGAGGCCACCTTTTTCCTTTTAATAATTATTTTACTATTTTGTGGATGTGGATGTTTTGCCAGCATGTATGTGCAACACATGTTTAGGTGCCCTCGGAGGCCAGAAGAAGGTGTTCAATCCTCTGGAACTGGAGTTACAGACAGTTGTGAGCTGCCATGTGAGTACAGGGAATCAAACCTGGGTCCTCTGGAAAATCAGCCAAGTGCTCTTAACCACGGAGCCATCTCTCTAACACCAAATTTTTTGTTTTGTTTTCTTTTTAAAGACAGGGTTTCTTGTAGCTGGGGATGAGTGTGCCTTTCTATCTTCTTGCCTCTATCCCCTGGGAATCACAGGCATGCACCACCACACAGGGACTATAGTGGCCAGAGCTGTGCTTTCTAGGCAGGCACTCTGCCAGTCAGGACTCACCCCCAGGCCTACTGAGGGAAATTTTAAGTATGATGCACCTTTATTCCCAGCACTCAGGAGGCAGAGGCAGGCAGAGCTCTGTGAGTTCAAGGCCACAGGGTCTCACTAGCCCAGCCTGGCCTTAAATTCCCAATGATCCTCCTCGTAGTTTCCCAAGTGTTATGATGGCAGGTGTGTGTCTTTGATTAATGTAATATACTTGACAACCGTTCTATGGAGACTTCTTAAGTAGATGGACTTCAGGACTGGGGGTATGGATCAGTAGGACCGTGTGTGCTCAGCATATACAAGGCTCTGGGTTCAATCGCCAGCAGCAAAAGTAAGTAATCTACGAGCTTCTCGCCAATGATAAGACCTTTCCACTTACCACAGAAAGTGCCGAATGCTCTCCAGAAGTCAGGGCAGACGAGTAGAGACTTGAACGGAGGTATTCCTTCCCTATGGGACAAGGTGCTCGAGGCTCAGCAGGATGGTAGGGAGGGTGTAAGGGGATGGCAGCTCGGACTGGCTCACCTAATTTTCTGGCACTTGTAACCATACTCACAGAAGGAGTTTCTGCAGTTAAGAAAAATTAAAGTGGATCTCATAAAGGAATTCTCGAAAATAAAATGATTTTACATACACACATACAAACATAGTCACACATACTAAGGGAATTTGTGTGTGAGATGCTGGGGGAACCCAGGGCCTCATATATAGGCAAACTCTAGTCCACTGAACTATAGCCCCAGGCCAGGAATGACTATATGATTTGTTTTGCTTTTGAAAGAGGGTCTCACTCTACAACAGCCTTACTGTCCTAGAATGCATTCTATATTCCAGGCTGTCCTCAAACTTTGCACAGCAATCCACCTGCCTCAGCTTCCCAAGTGCTAGAATTACATGCATTGGCCACAAGACTCAGTTTAGGAATATATTTTTAATGTAATTAAAACAGGGCACATGGACTGGCAAGATGGTTCAGCAGGCAAAGGTGTTTGCTGTCTGCCAATCCAGATGACCCGAGTTCAGTCCCCAGGACCTACAGTGGAAGGAGACACCGAACTCCTACCAATTGCCCCGGACCTACATACTGGCACCACGGCATCTACACACACACATACACATACACACGGCTGCAGTAATGTAAAGAATTAAAAGCCATAATAACTCACCTTTGAAAGTTGTCCTGTTCTTGGATAGGAAACTCGATGAGATGGGGTTCAACAATTCCTCACATGGTTCAGAGCCTGATGATGCTGAAACTTTTCTAGACTGCAAGTCCATGGAACTTTGAGCACCTAGGAAGAGTCTTAAAGCTAAAGTTTTAAACTATCAAAGTAGTTTGCGAAATAACTAAAAGCCAGTAGGAGCACCAGTTCAAAGGATCTATGTCCTAACTGCTCATGACACCAAGTACCTTTGACAACTGTCATATGGTAAGAGGCAATTCTCCACAGCCTGAGCATACTTTTATCAATGCTGCATTACTTTGCTTTAGAGAAATAGGTGCCAGATGCAGAAATGCCACTGTATGAAGTCAGAGTTGTGGCTAGTACCACTACCTAAAACTTAGGGTTCCGAAATTGATGCCTGAACTAGATGCATGTGAAAGTGAATGACAGCTGACATATTAATCTAAATATAAAAGGAAGTTGCCCTTTAATCACAGAAAACCCAAACACCATAGCCAGTCTTTCTTTTTATTCTTGTTCTTTAAGTTTTAATTAAAATTTTAGTTAAAAAATTTTCCCATAATTGTATTGATTACTCTGAGCCCTACATAATCTGAAACAAATAATAGGTTGCATACCCCATATCTAAAATGTCTGGGCCAAGTGTTTAGGATTTTGGAAATATGTACATATACAAAGTGATCTTTATTAGAGGGAGGACCCAACTGACTCATGTTTCAGAGGTGCCTTAGCACACAACCTAAAACATTTCTAATGCTCCTATACAGAGTGACTTGTCTTTGTAGTCAGATCTGGAATTTTTAAAAGTTTTTCTGTATTCTTTTTGTTGTTTTCAGACAGAGTGTCTACACAGCTCTTGCTGTCCTGGAACTCAAAGTGTAGACCAGGCTGATCTCTAACTCACAGAGACCCTCCTGTCTGACTCCTGAGTACTAGGATTAAAGGCATAGACCACTATACCTGGCCAGTTTTTCTTTCTTTATTCTTGAGAATTTTATATATGTGTATCTCTTAGTTAGAATTACTATTGCTGTGATGAAACACCATAACCAAAAGCAACCTGGGGTGGAAAGGGTTTATTTCACTCACAGTTCCATACAACAGTTCATCACTGAAAGCAGTGAAGGCAGGAACCTCGAGGCAGGAGCTAACACAGAGACCATGGAGGGGTTACTTATTGCTTACTCAAGGTTAGGCTTAGGGTTCTCATGGCTTGCTCAGCCTACTTTCTTATACAGAACCCAGGACCACCAGCCCAGAAGTAGCTCCACTCATCAAAATGGGCTGGATCCTCCTCCATCAATCACTAATTAAGAAAATGCCCTACAGGCTAGCCAACAGCCTCATCTTATGGAAGCATCTTCTCAATTGAGGCTTCCTCCTCTCTGATAACTGCAGTTTGTGTCAAGTTGACATAAACTAGCCAGCACAGGATACAATAAAATATGAACCGAGTACCCCTGTAACTCCCTAAATTTTTATATTTTATTCATTTTTGTGCATAGGGTACCAAGGAGTGCATGTGAAGAGCAGAGGATAACCTGTGAGCTCTGTCCTACTCTGTGGTTCCTCGGGACAGAACCCGGGTGGTCAGGCTTGGTAGCAAGATGCCCTCTGGATGAGCCATCTGGCTGGCCCAGGCTGAAACTTCCCACTTGTAGCACGTCAGTACCACTACAGTTTCAGATTTTGCAGCCATACATTTTTTTCATGGCATCTGAGATCATGTAACCCACTCTAGACTCCCCATCCCTTCCCTCTTGTCTTTTGGTCTGCTGCTGTCCCTTCGAATAGGACTCTCTGGGATCAGAGTATTAATGCTGACAGAGCCCACAGAGGTGGTTTACTCCAATTCTCTCATCAAACTCAGAAAAGGCCTCGTCCAAAGTCACAAAGCCAACAGCTGTGAGAATGAAGGCCTCTTGATTCTCAATTTATTCTACTTAGTTCTACAATAGCCTTTTCATCACTCCATTCAGAAACATACTTACTATGGCCTATATTTTGCCAAGTTCTGACAGGCTAAGATAAACAATAATTTTATTAGACATTTCACCAATTTATCTTGACACACAAACCGCCAGTGCCATAAAGGCAGGCTCTGTGGCCGTTCTGGTCACACGCTATCACCAGGGAAGACACAGAATCAGCACTCGATGAGTAAGTGTGACCTGGCTGCTTTTCCAGGAACTCAGTGTTTACCAAACAGACTGTAATTTTCCACACAGTGTATGAGCGGTGTTCTGGAAATACAGAGAAAGCCACACCATAAGAACACTGCTTTAAAGTTTGACACAGGTGGAAGAGGCTGGCGCTGGAGCCAGAGCCTGCCAGGAACAGGAAGGACAGATGGAGCAATGTGATGGCAGAGAAGAATGCCAGCTAAGATAGACCAGGATGTAGAAGAGTTGAAGGAGGCCCAGTGGGGCGCACAACTGGAGCCTGTGAGACACTCTGTGTGCAAGCAATAGACTGTTGGACTCGTGGCTGAATCATTACTACCAGGACTATGACCTTGTCAGGTCAAACCCTGAAAAGTGGACCAGTTCAGAAAATTATAACTGAGTACTCCAAAGTGACTTAAGTTCAAAGCTGCATCCATAATTTTCCATATAATTTGCCCGACAAATTGTACAACAGCTTGCGTGCACAAACTGTGCATGAGCCTGTGACCTCACACAGCTATGATGGCAGACAGCCGCTGTCGTATTTAGTGGGCAATGGTGATACTCTGTGACTTTTTTTTAATATTTATTTATTTATTATGTATACAATATTCTGTCTGTGTGTATGCCTGAAGGCCAGAAGAGGGCACCAGACCCCATTACAGATGGTTGTTGGCCACCATGTGGTTGCTGGGAATTGAACTCAGGAACTTTGGAAGAGCAGGCAATGCTCTTAACCTCTGAGCCATCTCTCCAGCCCTACTCTGTGACTTTAATGCAGATGTCTAACTGGGGCTCTATTCAGCTCAACTTTAAGTTATATGATTCTACTTTTTTTCCTTTTTTTGGTTTTTCGAGACAGGGTTTCTCTGTGTAACCCTAGCTGTCCTGGAATTCACTCTGTAGACCAGGCTGGTCTTGAACTCACAGAGATCTGCCTACATCTGCCTCCTGAATGCTAGGATTAAAGGCGTGAGCCACCACTATGTGGCATTTTTTATTTTTCTGATGATTCTACATTTTTGTGCTTGTGTGTTGAATGACAACTGATATTGAATGTTTGTCTACTCACCATTACTTCTTAGGGAAAAGGTATGTGCGGTGTCTCCAAGCCTAATTATTTCACCTGTGGATTCAGCGTCCTCTCCATCCCAGGTGGGCCCCAACGCATCAGATGAGAAGGAACACCTGAAAAAGAAAAGGTCTCGCTCTCACTATGGCCTGTTTGCCTACAGAGAGTGCTTCAAACACTGACTTGGGCTTACAGGCATTCAGACTGCTCATTCCTGGGTGCACAGACTGGGGCTTTGGATGTAGCCCAGCAATTTAACACTTGCCTGCAATGGCCCTTGGCTTATTCCCAGAAAGGAGGGAAGAAAGGAAGAAAATTACTTTCACCTCTTATCTGTTTGGTTTGAGTGTTATATGCAAGGTAGAAACAGTCTCGTGTATCAAGGATTAAAAGGATAGCAAACACTGTTGAATCTAATGCTGCAGCATTCAGGAGTCCGAGTAAGGTTTCACTTTTGCAGCAATTTTTTTTGTTGTTTTGTTTTGCGACACAGGGTTTCTCTGAATAGCCTTGGCTGTCCGGCTATCCTGGAATTCACTCTGTAGACCAGGCTGATGTTGAACTCACAGAGATCCAGCTGTCTCTGCCTCCCGAGTGCTGGGATTAAAGGTGTGCACCACTACCAGCACAGCAAATATTTTTAAGGGTTGGGGATAGAGTTCAGTTGGTGGAGTGCCAGCCTAGCATGCAGAAAGCCCTGGGTTCAATTCTCAGCACAGAACAGAACTGGACATAGTGTTGCAGGCCTGTAATCCTAGTACTTGGGAGGTAGAGGCAGGAACATCGTAAATTCAATGTGGCCCATCCTTGACTACATGCCAAGTTCCGCACCAGCCTGAGCTACAAGTATCTCAAAAAAGGATTTTTTTTAATCTCAAATAGTTTAACTTTTGCTCTTTTTGTTTTGTTTTTAAATTTAATAATGAAAAAGTTTAAAATTTCATGAACTGAGCATGGTAAAAAANAAAAAACAGCATGAGACAAAGGGCAAGAGAATGGCCGTGAGTCAGAAGCCAGCCACTGGGGCTACACTGTAAATTCAAGGACAACTCAGTATACCTAGTAAAACTGGCTCTTAAAAAAAATGAGGTAGGAAAGCCAGGAGGCGGTGGCATACACCTTTAATCCCAGCACTCAGGAGGCAGAGGCAGGAAGATCTCTTGAGTTTGAGGCCAGCCTGGTCTACAGAGTGAGTTTCAGGACAGTCAGAGCTACACAGGGAAACCCTGTCTGGAAAATAAACAAATCTGTAACATTTTGAAGGTGGAGGCAAGAAGATCAGTTCAGTCATGCTCAGTTACATAGGGAGTTCAAGGCCAGCCCAGCTTATATAAGATCTTGTCTCAAAAAGAAAAATTGATGATCAAAGAAAAAAATTAAAATTTAATAGGTAGTTAAATTGAAAATTATTTGAGTTCAAGGTTCCTAAAACTCCCTCAGAAAGGCAGAAAAGAAGCTAGTAAAATGTTCACATAAGCTTTAGAGGGACTGTAAGTATGCTGGGCTTCATCGTAGATGCTTAAGTGTGATCTGCTCGATGACATTCACAGGCATTGCACACTACCTCCCAGAAGAAACTTTTTTCCATGATGACTTGGACTCCTTGATATTCTCTAGCTCATCCACGGGTTCCTCTCCATGAGAGTCTTGAAAATACTGCTCAGTTTCACCTGTTTAAACAAGATAAAAACAAACAATAATTGATACCTCAGCCTGTCGTGAGTCAGAGTGAAACGATAAAGAAGCAAAACAAACCACCGCCTGCAGTGAGTCTCCTAGAAAACAAACAAGCTCAGGGCTTTCCCTGCAAGGTGGCCGGCTGGCTACTGCAGGGCTTTATTACTGCTGTGTGCACTTATGTGTGTAGGGGGGGTGTGGGAGCTTGTGTGCCACAATACAAGTGTGGAGGCCAGACTTATTTCTCTTCTTCCCTGGGGTTCTGGGGTTGGGATTCAGGTGAGCCACACCTTTCCAATCTCCTCTACAGCTTTTATATCTTTTAGGCTACTGATTAAAAGTAGGGCACTGGGACTAGCGTCTGGAGACTGACCTCAGGTACCAAAGTCTCTGCATAGGTCTCACTGACAACAGCAGAATTTGCAAGGATGAGTGTACCCAGGCCTTTTGTTTTCACTGGTATTAGAATTCATGTTTATTACTATTTCTGCTAAAACTTTGTTTTAACTCTACAAGAACAGGTCATGTATTATTCCATCCATTATCAATAGAATCGTTTACTCTTAAATTGTTAAGCTGTAGCTTCTTGCTGGATATAGTGGTACATGCCTGTGATCTCAGCACTCCAGAGGCAAATTTTAAGCGCTTAACTGTCTTCAGTATCACTTCCTTAGGATAAGTTACTAGATACAAAATTTATCAAAAGTGAGAAACTGATTTTAAAGTATGGCAATACTGATCTTCATGAAAGAAATTTCTCATGGTAAGTCTGAAGTGAGTTGCTACAAGAGTAAGATTAAAAATATTCAGGCTATCACCAAATGCCACTTTAGGCTCAAGACTGACTGATGATGTATCAGTAACCCTGCGGATGCCTCAGTAACATCCTCACTAGATGCATGATGGCCGTTCTGACAGGAAATTAAGGAACAAGAGATTTCATGTAATAATAGGACAATAAATAATTCAACTAGAAATTCAACTTTCTATTTATTGATCAGTTGTAATTTAAAAGCCACATCCAAGTTAGCAAAGAATATAATGGGAGTCTAAGATAGGTTCTAACTATTCAGAACAGAAAGAATTGGAAATTTATCACGATATTTACCAGCATTTTGTATTAGAGATTGTTTCCTAAGAGCAATGGGCAATCTGGCCTCCACCCTTAAACTTACTTTTATTGTGAGACGTTTCACTGATGTGTTCTGTCAGATACTCCAATAATCCATCAAATATTTCTAGGAGATTCTTGATAGATTCCTTATCCCCTTTCACTATGTTTTCTCCTAAACACAGAAGACAGAGATTTTAAGACATTTAAAAAGGAAATCAGAAAGCCTCATTGTTGTTATTACTTTAACTATGTAAAGATATGTTAATTTCTTTATGTTGCAGAATATTTAACTATGTAAAGGTGTGTTACATTTGTTTATGCTGCACTTGTTTAACAAGACACCTTGATGGATCTAATAAAAAGCTGACTGGCTGGGGACTGGAGAGATGGCTCAGTGGTTAAGAGCATTGCCGGCTCTTCCAAAGGTCCTGA
>LOEQ01001615.1:338526-370467 GCA_001685075.1 Bramus lutescens
CTTTGTTACCCCGCCCGGCGGAGGCGCTCAAAATGGCAGCGTCGAGAAAATGTGGCGCAGAGAGAAATGCGAGACAAAGAAGGAAGCGCCGCCCCAGCGGGAACGCCGCCCGGTCCGGGACTCCTCCCCCGGTTGCCGCCGGCTCCTCCTCCTTTTTTTTTTCTGCTCGCGTTATATAATTTTGCTACCTTGATGTGCAGCGCTTCCGCGATTCGCGGCTCGCCGGTGTGGGCACCCCTTCCTACCCTGCCCTCGACACCCTCACTAATCTCACATTGCCAGCGCGGTCCAGTTATTTAAGATCCGTTCCTTTGGTCGAAAACAATGGCATAAATAATCTTGTTAAACTCCTCCCTTCTTGCCCAGCTCCTAGACTCTTTAGTTCCTAAACTCGGGGGGGAGGGAGTATATGGCGCCTCAAACTGTTGTCTGTCCTTGTAATCTGAACTTCCAGAGGTTTGGGCAGTTTCCGACCTGATAAGTCCAAACTGTTTGCTTGGCCTCAATTGAGCGCGCTTGGGGACTACAGTAAAAAGAAATACTGTGCCAGTTGTGGCTGTCGAGAGAATGACATTTGGGAGGGATTCCAGAAACGCACTTTGGCTCGAAATCAAAAGGTATTAAATAAGACGTGGGTGCAAACCTGTATATAGGACTCTTAACAACTCAACTTTTTCTCCTGTAGATTTGGTGCACCGAGATTTGGAGGGAGTAGAACAGGACCCCTCTCTGGAAAGAAATTTGGAAATCCTGGGGAGAAACTAGTTAAAAAGAAGTGGAATCTTGATGAGCTGCCCAAATTTGAGAAGAATTTTTATCAGGAACACCCTGATTTGGCAAGGCGTACCGCAGTGAGTAATGTGGATTTTACTCTGTTACAGCTTCTACTCCGTTGATGGAAACTGTGTCTTGCAAATATCTAGGTTTGGAGAGTTATTTGTGGTATGACTCCCAAACATGTCCTATTGAGTTATTCTGTGTAAAAATTGTGTGTTGGCCAGGTTTAATGGCATGGGCCTTTATAATCCAATCACTGGGGAGACAGGCAAGTCAATCAGCTTATTTGGGTTACACAGTGAGACTTGGGGTTTTTTTTAATATGTATAATAAAGTAATTTTTAATGCTAAATGGATTTTATTTTATGGGTCCAGATTTTTTTTTTAGTTGGCTAAGGTTTGAGACTGAGATCATTTGTTTTTCAGCAAGAGGTAGATACATACAGGAGAAGCAAGGAAATTACAGTTCGGGGTCACAATTGTCCAAAGCCTGTTCTGAACTTTTATGAAGCAAACTTCCCTGGTAAGAATTAATTTTCATCTTTGTCTTTCATTTATTTTCTCTTTACCTAAAAGTTTTTTACTAAAATATTATTGGTTACAGCAAATGTCATGGATGTGATTGCGAGGCAGAATTTCACTGAACCCACTGCTATTCAAGCTCAGGGCTGGCCAGTTGCTCTAAGTGGATTGGATATGGTTGGAGTAGCTCAGACTGGATCTGGGAAAACATTATCTGTAAGTTTAAGACAACTTGATACGTTCTGGGAGAGAGAGGATCTGAGAGTAAATCTTTTTTAAAGCATTTTAATGCAATCTCTCCTGTTTCTATTCTTGCTCTTCAATAGTATTTGCTGCCTGCCATTGTCCACATAAATCACCAGCCATTCCTGGAGAGGGGTGATGGGCCTATTGTAAGTATGGTTTATAAATTTTTTTGGTTCTTAGAGATTTGTAGACGACATAATACCCCCATTTTGCTAGAACTAGTTTGACTTGTTCTTTCTGGAGAATGGAATTTGATTTTGCCTAAGGACAGTAAGCTCGAGGCTTGTCATCAACTCTGATGCCTAAGTTCATTATCTATAACCTACAAATAGGAAATAAACAACTCCCAGAAGTTGCCTTCCACTTCACATGTGCTCCCGCACACAAAAAGTAAATGTAAAAGTTTCCTGGAACCAATGTTTCTTTGTTCTGAGCATAGTGGTCCCTGTGTATAATCTCAGTACTGTAATCCCAGGCAGAAACTGAGGATCCAGGAATTGGAAGCACACTTCAATAACAGAAGGCCCTTGTAAATTTAAAAAAAAAAAATTCATCAAAATTCAGTTCCCAACACACATCCCACCCTACCTCAATAAGACATGGCACCCTAGTATGCTGGTTTGTACTAAAACTTTTTTGTTTTTTAAATTTCTTTCCTTAGTGCTTGGTGCTGGCACCAACTCGAGAACTGGCCCAGCAAGTGCAGCAAGTTGCTGCTGAGTACTGTAGAGCTTGTCGCTTGAAGTCTACTTGCATCTATGGTGGTGCTCCCAAGGGACCACAGATTCGCGATTTGGAAAGAGGTATATGCCCATAAAGGGGCTATTTGTCACTGATAGGGTGAAAGTTTTGCATATTGTAGTTAAACTTGCTCCTTTAATTTAATTAAAGGTGTAGAAATCTGTATTGCAACACCTGGAAGACTGATTGACTTTTTAGAGTGTGGGAAAACCAATCTGAGAAGAACAACTTACCTTGTCCTTGATGAAGCTGATAGAATGCTTGATATGGGATTTGAACCCCAAATACGAAAAATTGTGGATCAAATCAGAGTGAGTATCCTTAACGTTCTTGTAAAAATCAGTTCTGAGTTTACTTTGTGTGTTGTGGTCTAATTTATTTCCCCCAATTTTTTAGCCTGATAGGCAAACCCTAATGTGGAGTGCAACTTGGCCAAAAGAAGTAAGACAGCTTGCTGAAGACTTCCTGAAAGACTATATTCATATCAACATTGGTGCACTAGAGCTAAGTGCAAACCATAACATTCTTCAGATTGTGGATGTATGTCATGATGTAGAAAAGGATGAGAAGTAAGTTTAAGTCTTAGCAATTTGAGGAAATCTTGCTTATACAACAGACTGGTTTTGAAAGTTGTATGAAAATTTAGTGTGGTGTATGTTCTTTTTAAAATGTTTGTTGGGAATATACGTATTGGATAAACTACTTCCCTGCCTGGCAGGCATGAGCAAAAAAGCTTGAGTTTGAACTTAGCCACTACACAAGCACACAAAGTGGTATGCCAGTCTTTTTGAAAAAAAAATTCTTTATTCTTTGGGTATTGATGTTTGCTAACAGCACTTCCTGTAAGGAAAGGAAAGCCACGTGTCATTAGCTTTCCCTAAAGGACAAAGAACAGAATTGACTTAGTGTGTGTGATGTTTTGACTTCTATAATACACATTCAACTGTTTCACCAATCATTTTTTTTTAGTTGATTGTTCCTTTTTAAAAAGTGACACTTTTTTTTAATCTTTAGACTTATTCGTCTAATGGAAGAGATCATGAGTGAGAAGGAGAATAAAACCATTGTTTTTGTTGAAACCAAAAGAAGATGTGATGAGCTTACCAGAAAAATGAGGAGAGATGGGTATGTGGTTTCCTGCATCAAGGCAGACTTCAGGAAGGGCAAAAGTACTTTGATCAGAAGCAGGGAGTTTTGTGGGGATCATATGCCACAGCATAGGTATAATTATATGAATTAATTTCAGTGACACTAAAATGGTAACAGCTCAGTGATACAGGCTCCATGAGAGAACACTTAGATGAAGAGCTGTAGGGTTAAATATTGGCATTCAGGTTTTAAATGAATGCACTAATATAACTTGCTGATACAGGTGGCCTGCCATGGGCATCCACGGTGACAAGAGTCAACAGGAACGTGACTGGGTTCTAAATGGTATGTATTTCAAATAAGATGAGGTTTGTAATTTGATAACATTTGCTTGGATTAATAGTCATTTTTATGTGTATGTCTTTGTAGAATTCAAACATGGAAAAGCTCCTATTCTGATTGCTACCGATGTGGCTTCCAGAGGGCTAGGTTAGTACAAACTCGAATTCGTGGCTTGGTTTCCCAGAAGATCTCCATGTAGTTTTTTTTAAAGAAAGTTTATTGCTTTCTTTAACCTGCATTTTTTCTAAGTTTTTTTCACATAAAGGTGCAGTCTTTGTGGCAAGGCCTAGGCATGACAATCGGAGGACTCGAGGGGGATGGAGGACTAGTGATCGGCTGGCTGCTTCCAGTCGATTAGAGAGGTGAAAAGCTGAAAGTGTGCCAGTAATCTTCAAAGGGCAGAACATACCACCTCTGCCCCATAAACTGTTCTCTCCGGGGGAAAAAAATGGAAGTTACCTCACAGTTCACTGCCGTGGTATTTCATCTGTCCCATGCTTTGCATGATTGCCATGGTACAGCATTGTTTCAAACTGTTCACTGTGATCTGTGGGTCTTTGAGTTTCAGTGAGTTTGCTGAAATGTCGAAGAAATATTTCCAAACTTCAATGTTCAATGAAATTTTTGTTCACGTTTGAAATGGAGAGAGCAGCTTTAAAAGGTACTAAGCCTTTTACAAATTGGTGAGTACTGGCACATGAGACCTAGAGCAGGATCAACTTCTCACACATAGTCAGTGGGAAAAGAAAGTGCCTTGAAAGTTCCTCCCTCACCTACACAGTAGTCGTCATGTCGAGACCTGCCAGAGAGAGACACATTCTCAAGTGAATCCTGGCTTCTTGGAAGCGCTTGCCTAGACGAGACACAGTGCATTAAAACAACTTTTGGGGGACAGGTATGTTTTTCTTGCAGCTGCAGTTGTAAGGTCTTGGCAAGACAAGCAGTGTGGCCAGAATTTTGAACTTCTGATGAGTGTAATGCAAAGGACCTTGTACATTTTTTATTTAAAGGTCCTCAAAATGAGCACATGAAGAGGTTGCTGTGAAACTTTTAAGTGGCCCTACTGCGCAGAAGCATTCAGATGTCACTTGATGATCTGTAAGGGAACATTACCAATTTGGGAATGTACTAAGGAGAACACTCATTCCCTCAATAGGCTGTCAGTGGGTGGGTGATAACTTAATACAGCTGACATGTGCTTTTTTGTTTTTTTTTTTTGTTTTTCTCCTGCCCCACCCTCTTTTTTTCCTACCTCAATGGTATTCCTACAGGAAATGGATAACCATTTTAACTATTTTTTGCAGCCCGTACCTTCTTGGGAATACAATTGTCTAACTTTTTATTTTTGGTCTGGCTGTTGTGGTGTGCAAAACTCCGTACATTGCTATTTTGCCACACTGCAACACCTTACAGATGTGGAAGATGTGAAATTTGTCATCAATTATGACTACCCTAACTCCTCAGAGGATTATATTCATCGAATTGGAAGAACTGCTCGCAGTACCAAAACAGGCACAGCATACACTTTCTTTACACCCAATAACATAAAGCAAGTGAGCGACCTTATCTCTGTGCTTCGGGAAGCTAATCAAGCAATTAATCCCAAGTTGCTTCAGTTGGTCGAAGACAGAGGTTCAGGTAAGATGTTACAGTTAGTTGGGTTAACCTCATTGTCTACAAAATCTGTTTTAAATGGGATCAGAGGGGTAAGTAACCCAAGAACTCAAAAAGCTACCTAACTTCTATGTTAGCACATTAACGTCATAGATAAAATTGACCCATTTTCACTTACTTTCTTGACAGGTCGTTCCAGGGGTAGAGGAGGCATGAAGGATGATCGTCGAGACAGATACTCTGCAGGCAAAAGGGGTGGATTTAATACCTTTAGAGACAGGGAAAATTATGACAGAGGTTACTCTAGTCTGCTTAAGAGAGATTTTGGGGCTAAAACTCAGAATGGTGTTTACAGTGCTGCAAATTACACCAATGGGAGCTTTGGAAGTAATTTTGTATCTGCTGGTATACAGACCAGTTTTAGGACTGGTAATCCAACAGGGACTTACCAGAACGGTTATGATAGTACTCAGCAATATGGAAGTAATGTTGCAAATATGCACAATGGTATGAACCAACAGGCATACGCATATCCTGCTACCGCAGCTGCTGCGCCTATGATTGGCTATCCGATGCCAACAGGGTATTCTCAGTAAGACTTTAGAAGTATATGTAAATGTCTGTTTTTCATAATTGCTCTTTATATTGTGTGTTATCAAACAAGATAGTTATTTAAGAAACATGGGAAATGCAGAAATGACTGCAGTGCAGCAGTGATTATGGTGCACTTTTTTCGCTATTTAAGTTGGATATTTCTCTACATTCCTGAAACAATTTTTAGGTTTTTTTTGTACTAGAAGATGCAGGCAGTGTTTTCACAAAAGTAACTGTACAGTGATTTCAGATACAATAAATGAAGGCAATGCATGGCCTTCCAATAAAAGATATTTGAAGACTGAATTAAGTGGAAATTGTACTTTATTTTACATATATAATGTCATGTAAAACTTGGCTTAGTATGTTTTGGGGGGATTTTCTTTTGCTTTGGTGTTTATTTTTACACAAAAACTAAAGTTGACTACTTGCCATTATTTGATTTAGGACTTAGGAGGAGGGGGGAATCAGAGGCCCTTAAGATGATCTGTTTATATGGGAAGAATACTTTGTCAGCTTTCGGTATCAGGGATAACAACATGGTGACTGTTCTTTTGCAAAACAGTTTAAGCAATGACATACTTTATTCTGGCTCTTGGTTGTATTGTCACCTGCCAAAGTGCACAAAGCTCAAAGACCGTTAGCCCAAAAGCTGTGCACTGTGTCCTTAGTGCAGCTTACTTTGTGGTTCGGTTCCGGTCCTAACCTGCTTGCTAGGGTTCATAAAGCCACAATGGCAGTCAGGAATGATTCCACATTATTTCAGGGCATTATAGAGGTCTTAAGATTGTAGGCTAGTCAGTACTCTCAACACAAGGAAGAAAACTTCAGAATTAACCAATATTCAGGCAGCAGAACCAAGAGCACAGTAAGAAAAGTGAGGTTAGATTCAACATGTGCTTACTGCTGCTAGAAAGATAAAGGGGATAGCCATAGATTTAAGTGGGTTTACCAACAGCTTTATTTCACAGTGGCTGTAGGGTCTAATTGTCTTCCCAGAAAATGGAGTGGTTTTGCCCAGGACAAAAGTCTTAATTTCATTTTTGTTAAACAGGCTTTGATGTTAATTCCTTATTTATAAAATGTAAAACAAATTAGAANCTTCCCAGAAAATGGAGTGGTTTTGCCCAGGACAAAAGTCTTAATTTCATTTTTGTTAAACAGGCTTTGATGTTAATTCCTTATTTATAAAATGTAAAACAAATTAGAATGTGTTGGGGGTGGGAGCTGGGGTTAATGGTGAATGTTTTCCAGGGCTGATATGTTGAAAATCGGTTTATCCTCGAGTACCTTGAGTGGTTTTCAATGGCATGGCTAGTCACATTCATGATTTTTAAGTATAGGGGTAGATTGAAGCATTTATTACATACTTTAATGTTCAATGTCTTAATGTGGGCCTTTTATTTTGTAAATATTATGGAAATGATTGTGGGGCTTGGAAAAAAATTACCTTTGAAGTTTTAAAGACAGTCCACTTTTTAGCATGTGTGTTGTGTCCAGCCTGTGGTTGTCTTAACTAATAAATGTGGTTTTTCTCCCCATTCTCTCCTTTTATTTATTTGCGTAGAGTCATCTTACCTGGGGTTTTGCAGCCCCCCACTCCCCAACCTGCCTGTCAGGGAACTTGACACAGACTATGCTGGCCTTCAAATCTGAGTGCCCCTCATAACACTCAACCCTGTTTACTTGTTTGCCCTTAAAACCGGTCACACAAACTGCTAAGCTTACAGATAAGCTGCTGTCTCCTGGTCAGGTATTGCATGTTTTCTGCTAGGTCTACTGATCTCCCAAGCATCCATAGTCGCTTTAAAGAAAACATGGACAAGCCTTTAATCCCAACACTTAGGGAGGGAGAGGCAGGTGGATTTCTGTGAATTTAAAGCCAACCTGGCCTACAAATCAAGGTCCAGGACGGCTGGGGTTGTTTCAGAGCAATCCGAGGGAAGGGGTAGTTACGGAGGTTTACCTAACAGGCCTGGGAAGTATTTTCCAGCCACACCCAGGAGGGAGCTGAAGTAGGCCACCGGTAACAGTACTGCCAGCATTAGGGACGGTCGGGTTTAAACTAAAGGACTAAAAGAACAGCTATAGTCTATGTGCGCACGGAAGTGAGTGCATTTCCCATGGGGATTGAACGCTAGGCCTTAACGCCAGCGCCGGGACAACATTTTGGTAGTCTTGTAAACTCGGAAAAATATGAATTGATGTTAGCTCTGCGGTAGTTACAGGATGGTGGTAAAAGCTGAAGTGAGTGGAGCTGCCAAACGCGGAAAGTCCCCAAGTTAGTAAACAGACCGAGGCCGGGATACGCCCAAGGAGGCTGCGACCAGGGCCGTGACGCACTTCCGGGGGGCGNCTCTGCCGGAGAAGGCACTTCTTCAGTGGGACGCCGCAGCAGCTCAGCCCGGCTGCTCTCCTGAGCAGGTGCCACCCGGGCTTTGGACCTTTGGGTGTCGAGTTGCGAAAGAATCTAGCCTCCCAATGGTGGTCCTCCATGGTGGTGTTCAGGGAGCAGGTCTTCGCGGTGGACGCCCTCCACCACGAACCAGGCCCTTCGCAGCCCGGGGACAGTGCCTTCAGGTTAGTTTCTCCAGAATGTATACGCGAAATCTTGCAAGACAAAGAGCTGAGTAAGGAACAGCTAGTGGCATTTCTTGAGAACTTATTAAAAACTTCTGGGAAACTACGGGAGACTCTTCTTCACGGTATGGCTCTTCGCGTTTCGTGCTTCTGAACAGGTTTGGGGTGGAAAGGCAGTCTTGCATGAGTTTGAGGACGACAACTGGCCCTGGGTTTCCAGAGGAAGAAATAACCCAAGTTTTCTTGAAAAAAAAAAATCAATAACATACTCATTGTGATCCACCTTCAGGCAAACGTCCGTGGCATCATGCCCGAGGAAATGGGTAAAGCATTCCGTTTGAAAAGGAATCCCCTTAGAGCTCAATCAGGCAGAATTAGGGCCTTAATTCAGCTGCATATTTGAAGTTTCATTGATATCAAGACATTTTCAAAGAACTATCTACTCTTCCGTTTTACGTACATGAAATTGTAGACTTATGTCAGTGCTTTTTCCTCTCTAGGTGACCTTTTAGCTTTCCAGCTAGGAGATGAAGTTTTATAGATTTGTATTTTTTAAGTATGAGTGAGTACTCTGTCTGCATGCATGCCAGACAGAGCTTCAGATCCAGTTATAGATGGTTGTAAGCCACCGTGTAGTTGCTGGGAATTGAACTCAAAACCTCTAGAAGAGCAGCCAGTGAGTGCACTTAACCGCTGAACCATCTCTCCAGTCCCCGCATCTTTGTCTTTAAAAGTCAAATACAACATGATGCAGAAATTCTAGAAAATAAAAATGAGCAATGCAATTGTGGCACACGCCTTTAATCCCAGCACTTCGGAGGCAGAGGCAGGTGGATCTCTGAGTTCAAGACATGCCTGGTCTATAAAATGAGTTCCAGGACAGCCAAGGCTACACAGAGAAACTCCCATCTCGAAAAGCAACCCAGAAAAGTGACTAATTTGTAGTATTTTATTTCATATTCTTGACGTTGATTGCCTTAAACTTCTTTACCATGCCTTCAAACATCGGTCTTACTACTCCCTCCAGTCTCTTACATCTCTACCTTCAGGTTACACAGACTCTGAAAATGAGATTTTTTCAGTTCAGTATGGATAACATAAGTGAGGCATCTTTTCAATAAAACAGAAGAAAAAAGCAAAATTGGCAGGAAGGAGTTCTTATTACGTTTTTAAGCTCCTTCTGTATATGTGTATATGGTATGCCACAGTACACACATGGAAGTCAGGACAGCTTTTAGAAACCCCAGAGACAAAACTCAGGCCTTCAGGTTGGCAGGAACTACTTCCACCCACTGAGCCATCTCTCCAGCCTTGAGGAAATGTCCTTGATTGATTGAGAGAGAGAGAGAGAGAGAGAGAGAGAGAGAGAGAGACTATGCCTAATCAGAACACAACCTGTGAACCTTGTTTAGTGAGCCAGATAAAGTAAAACCTGAGGTTTGGGGTGAGAATTAAAAAGTATGCCAGCCACAAGTTAGATGATATTCTTTCTTAGTTAAGTCTATAATAATAGAGAGTATTTTTAGGAAACATGATAACAGCGTTTGGAGTGAACGAGAAAAAACATGGCAAAATGTTAATTGACAACTCTAGGTAAAAGAGTCTAAATGTCTTGGTTGGTTGGTGGTGAGATTTTCTTGTTTTGTTTCTTTGGGTTTTTGTTGTTTTTGTTTTTAATTTGAGACAGGTTCTCTTGCTGCGGAAGCTGTCCTCAAACCCCCTGTGTAGCAGCAGAGGATAACCTGATTTATGAGCTACCATGCTTTTCTGGATTTCCCCTAACCCAGTTTTGCATAGGCTTTGTATCCATGGGAAACTCTCAGACAAGATTCACACAGGGCAACAAAAGGTATCTATAACACAAAAGATGGATCAGGGCTGATGCTAACTCCAGGTGTGACCCAGCAGGGGCGGGGAGAGGGGGTGCTTTCTATTCCCTCTGGCACCAGACCAGCAGGACATTTTGTCACTGTACCCCAAATTGGCCTTGAAATCACTATGTAGTCCAGGCTGGCCTCAAAAGTGTGAGCAGTGCCAGGATAACACAGGCGCATCGACACAGCACATTGTCCTAGTCTTTCGGTGTATTGTAGATTGGAACCTCTCACACTGAAGAGTTCAAGAGTCACTCCCTAAAGTTAAGTGGTGGTAATTGCTCAGAGTTCACTGGCAGTTTTCAGAGTTCACTGGCAGTTTGCACATGTGGGATAGATTTATACAATGACTGGTTTGTTTTCTGACAGGTGCCTTGGAGCACTATTTTAATGGCCTGGATCTGGTAAACAGAAAGCTACCTTATGGTCTTGCTCAGATTGGAGTGTGTTTCCATCCCGTTTCCGACGCTAAGCAGATACCTGGCAGTGTTAAAAGGTACAAAATGTGACAGATAACCTGGTTATCTGTTATTCAAGAATCGGTCATTCCCACTTTGGGATACATTATATAATCTTCATAAAAGCTAACTTCCTGATTTTTTTTTTTAATACACAAAGAATTGGTGAAAAGACTGAAGCTTCATTGGTGTGGTTTACTCCTGCAAGGACCTCAAGCCAGTGGTTTGATTTCTGGTTGCGCCATAGGCTTCTGTGGTGGAGAAAGGTACTGCAATAACAATTTCAGTAATTAATAATGAATTATTTATTTGCCTTTCTGTTCTTGGTTTTAAAGCAGGGCCTCATGTCACCCAGGCTGGTTTCAAGCTCCATCTGTAGCCTGGAATGACCTTGAATTTACCTTTCTGGGATTATAAAGAGTGCTAACACCCCTGGCATGCTGATTTGCTTACCTAATCTCTGAGTACTAGGCTTACAGGCATGCACCACCACACCTGGCTTATAAATAGAACTTGAGGTAGCTGTGGGGGTTTTGTATGTGTGTTTGTCTTTGTTTTAGTAGCCAGGTGATGGTGAGGTACGCCTTTAATCCCAGCACTCAGGTAGCAGAGACAGATTTCTTTGAGTTACAGGCCAGCCTGGTCTACAGAGTGAGTTCCAGGACAGCTTCCAAAGGTACAGAGAAACCCTGTCTTGAAAAACCAAAAATAAAGTTACTGTGTAGCTGGAAGGATGTCTCAGTTGTCTTCTAGGAGGACCAGAGTTTGGTTCTCAACACCCCAGTTAGGCAGTTTACAACTGAGGTTCTGTCTCCCTCCTCTGGCCTATGAAGGCATCTATAAACATGTGGCACACAAAAGGTCCACATAAATAAGGTAAATCTTTAAAAAAAAAAGTTGCTACTTTTTTTTTGGGTGGGGGCAGGTCCATCACAAATACCGTGATAAGTGTGTGGCATCAGAGGGATTGGGGAGTTCATTCTCTCCATTATGTGGATTCTGGGAATCCAACTCAGATATTCAGGCTTAGCAGCAAACACCTTACCTGCTGAACCATCTCTGTATCACGAATTCTAATTGGTCTTAATAAAAACTCAGAGTCAGCTATCGGGGTGAAAGCTGAAGAATCGGAGAAGCCGAGCGGCAGCCACTGTGCCTCTACCAGTGCTCAGACCAAAGGGGCGATCCTGTCTTTAGACAGACTGCTACCACAGACTGTACTGAGCTCCTGGCTCCACTCCCTAGTGCTGGGATTAAAGGCTTGGGATCCCAAGTGCTGGAATCACCTTTGTGTGAACTCTATTCCTCTTAGAGACAGATTCAATCTTGCATAGCCCAGGGTGGCCTTGAACTCACAGAGATCCACCTGGATCTCCCAGTCCTGGGTTTAAAGATGTGTGCCACCACTCCTTGGCCTCTTTCTCTGCACTCTGATCTTCAAGCAAGTTTTATTTGTTAAAACACAAAATATCACCACACATCTCAGTGACTCTGATTTTTGCTTTTTTAGAGACAAGGCAACCCTCAAACCCGAGCTGGCCCGGAATTTCCTTTTAGCTCAGTCTGATCTACAGCTAGTGGCAACCTTAGTTTAGCTGGGAATATAGGCGTGAGCCTCCAGCTCACCTGGTTTGATGAGGTCCTGGAGTTGACGGGAGGCTCTCTGTCGTGGTGCTTACTGTTCCAGTGGATATCAGGATGCCCTTGGCACAGATACACTGAGCTCAGGTACCGCGGCTAAGCCTTATGTTTGGGGCTTTACTTTCAACCTGTTGCCGGGTAGAAGTCCCGGGCAACCTTAATTCTCAGATAAGTATGAAACTGAAGGAAATTGATCCCAGCACTCAGAAGCAGGAAGATCTTTGCCTAGCCATGTCTATAGAGACCCCTTCTCAGAAAACACAAGTAAATCAACATATCATTAAATCAGTGAGACCCTTTGTTTTGTAGTTCGCTATGAGCCCGTCTAACTTCAGCAGTACCGACTGTGAGGATGGAGCCGGACGGAAGGGCAGCAAACTTTACTACAGCTTTCCCTGGGGAAAGGAGCCAGTAGAGACACTGTGGAACCTAGGAGATCAAGAACTGCTGAACATGTATCCCGGGAGTACATCTCGGTTACAGGTGTGTGTCCTCTGACCAGATTCTCTGTTTTCTGAACCCCTGAAGGATAATTGTATGGTGTCCTGTGACCAACCCCCAATAACTCTGTGTACCTTTTGTTTTGTTGTTTTGTTTTTTTGGGTTTTGGGCTTTTTTGTTTTTTGAGACGGTTTTTTTTTTGTGTGTGTGTGTGTGTGTGTGTAGCTTTGGAGCCTGCCCTAGAACTCACTCTGTAGACCAGGCTGACCTCAAACTCACAGAGATCCACTTGCCTCTGCCTCCCAATTGCTGGGATTAAAGGCTTATGCCACCACTGCCCGGCTCCCACTCAACTGTTGTGTACATTTTTTTGAACGTGTCCAACTACATAACCGTAACTGAGGCTGTCAAAGCCCATGAGATTTAATTGAATATCCCAGTAATGTGCTTTACAGGCCCAGGATCCAACCCAGAGCACGGGTTCCATGGGTTCTCCTGTCTCTATTCTCCAGATGAACAGTTCCTTCTGTCTTTCCTGTTCTTGTGTTGGGGGGGAGGGGGCTTCTCAAGGTATGTTTTATCACCTAGTTAATATAATGTTTGGATGTCTGGTGGTCTCTCCAATGTACATTCATTTTTATTCTATTTTATTTTACTTTCTTGTGTGTGTGTGTGGTTTTTTCAAGACAGGGTTTCTTTGTAGCTTTGGAGCCTATCCTAGAACTAGCTCTTGTAGACCAGGCTGGCCCCAAACTCACAGAAATCCACCTACCTCTGCCTCCCCGAGTGCTGGGATTAAAAGTGTGCACCACCGCCGCCCGGCTTTTATTTTACTTTCTGTGTGGGTGTTTTGCCTGTGTGTATGCAGTGCTCCAGAGACCAGAGGAGGCCATCAGATCCCCAAGACTTGGAGTTACAGCTGTAGCCCACCATGTCAGTACTGGGACTCAAACCCTGGTGCTCTGCAAGAACAAGTTCTCTTAACCCTTGATCCATCTCTCCAGCCCTGTCCAATGTACATTCATTTATGTCATGAGATGAACCCAAGACTTGGTGAATGTAAGTCCAGGAACTGGGCATGTAATGCATGCCTTTAATCCCAGAATATCTGAGGTTGAGGGCAGCCAAAGCTACATAGTGAGTTCCTGGCTCAAAAAACAAACCAAGGTTTTAGAGACGGTTGAGCTGGTAAAGCACTTGCTGCTGAGCTTGGCAACTGAGTTCAATTCCTGGAACCCACGTGGCGAAAGTAACCACAGGTGGTCCTCTTACCTCAGATGCATGTATTGGCACCTGAGCCCCCACCCCCCCATTATCAAACACAAGAATGGTAAAGGGACTATTAAATAGCAGGCCTCTCCCAGGGAGCACTGAAAAAGTTCTGAGGCTTCGGCCCCCTCAGGTGAGTCAGCTCATCCTCTCAAGGAGCAGAGCTGCTAGGTCTGATGTTTACAGGTGATGAACTTGAAGCAGAAGACGGTGTCATCATCTTCGACCCAGTGCTCTGTGTGGTCTGCATGGGCTAGGGCCTTTATAAGATGGATTTGTGATTTTTTTTTCCTGATTGTTTAAGTCTAAAATATATAACTTTAAGGGAAGTTCTGCTAGCTGGGCATAGTGGCACACACACCTTTAATCCTGGCACTCGGGATGCAGAGGCAAGCAGATCTCTGAGTTTTAGGCCCTATCCTGGTCTAACTGTAGTGAGTTCCAGGATAGCCAGAGCTATACAGTGAGGTCCTGTTTTGAAACACACACACTCAAGAAAAAAGTTCTGCTAAATGGTCCTTTTTATTCTCTTCTATGAAGGGTCGAGATGGGCGGAAAAACGTGGTTCCTTGTGTTCTGTCTGTAAATGGGGACCTAGACCTAGGCACGCTGGCTTACATCTACGATTCCTTCCAGCTCACAGAGAACTCCTTTGCAAGGAAGAAGAGCCTTCAGAGAAAGGTGCTTTTGCTATTTCATGGATTTGGAAAACTAAAATTATGTGGGGATCTTTGTTGTTGGTCCCCCCTTCTATACATTAACTGTGCTTTTCCTTATTCCTCTTGTTCCTTAATTGCCTCAGGTGCTTAAACTTCACCCTTGTTTAGCCCCTATTAAGGTGGCTTTGGATGCGGGGAAAGGCCCGACGGCAGAACTAAGACAGGTGGGTTAAATAAGTTTAATTGCCACGACTTTTTGTGTTTTCGCCTGTGGTATGGAGGTCAGGGCTACTTAGGAGATGGTTCTGTCCTTCCACTGTGTGAGTCCAGGCCCTGGGAATAAAACTCAGGTGCCCAGGCAGTAACTGCCTTTCCCCACTGAGCCATCTTTCTGCCAGTTGCTTGGAAGCTGTCAGGAAGCAGTGTGTGGTTGACTTCCTAAATGTGGTGCTGGGGTTTCTCAGACTGTCCCTTCCTTCTCATCCTGATGTGGAAGAACTGTACCTACCCCGTCACAAGCCTTTACAGTTGTCATGGCTTTTCTGCAGCCATGGGTTTTTTGTTTGTTTCCTGTTTTGTGTTTTGAATGAGAATGGTGATAATTCTTGATTGGTATAAAACTGTTTCTTGGAAGATTTGCAGTCAATATTCAGTTGGCATTGCTTAATTTCTTCATTTTTAGGAAGTATGCAGTTCAGTCAGGCAGTCAGTGCGTAATCTCTAACATTGTAAAGCTGAACAGTTTACATGTGTTTTAGAGACTGAAGAAAGTGGTTTATAGTTTCGCAAACAATTTCCTTTCATATTTGAAATCTGTTTTTCCTCCAGGTTTGTCAAGGGCTACTTAATGAATTACTAGAAAATGGGATTTCTGTGTGGCCTGGTTATTTGGAGACTGTGCAGTCTTCATTAGAGCAACTCTACGCAAAGTAAGGATGATCTTCCTTGTCATTATTTAATTTATATTTCATTATGCTAATAGAATCAAATCTCTTCTAGATACAATCTTTAAAATGAGGTTGCAGCCAGATGGTAGTGATGCACGCCTTTAATCCCAGCGCTTAGAGATTCACCTGCCTCTGCCTCCTATGAGTTCAAGGCCAGCCTGGTCTACAGAGTGAGTTCCAGGACAGCCAGGGCTATACAGAGAAACCCTGTCTTGAAAAACCAAATATTAAAATGGGCCTGGAGAGGTGGCTCATTGATGGAGTGCTTGTTGTTCTTCCAGAGAACCCACGTTTGGTTCCCAGCACCCATGCTGAGCAGCTCACATCACTTACTCAGTTATAACTGCTGCTCCAGGGATTTGGCAGCCCCATCTGTCCTCCGCAGGTGCTGCATTCATGAGGCATGCACATATAGACACACGTACATAGAAGTAAAGCATAAATCCTTAAAAATCATAGCAGGTGAGGGGTAACACAAGGAGCAATAACTCATCATGAAGAGCATCTGCTTCTCTTGCAGCAACCTTCTCAGCCCCCACATGGCGGCTCACAGCCATCTGTAACTGAAGTTCCAGGCATTCATTGCCTTCTCCTGGTTCCCATGGGTACCAAGCACACAGGTGGTGTACATACATGTAGGCAAACATAGAAATAAATCTTTTTAAAAAATAATTCCTAGCTAGGTGGTGGTGGCACATGCCTTTAATCCCAGCACTTGGGAGGCAGAGGTAGGCGAATCTCTTTGAGTTCCAGGCCAGCCTGGTCTGCAGAGTGAGTTCCAGGACAGCCAGGACTGTTAACACAGAGAAACCCTGTCTTGAAAAAGCAAGCAAACAAACAAAAAAAGAGATTCCTAACTTTTCCTTTCACAGAACTTTGTGCCTTGAACTAGTAATTGCCATAGCAAGGAGCAGTATTTGGCAAGTATTTGAAGATATACCTCAGTTTGTCAGTTTTCAGGGAGGAAATTGGGTGTATAAAATCAGAACTGAAGGAACATAACTGGACCGCCTTTCCTGGCTGGCTTCAGGTTCTGTCTGAGACTTAGGTGGAGGACAGAGACCCAGTCTCTTCGGTGGTTGGCATCTTCACTTACCCAGAGCTGAAGCCAGCTTCTAGTTTATCATCTCTCACTGAGAAGCCAACGTCTGATGCTTTTCGAATGCTAATATTTCTGCAGCCAGTGGAAATACCCATGTGACCTGTGGCAGGCTAAGGTCAAAGCACAGGTGCTCGGTATGAGGCATCTTTATTGCTCCCCCAGTCGGGTGTGGGCCTGACTCCTCATTTGCAGTCTCTATCAGTTCAGGCAGCCTCCCCTGTTCCCCCAAGATCTCTCAGTACAGAGTCTTACACTAACACGGAAATCCTCTCGCCTCAGCCTCTTGAGTGCTGAGAGATTATAGGTGTGAGCCACTGTGCCTGACTCCTATATAGGTCCCAACTTCATACTGCTCTGACTTCCTAGCCATTACCCAGATTAAGGTCACTAATATTTCTGTCTGAGTTATTAAAATAATCTTACAATTGCAATCTCTCTAGTATTATTAGTTTGCTACTTTATTAATTTCTGCTTTTTTATAAATTTATCCTTTTATGCTTATTTTTGTTTCTAGCTTTTTGTGTTGAATTTATATATATATTATTATAATTTATATTATATTAATATATATATAAGATTAGATTTTGTGTCTTGTTCTTTTACTTTGTAGGCATGATAGCTCATACCTGCAATATCAGTGATCTGTAGGCTGAGACAGGAGGATCACAGGTTGAGGCCAACTTGGGCTCCATAATGAGATCCTGTTTCCAAAAAGCAGTACATAAATAAAGTATACCTTTCAGATACTGTCTGCAGGAAAACAGTTCTCAGCGCGTAGCAGCAACCACCCAGGTGTGGTGGCAGAAGGTCGTGTGTAACTCAGTGGCTGAGCACAAGACCTGGGTTTTTTAGACACCAGCAGGGACAAAGTAGAAATGGAATAAGTGCTGTTTATTCAGACAGAAAATGAAGGAGAGGAACTTGACCTTCCTAGTTTCCATAATGCTCTGAAGTCTTGTTCATGTGGGGGTATCACTTTAAAAATTTCCCTATATTTATTTATCATGTGGGTGTGGGGTGTGTGCTAGTTATGGGTGTGCCTATATATGGAGTTCTGAAGCCTCTTTTTCCCCCCCCGAGACAGGGTTTCTCTGTGTAATAGTCCTAGCTGTCCTGGAACTAGCACCTGTAGACCAGGTTGGCCTCGAACTCCCAGAGATCCATCTGCCTTTGCCTCCCAAGTGCTGGGATTAAAGGTGTGCATGTTTTGCCTATGTGCATGTCTGTGAATCGTGTGTGTGCAATGCTCACAGAGGACAGAAGAGAGCATCAGATCCTCGAAACTGGAGTTACAGGGTTTTGTTTTTGTATTTTTGATACTACATCTACGGAAGGGTCAGGTCCCTGCAAGTTCTACAGCCTGCATCAAAACAATCCTTGATCCTCAGAGAAACAAGAATCAAACTCAGTTCAGCCCAACTTAGCTGTTGCTTGATCATCCCTCTAGACTCTGACACCAGGTGGCTTAATGTAGCCATGTTTAAGCACTGCTCAATTTTGGGCGGGGGGGGGAGTTTCCTGATGACAGTTAACTTGGTCCCTAGTGTACAACAAAGCTTAAGACATGGTAACGTTGAAACTCTTTTACAAAGTACTTCCGACTTCTCACATAAAGGGTTCTGTTGGCTTAGAAACAGTGCTCAAGATAAGGGTGTAGGGAGAATGGCTGAGGTGAACGTGGTGCCTATGGGAGTCCGGATTGGCCTGGCCCTAAGCTAACCTAGAAGTTACGTAGGCTGTTGTCCAGCACAAGTGACATCTCCCCTAAGGATGATTTGATGGACAGAGAAGCAGTGTGTAATAAACAATATCCTGGGGGATTCAGGTGAAGCTTGGCCCTACAGACAGCAACCGACCACAAGGTTATAAACTGTAGCCTTTCCCAGCATCCAGGAAAGAAGGCTAGTAAGCATCCTTTGAAGAGATAAGCATGCGTGTTTAACTTCCTGGTTTCCCTGGTGCTTTGTGCACACGGACCTCCTACCCCCTACGCACATCTCGTCCATGTCCAGGCCGACATTGAACTCAATATAGCTGAGGAGTACCTTGATCTTTGATCATCCCGCCTCTTCTTCCTGAGTGCTGGGATCACAGGCATACACACTGTGCCTAGTTTTGAAAAAAATGAGTGTTTGGCAGAGGCAAGTGGATCTCTGTGAGTTCGAGGCCAGCCTGGTCTACAGGAGCTAGTAGTTCCAGGACAGGCTGCAAAGCTACAGAGAAACTCTGTCTCAAAAAAAAATCGGGGCTGGAGAGATACTCAGTGATTAAGAGCACTAGTTGGTCTTCCAGAGGACACAGATTTGATTACCGGCACCCACATGGCAGCTCACAACTTTCCATAAACTTCAGTTTCAGGGGATCCAGTGCCCTCTTCTGTCTTCCACAGGCATCAGGAACTTATGTAATACACAAACATATATACAAGCAAAAGACTCATACAAATAAAATAAAAATAAGTTTAAAAAAGGTAAAAAAAAATGAATGTTTAATCTGATTTGGAAATCAGGAAGGCCAGTGTGGATTTATTGAATGATTGATGAATTAAAAACAATATGTTAGCATGCTAAGTCATAAACGAAGTGTGGATTTGTTATAATACCAAATAATCTGTTGTATACCAAATCTTGTTTTAATATAGTTTATTTAAGACATTAGCCTGCAAATATGTTTCTGTCATTAAAGCCAAATTAAGAAGGCTGAGATCACTGGAGTTCAGTCATAGTGCTCCCCAGGTGCCAGAGTTCATTTCTTAGGTTTAGTTTTTCTGGCTTTCAGCCAATATGGTAAATTCAAAACTTCACTTTCAGTGTGCTTCAGAAAAGGGGGTCTGGCTGTCAAGGCCTGACTGTAATAAAAGTGGCTTGGACTCTGGGGTATCAGATGGTGAGGAGCTGATGTCCTTGTGGTGCTCATATATTTTGTTGACCGCTCTCAGGTACGATGAAATGAGCATCCTCTTCACGGTTCTGGTTACCGAAACTACTTTGGAACGTGGGTTAATCCAGCTGAGAAGTCGAGACACCACGATGAAGGAAATGATGCACATATCCAAACTGAAAGACTTTTTCATCAAGTACCTAGCGTCAGCCACGAAAGTGTAGGTCTTCATAGTTCTGTAATAAATACTCTTTTGACTTTGTTAGCTTATATTGTTATGATTTTGACCATTTTGCTTTTATAAAGTGGACATTTTTGTCTTTTTTCTTTGATTTAGTTTTTATTATCCTTTTGATATGGTCTATTATGAAAACACAAATCCTGATCTGCCAAATAAGCAAAATCAGGTTGGGCCGCATGGTGAGACCTTGTCTCAATAATTAAAAAGAAAAGAAAAAATCCTGAGGCTGGGCGTACTCCTTCCTGTAATCCCAACACTTGGGAGTCTGGACAGAAGGCTTGTTGAACATTCTAGGCCAATCTAGGCTACAGAGTGAGACTTCATCTCCAAAACTAACAAATGAGAAGGTTGTTGAGGTGGCCCAGGAGGTAGAGGAACTTGCCATCACGCCTGAAAAATTGATACCCTGTATATATATGGTGGAAGGTGAGAACCAAATCCTCCAAATGTGAACCATGGCAAGTGAACCCCGTTTTGGGGGTTTGGTTTTTTGAGACAGTTTCTCCATAGCTTTGGAGCCTGTCCTAGAATTCGCTCTGTAGACCAGGTTGTCCTCAAACACAGAGATCCACCCACCTCTGCCTCCCAAGTACTGGTATTATTAAAGGCATGTGCCACCACCGCCTGGCCCAAAATAAATTTATTAAGAAACAAAAGGAAATCAAGAGGTTGGAAAGTCCAAAGCTAGTGTAACAGTAAGTGGTTTGGGACTCAGGTGCATCCTGTCTTCCTGTTCTGCTATCTTACTTGCAGGGTTCATTCTGGCTTGGGAGAATAGGATCTCAAGTAATCCAGGCTGGTCTGCATCTTGACATGTAGTCGATGAAGGCCTCAAACTCCTGATCCTCCTGTAATCCCACCTGAGTGCCGGCATTACAGGTGTACACTACCGCACCCAGTTTATGTAGTGCTGGGGATTGAACCCAAGGCTTTGTACATGCTAAACAAATGCTCTACTGGCCTAGCTACATCCCCAACTCCCAACTGTAGGTATTCTGCTAGAATGGGAAGGCACCACTGTTTTTGCAATATCCTTCTTGTTCGTAATACTGAGAATTGAGAGACTGAGAGATGGCTCAGAGGGTAAGAGCACTGATTGTTCCTTCAGAGGTCCTGAGTTCAGTTCCCAGCAACCACAGTGTGGCTCATGGCCATCTCTAATGAGAACTGGTACCCTCTTCTGGCCTGCAAGGATACATGCAGGCAGATGCTGTATACATAATTAATAAATAAATCTTCTAAAAAAAGAAATACTGAGACTTGAACCTAGGACCTGACATCCTCCTGTTTGAGCCTCCCAAGATGATTATGATTGGTGTGAGCCACCATGGCCAGCTCTGTGTGTGTGTGTGTGTGTGTGTGTGTGTTATACACAAAAGCAGGTACATGTGTGTGGGGTGGGTGCATATGTGTGTCCCAGGAAATCTGAAGGATCCTCCTGTGTCTACTTTCCTGGTGCTAAGATTACAGCTGTATAACAGAGAACCTGGCTTTTAGTGGGTGCTGTTGTTTTTATCTATGTTCTCTTTACCAATAAATACTCAGGAATTTGATATTGGGGTGAAAACCTGCTAGGTCAGAGAAACCAGGAAGCAACCAGATGACCTTCCTTTTCGGCTGGAGACCCAACAAGAGAGTGTCTCTCGACACTGTCCCAAGCCAAAAAGGACCACAAAACTCTTCATTCCCTCCCTACTCCTTTCTCTGTGTGTCTCTATCCATCTTATTAGGTCCTCTGTACTCTCTGTGGCTAATTCTTGTCAACTAATTGCTGGCTCTGCTCCATGATCCAAGGTTAATTTTTTAACACAATCTCAGAGTTTCACAGTGTGATCAAATATCCCACAACATTTCCCATTTTTTGTTTAAATAAGTTTTTAACTCTTTACGCAGTAAAAGTATATACAATAAGAACAATTATCAGGTGTTTTCTAAATAAAAAGGTTTCAATTGAAACAGTAAAACTGTATAGCAAGAACAATTATCAGGTAAGAAATACATTCACAATGTACAGTATCTTTTTAGGCCTTAAAACATTTAAGCTTTTATGTCTGTTAACCTTATATACTTTACAGTTTTTGTAAGTTTCTTTTCTGAATTAGGTAACAAGAAAAACTTTATCTAGTCTTCAATTCCCATCAGAGACCCAAAAAGAATATAATTTTACCTGAGTAAACAAAATACAAAGCAAGCAACCTCTAAAACTATAGAAATGACAGGGACAGCTGGCTGCCTGGACAGTCACCCAAGGTTCCTCTGTAACGTTAGGGCATTCATCTTTGTCCTACAACTAGAGTATCTAATGATTTCTCTGTGAAGCAGAAATTTTGAAGGACTGGCTTACCTTGCCTTGGCAAAGTTCACCAGTCTCCTTTGTGTTCTGCTTGTCCACCTTGGACAGTGTACTGTCAGCAGTTGAGGGCAGTTTCTTACCCCGTGGCTAGCTTTGCCATATTGAAAGCAAACCCCATATGGAAGTTCCTTGATGCCCATCATCATTTTTTGAAGTAAATTACTGTTTTGTTTCTGAGATTGCAGTAAAGTTTGTTTTAGTTTGTTTGTTTAGTTGGTTTTGGTTTTTCAAGACAGGGTTTCTCAGTAGCTCTGGAGCCTGTCTTGGAACTCACACTGTTGATCAGGCTGGCCTTGAACTCACAGAGACCTGCCTGTCTCTGCCTACTGAGTGCTGGGATTAAAGGTGTGTGCCCTCACCACCCGGCAAGGTTGGAGTAATGTTAATTTGTGTTTTCCATTGCTGTAACAAATCTTGTCCTCATTAATTTTGTTATGTTAGCCACATATGTCTTTAATTTTCCTAACTGTCCTTCTGACCCTATACACTCAACCCAGCTTGTACTTTGTTTTACCTGAGATAAAGTTCCAATCCCTAGAAGCTGAACAATTACCTCCTGAAGAAGCCAATCTGGATGCCAAGATTTTGGTGAAATTATGGTTACATCTGCACCTGTGTCCAATAATCCTTCAATTGCAGTGCCATCCCTGTTTTTATCTTTGGTCTTTGATCATTTTTAGAAGTTTGACAAAATAGTTGTTTTACAGTCTCACCTGAATTTTTTGTTTTTGTACTGAAGCTGTTCTGTCCATCCGGAGCAGTATGATTTTTAACAACAGGTATCAAGTCTTTTAATTGTTCTGTGGATGAGTTTCCCCAGTGCTGACAGGGAATGATGGAACCCCAGATTTGATATTGGGACCTGTGGGAGTTACCCTAAGGTGTTTCCCAGTGTCAAAGGGTTTCCTTACTTGTCCCTTGTTGATCTGCATTCATTAATCCAGTGCCAGCCTTTGCCACACCTTTTGCATACTCAGAAGGGTAGGGTTTTCTGTTTGGATTATCTCTAGAAAAAACGTTGTTTCTAGGAATTTCTTGTCTACAATCCCTTTCCAGATGACCTTGTTTACCACAATTAAAACATATGACATTCTGATATTTTTAAAAATTTTAAGAAATTTTTACTTCTATCCAAGTAATTATAAACTGGTTGGTCTATTAGCTCAGGCTTCTTATTAACTCTTTCTTACATCATACATTAACCTATTCTTGTCTGTACTAGCCACATGGCTTGGCACCTTATATCAGCAAGGCCCTCTCATCTTGCTTCCTCTGCAGCTGGGTGACAGCTGCAGACTGAGTCTTTCCTCTTTCCAGAATTCTGTTCTCCTCATCCCACCTATACTTCCTGCCTGGCTACCAGTCAGTCAGTGTTTTATTAAAATACAATTGACAATTGTCCCACAGCATGTGGATAAGTCTGAAGGGTATTTTTATTTTCTTTTTCTATCTGTTGTTTTTTAAGACAGGGTTTCTCTGTGTAGCCCTGGCTGTCCTAGACTCTCTCTCTCTGTAGACCAGGCTGGCCTCGAACTCTTAGAAATCTGTCTGCCTCTGCTTCCCGAGTGCTACGTAGGCCACCGCCCAACTTAAAGGGTATTTTCTTGATTAATGAATGATTAATGTGAGAGGGCCCATCACATTGTGGGAGGTGCCACCCCTGGGCACTGCTGTGAAAGACCTGACCAGGTTATTTCAGGGGAGATTGTGGAACTTTGGGCTGGGAAAACCACCCAGTGCTTAGAGCTTGGCGAGCGGTTCTGTGGGAGCTTGGGAGCTGATGCTGAACCGCCCAACTTTTGAGGTTTCTGAGGGATTATAGGTGTGCACCATCACGGCCAGCTTCCAAGTTGCCGGTCACTTTAAACAATCCTGGCTCCAGTTTGAATCCCTCATCTCGGGGAGGATCCCACATGCTCGAGAGTGTTTCCTTCTGAAAGCCGAGGGTGGTAGATTCCCTACCATTACAACACATCCTGTTGGTTCAAGTCTTTCATGAGGTTGCCCCTGTAGCCCCACCTGAGGTGCTGTTTATGGGGAACACTATGGGGGGGACTCTGTTCAAGGGGAAATCGGAACCCTGGGAGATGTAAATTATATTTGAGTTTATTTATACCTTGGGCCAGCATTTTCATTGTCCCTGCGCCAGCTGACACTGTTTGGACAGCTGGCTGTAAAGTCAGCCCTGGCGCTGCTAGTCACCAGCTGTGCGAGTTTGAGCTTAATTACAGCCTTTTCCTCTTTAAAGACTACTGAATCCCCCTGAAAGCTTGAATACTGTCTCCTATATTTGGGTTTCTTTACTTTTAAAATTACATTTACTTTGTGTGTGTGTGTGTGTGTGTGTAACAGCCCAAAGCTGATAACAACCCCAAGTAAAGTCCTCTCTAGGATTAAAGGCGTGTACCACTACCTCCTGGTTTCTATGGCTAACTAGTATGACTCCTGGGATTAAAGGTGTGTGTCACCACTGCCTGGTCTGTAAGACTCACCAGTGGGGCCTGCTTTACTCTCTGATCTTCAGGCAAGCTTCATTTATTAAAATACAAATAAAATATCCCTCCAGAATGCACCTTGGGATGTGCACATTTGAGATCTGAGCATTCTTAAATCCACTGATCCCTCTGAACAGGCAAAGATGATTTCCTACTCTTGCTGGGGACAGCATCCTCCTCCCTTTGTACCGTAACACAATGCAAGCTTGGTGCATGAGGAAGATACTTTAGTGTGTGTGTGCTACAATGAAAAAAATCAAATGCAAACCAGGCGGTGGTGGCGCACACCTTTAATGCCAGCACTTGGCAGGCAAAGACAGGCGGATCTCCTTAGAGCCAGCCTGGTTCCAGGACAGGTTCCAAAACTACACAGAGAAACCCTGTCTTAAGGGGAGAAAAAAAAAAAGTAAATCAATACTAACAAGATTTGTTTTCTTTTTAATTAGGTATATGTGAGTGTCTATGTGGGGGTATATGCACACATGAGTGCCAAGAGTCCAGAGACGGTATTGCATCCCCTGGAATTGAGGTTCAGGCAGTTGTGAGCTGCCTAACGTGGGGGTTAGGAGCCACCCAATGTCTTCTGTCAAAGCAGCACGGGCTTTTAACTGCTAAACCATCTCTTCATCACCAATACTATGTGTTTGCAGCCACGTAGTCACACACACACACACAAGGTCTGCTCCCCTACACTGCAGGGGTTACAGGTGTGTGTAGCCACACCTGACTTTTTACGTGGGTGTTGAGGACCTGACACAGGTTCTCATACTCGTGGAGTAAGCACTCTTTCCTGAGGAGCCATCACCCCAGACCCTCAGACCCATTTTCAAGGTCACCTATATTTAGGCATGGATTATGCTTTGTGGTGGTCTTTATTTGTAGCTGTTCGTTGTGTGTTTCTTCTTGCTTGCTTTTTTTTTCTTCCTATTTTTGAGACAGAGTCTTACTATGTAGCCATGGCTGTCCTGGAACTCACAGAAATCCACCTGCCTCTGTATCCTGAGTGCTGGAATTAAAGATGTGTACCACCACACCTGGCCACATTTTGTGTTTTTGTGTTTGAACCTTTGGTAGGCAGGGGGACAAGGGATCATGAAAGATGATTATTATAACCCCTCTTGGTTCACTCACAAACAGCACTGTTGTCTAAGATTTAACTTTTGTTTGTTTGTTTTCGAGACGGGGTTTCTCTGTAGCTTTGGAGCCTGTTTGGAGCCAGCTCTTGTAGACCAGGCTGGCCTCAAACTTACGGAGATCCGCCTGCCTTTGCCTGGGAAAAGGCATGCACCACCACCACCCGGCCTAGATTTAACTTTTTTTAATTTTTATTATTTATTTTTAGATGAGATTGGGCATGTTCTGGGTGATGTGGCTGTAGGCTTATTTATTTTTAATTAAGTGTTTAGGTATGTGTTTGTGCACATGAGTGCAGTGCCTGTAGATGCCAGAAGACAGTGATGGATCCTCTGGAAACAAAGTTATTGGCAACTATGAGCTGTGGGATGTGGATACTGGGAATCAAACTCCTGTCCCTTGAAAGAGCAGTGTGTGCTTTTAACTGCACAGCCCCTCTTCAGCCCCCAGGTAATCAAATGGTGTTGGAAAGCGAGAACAATGGACGCCCACAAAATCAAACACTTTATAACTATTATCAAGCCTGGCTACTTAGATGACGAGATTAGATGCCCAAAATTAGCCAAAGGAATAGTGTTCAGATGTGAAAAATAGGAATTCACTTTTGGTGACTAGGTTAAATAGTTTTGGTTTTGTGGGGGTTTTTTTTGGTTGGTTGGTTGGTTGGTTGGTTTTTTGTTTTTCGAGACAGGGTTTCTCAGCAGCTTTGGAGCCTGTCCTGGAACCAGCTCTTGTAGAGATGCGCCTGCCTCTGCCTCCTGAGTGCTGAGATTAAAGGCGTGCGCCACCACCACCTGGCTAGTTTTGTGTTTTAAGACAGGGTCTTGCTTTGTAGTCCCAGTTGGCCTTGAATTCAGGGTCCTCCTTCACCAGCTTGGTGTGAAACTGTGAAGGACCAGGTGAATTTGCTGTTTGCCCATACACACAGGCTTACTAGAAAGTCTTTTTTACACAGGATGCAGTCGGTTTCTTAACACTTCAGTAGGTGAGGTCAGAATAGATATAATCCGCTTTATAACCAGCATGGCCTTCTGAAACAGAAAAGGGAAAAGAACTCAGTCACTTCCAGCGATAAACTCAGGCAAAGTCTAAATGGGATCTCCCAGTTCAGGAGTGTGGGCTCAGTGGGTAACAGCACTTGTCACCAAGCTTGAAGACCTTAGTTCTATCCCAGGGTCCCACAGGGAGGAAGGAGAGCGCTGACACCAAGTTGTCCTCAGACTGTCAGTGGGCCCCAGCAGGCTCCTTATCTCAGCACTGGGGTCACAGGCCTGAGCATGGCTGTGCCAAGCTTTTTGCGTGAGGGTTGGGGGTCCACACTCACGTCCCATGCAAGTGAGGCAGGCAAGAGCTCTGAGTGCAGAGCCATCTCCCCAACCCCCAACTGCTCCTTGAAAATGTTTTAGTAGTGACCCTGAATCCTCTTCTTGGGAGTTTTTTGATTTTTTTTTATTCTTTTAGTTTTGTGCATGTGAGGGATGTATGCACATGTGGACACAGGTGCCCTTGGAGGCCAGGTGCTGAAGTTATAGGCGGTCGTGAGCTGCCTGACTTGAGCGTGGGAAGTGGATGCAGGTCCTCTGGAAGGGACAGTCATCTCTCCAGCCTGTCTTGGAAGTATTTAGAAGACAGTCTCTACCTTGTCTTTATCTCCTCCGGCCTCAGCACCTGACGTATTTGTGGGAGCTGTTATTGCTTACTGTTGACTTTCTGGGCACCTGGGGTCCCCATATCCCAGATACAAAGTCCCTGCTCACAGTGATGTTGCAGGGACTCTTGTCTCATTCCAAAAGCATCTCTTGTCCCCATCATGACTCACCTTGTTCCCTGGGTGCCACCTCCTTGAAGACTGGAGTGGCATAGTGTAACTCCTGGGGTTGTCCTGCCTCTGAGCAAAAACAAACAGAAACCAAAAAAGGAAAACAATGCATAGCATTACTGAGCCGATCCTTGGATCCCCTGACCATGTGGGGGTAGTGGCCTGGGGCCAAGAGGGAGCACTTTCCTTTTGGGAGTATGTGGAAACGTGTTGCTGTCCCTCCAAGTCTGATCCATGCCCCTGCTTGGCAAGATGGGAATGGCAGAAAATGGGAGCTGATGCTGGTGTGTCAGGGCTTACACAGTGCTCAGAGCATGACTGGGAGCTCAGAGTGTGACCGGGACCTGTTGAGCTGCCTGGGACAGAGCCCTTAGCTAGGCCCTTCCACCACAAAGCATCCAACATGCAGTGTCTGATTTGATAAGCGGCTAAATATTGTACGGTGTGGTGACTCTAGCTAGTCATTAAATACTACCCTCTTGAAGACTGCGAAGGACCAGTTTTATGTTCTCTCACTTACTCCCACACTCGGCTGGCATGTGTGGAGCCCTGGGTTTGATTCTAAGCATCGCAAGAAGCAAATAAGCAACCAAACAAAAATGAGATGTGCTTGCTTTGCAGCATGTAGACTGAAATAGATACAGAAAAAGTTATCATGGCCTCTGGGCAAGGATGACATGCAATTTAAGTCACATTTATAATCCTAGGACTTACAAGGCTGAAGCAGGAGGATTATCATGAGTTTGAGGTGATCCTGGGCTGCATAGCAAGTTCAAAGTCAGCCTAGACTAGATGCTAATAAAAAAGTGAACAAGCAAACAGAAAAAAAAATTGCTCCCAAATAACCAAGTTGCACATAATAAGCATATATAGTTTTTATTTGTTATTAAAATAGATGTTTTTAAAGATCAACTTGGACATAGTATCACATGTTTGTGATTCCAGCGCTCAAGAGGCTGAGGCAGGAGGATTGCAAGCTTGAAGCCAGGCTGGGCTACATAACAAGGCAGTCACAAAACAAGATATATTAACAGCAAAAACTTTTTTTAAAAGATGATCATAGCCGGGCAGTGGTGGTGCACGTTTTTAATCCCAGCACTCGGGAGGCAGAGGCAGGTGGATCTCTGAGTTTGAGGCCAGCCTGGTCTACAGAGCAAGTTCTAAGACAGCAAAGGCTACACAGAAAAATCCTATCTTGAAAAAAAAAACAAAAATATGATAATGAAAGACTTTGGGATACAGCATGGGTCATCCCAAGCTAATATAAAGTCATATCTAAGCATATTAAGTAAAAAAAAGAAAGAATCAAGGCTAGAATGGCCGACTGGTGACATCTGGCCATCTGGAGAGTAAGATGGGAGATGGAGGGCAGAGGTGGGAGGGAGATGGCATACTCTTACTTTCCTTCCTTTTTTTAACCCACCTTTCTGGAGAATCTTTTTTTTTTAAATAATTTTTTTTTCATAACCAGAACTGTGTAGAATACTTGTCTAGCATATGTGACACCTTGGATTCGAGTTCCAGCACCATACCATATATACATATTATACTATACATGTCCACAGTCACCCCAAACCAACAAAACTCAACAAAACAGCATACCATATATACATATTATACTATACATGTCCACAGTCATCCCAAACAACCAACCAAACTCATCAAAACAGCCGGCCAGGCCCCTAACCTGTCTGAGTCTCACAGACGTTAGCATACAGCTCGCCTTGCATGGGTGCATCTCCAGAACCCTTGGACTCGTCCACTCTCCGAGCTTTTCCTGACCAAAAAAAGAAAAAAAAAAAGGCAGAGTCATCACATTTAACCAGTTTAGACATTTTTCCTGTCTTTCTGCCAAGGTGCAGAATTTCCCATGATTCTAAGAGGCATGCCTCAATGCTGGCCTCAAGTAATGAAGGACACAACCACAGATCTGTATAGGACAGCCACTCCTCTGCCCCAGGGCCTCCTGACCAGGCCCTGTCTTAGCCTACACATTTTCTCTCCTTCCTGAGAAGAACAGTTGGTATGAAGCCTTGAGTCATCTTCAAAAGATGAGTCATGCCTCTAAGTTCTGTTAGCAGAAAATTTTCGAGACAGGGTTCCTCTGTGTAGCTCTGGAACTCGCTTTGTAGACCAGGCGTGCCTTGAACTCTGAGGCCTGTCTCTGCCTCCCGAGTGCTGGAAATAACAGCGTGCACAAATCTTAATGCCACTTTGACAATGGTTTTGTTTGCAGAAAAGGGAGATGTTCTGGAGATGTTTGAGGAGCTATGTTAAGAAGGGCACCCACTTTCAAGGGTTTTTAGGGCATGCAAGCTAAGCAAGGACCGTACTACTGAACTGTCCCAGGGGCTTTTCAACTATTGTATCAATGGAGTGCCTGCCCTCTGTGACCTTTGTCTCTGTAGAGATGGAAGGAGGCACAGGGGCCTGGCATCTGTGAATGAGTCTTACTAATTCAGAGTCTCTCCATAACCCTGTTCCACAGACCAGAAGAAGCCTGAGACTCAGAGAAGCAAAGGCGCCAGGTACTCAACAGCCCTCTGCTTGGAGCCTACTGTGCTTAGACACAGTGCTGTTTTGTGCAAATCTAGCTCTTTCTCCACATATGTGTGACCAGTGAAGGGGCCACTTTGAAATCTTTACCAGGGAAGGGCTTAGAGGTAAATAGGGAATGGGAAAGGCTCCTAACTGAATTGTGAAGGAAGGGTTTCTTTCCTTCTTTTCTTTTTTCTTATCTTTTCTTTTTTCTTTTCTGAGACAGGGTTTCTCTGTAGCTTTGGGCCTTGTCCTGAACTCTCTCTGTAGACCAGGCGGGCCTCAAACTCACAGAGATCCACCTGCCTTTGCCTCCTGAGTACTGAAATTAAAGGCATGTGCCAACACCGCCCAGCTGGTGAAAGGTCTCTCGTTGCTGTCATGCATCAAGTGGGAAGAGAGAGAGATGTCCCCATCCAGTGCCACGCACCAAGCTTCCTGAAGGTGGCTGAGAGAGTAGAGGCTCCACTCTTTGAAGGGCCTCTTCTCGGGACCACCTCTGTGATATACAGTGAGCTTCAGGAGTCTCTCGCTGTAAACAATGATGTCCATACATGCATGCCCACGTGCACAGCAGCACTGTTTATCATAGCCAGAAGATGCACGCCACCCAAGCATGGGGTGCAGGGGTGGGAGGATGACATTAGGTATACACAGAGATCAGAGTGTTCCCCAGCCTAAAGAGGAAAGAATTCTGCTATGACAGGGAGCCACACACCAAAGGACAGTCCCTGGGGATGGGGCACAGTCGGTAGAGTCCTTGCCTAGCAAACAGGTTCATTCTACACACCTGCAATCCAACCACTCAGGAGGACCAGAAGTTCAAGGCTATCCTCAACTACACGGTGAGTGTGAGGGCAGCCTGGGGATACAGGAGACCCTTTCACAAAATAAGACAGGCAACTGCTGCAGAATGCCACTGTCGATCTGTAGCCACAAAACACAGAAAGGTGGCTATTGGGCAGGGGAAACAGAATGAGGGATTATCTCAGGGCACTGGGTTCCAGCAAGGGAAGCTGGCAAGGGTGTGGGGGTCACTGATGATCTCACAGCAGAGTAAAGGACTGGACACCACTAACAAGCACACCTGAGAGCTGAGGCGTGATTCCGTGTAGAGCTCTGGTTTTAGCACATAGCGTACCATTAAGAAAAAAGAAAGATGGGGGAGTAAAATTGCAAATTTCATTCTGTGAATATTTTTAGCATAATTTTATGAAGACAGGCTGGTGATGCCACTCAGTTGGTAGAGTACGTGCCTAGCGTGCATGACGCCCTGGGTTTCATCCCTGCTGTCAAATGAATTGAAGGGAGGGGCCTGTGCTTGTAATCCCAGCACTGGGGACGTGAAGGCAGGAGGGTCAGAAGTCACAGTGAGTTCAAGGCCATCCTGGGCTACAAGACCCAGTCTGAAAGGAAAAAAGTATAAATTGGGAGTGGTGGTACACACCTATAAGCCTAACTGAGACAGGAGCATCATTGTGAGTTCAAAGCCAACCAGGCATGCATAGAAAGATCACAAAATAAAAGTACAAATATTAATAATTTAGAGATGGTAGCTGCAGTTGCAGAATTCTAATTCAGCCAT